>OY390738.1:12906417-13401067 GCA_959613385.1 Geotrupes spiniger | reverse complement strand
GGAGGGTCACTTCAGGACAAAACTTAAAAGTCATTAAAATATTGAAATAAAGCATCAATATCATTGAAATATTGAGATAAAATCATCAATAATCAACCATGTTTAAAAGTTATCCTAGTATTATCTTTTTGTTCCCCTTTTTTAAAATATTTTAAATATTGAGATAAATCATCAATAATCGACCCATATTTAGTTTGCTTATTATTTCCCAAGGGACAAAATTAAAAAACCGTAGTAGGACAAAATTTTAATTGTTTTAAAATCTAAAGAAGGTATAGTGAGGTTAATTCGGAAATGAAATCGAAGATAGTTTATTTAATAAAACTTTTGATAAATTTTTTCTCTAATAAATGATGTCCCTTTGTGAATTAGTTTATAAACAAGTATCAACACTATATGATATCAATTATTTATTTGATGACTATCATCACTATTTATTTACGTCTAAAGTAGATATTAACTCCATTAATATTGACACTATTATAAATAATAAATATATCATAGAAAAATATAAAAATGAAATAGATTGGCATACTATATCAATGAATTCTGATCTTATTAACGATGAAACATTTATAGAAAAATATAAAAATGAACTATATTGGGATTGTATTAGTGAATATTCTAATCTTATTGACGATAAAGCATTTATAGAGAAATATAAAAATGAACTAAATTGGGAATGTATTAGTGAATATTCTAATCTTATTAACGATGAAGCATTTATAGAAAAATATAAAAATGAAATAGATTGGCGCATTATTTCTATACATTCTAATCTTATTGACGATGAAGCATTTATAGAAAAATATAAAAATGAACTAGATTGGGAAATTATATCAATAAAATCTAATCTTATTAACAATAAAACATTTATAAAAAAATATAAAAATAAACTAGATTGGGATTGTATTAGTGAATATTCTAATCTTATTGACGATAAAGCATTTATAGAGAAATATAAAAATGAACTAAATTGGTATTATATTAGCCAATATTATAATCTTAATAACGATGAAGCATTTATAAAAAAATATAAAAATAAACTAGATTGGCGTTTTATTTCTATACATTCTGATCTTATTAACGATGAAGCATTTATAAAAAAATTTAAAAATAAACTAGATTGGCGTTTTATTTCTATACATTCTAATCTTATTGACGATGAAGCATTTATAGAAAAATATAAAAATAAACTAAATTGGACTTGTATTAGTGAATATTCTAATCTTATTGACGATAAAGCATTTATAGAAAAATATAAAAATAAACTAAATTGGACTTGTATTAGTGAATATTCTAATCTTATTGACGATGAAACATTTATAGAAAAATATAAAAAAAAACTAGATTGGAGTATTATATCAATAAATTCTAATCTTATTAACGATGAAGCATTTATAGAAAAATATAAAAATAAACTAAATTGGTTTTGGATTAGTGAATATTCTAATCTTATTGACGATGAAACATTTATAGAAAAATATAAAAAAAAACTAGATTGGTGGATTATATCAATGAATTCTGATCTTATTAACGATGAAACATTTGTAAAAAAATATAAAAATAAACTAGATTGGAGTTGTATTACCGAATTGTCTAATCTTATTAACGATGAAGCATTTATAGAAAAATATAAAAATAAACTAGATTGGTCGATTATATCAATCTATTCTGATTTTATTAACGATGAGGCATTTATAGAAAAATATAAAAATGAACTATATTGGGAATGTATTAGCGAATATTCTAATCTTATTAACGATGAAGCATTTATAGAAAAATATAAAAATAAACTAGATTGACACATTATGTCAATAAAATCGATTACACATTTATAGAAAAATATAAAAATGAACTACAAAATTGTCAATTGATGAGACATCAGTTTATTTAATAAAATTTTCACTTGTTCCAAAATACCTATATTAGGACAATGAATATTGAAAATACTAAAATCAAATGGACCAGCTTTTATTAACATATTTGAAAATTCATCATATTCGTACAAAACAGTATTGCTATCGTTCTTTCGTAAAAAATACAATATTCCATTTCTATATCTAAATACAGCATTTACATCTGATGCAACACCTGGAAATAATTCATTAATAATCCCATGTCGTTTCGGTTTCATAGTACACTCATTCAATTCAATATAATAATAGTTATCATAAAAGATATATGTACGTCCTGTGTACGTATTAAAAATTGTTTGAATTTTTTTATTACTTGGCACTCCTAAATCATGAATATTCCCAGTCTGTCTTATTTCAAAAGCAGGAAATTCAATGAAATAATATTTATCTTCATCTATAATTACAACTTCTCCAGTAGGTTTTTGATAGATATGAGAGATTTGCTTTACAAATGGTAAGTATTCAGATATTAATTTTGGATCTCTATATCTCTTATCGTTTATATTCATAATCCAAACCCATTTCTTGTAAAATATATATAAATGGTGATTTGAAGTTATTAATAGATTGTCTGGATAATTTATTGAACATAAATCGGGTAGATTCTCTGTAATAAGCGACTTTACAGTTGTTGGAGGTGGAATGAATTCATAGCGTCCATATAAATACTGAATTGCATATATATCATCTTGAGTTAATTTAGAGATGTTTTCTTTGTAATAAGCATACATAATAGAATTATTTTGAGCAGAATGCATTATACCTAATGTATGACCAATCTCATGTAATAATACTGCATAAAAATTAGTTTGCTCACTAGGAGTGGTTCCCGGCATGCCAAAATACCAATGTTCAGATTTATCAAAATGTATTCCTTGACATTCAATGTTATTTGGGAAAAAAGCATGTGCTAAAACATTACCTTGCCCATCAAAATTGCTACTACATAGTCCTTTTTTACAACGACTATTATGATAATGTTGAAACGGAGTAGTAGAAAATGAAATAAGTATATCTGGTTTATTGATATCATATTCAAACTTCAATTTGGAAACAGATTGCCATTCATCAAAAGCTTTTTGTGCTATTTCTTTCATTTGATTTGATGCTAATGAAAAATACCATTTAAGAGTTGTTTTATTCCATTTATTCTCATGAACTCTGTATGCGGTTGGTCGATCTTTAACACCACATCGAGGGCTACTAATCAAATCAAGTGTTTCCTTATTTAGCATTCCGTCAGCAGGTAAATTATAGAATTCTTGAAATGTAATTAAAGCATCTTTTGGGTCTGTTAATAATGATTCATTACTGTCTAAATACCCAAATTGCTCTAAGTAATTCTGAATCAAGGGGGCTTCTGTTGAATTAGCTTCGCTCATGAGGACTTCGTCTGAATTAGCTTCCCTAGAGAAAAATAATAAAAATAGGGTGGTACACATCATTTATAAGATGAAGAATTAGTTACCATTTAAATGAACTTTTTGTAAATATTTTTCTCTAGGGAAATAGTTAAAATTGCTAATAAACTCTTCTTCGCGTAAATTTACATCTTTTTCACTTAATTTATCAGCTTTGTATAAATGCAATAACTGTCTATAAAATTTATACATTAACTTGTATTCTTCGATTCTTTCTGATATTTTTAATCTCTTATCCAATATTTCTATTATTCCCGCACCAAGAGATAAACAAACCAGCGGTGGTAAAACAATAGATGATAATCCTGATGCACTAAATGCTAATTTACTTATAGATAAACAAGTTCCGATCTTATTAAAATACTTATAACTTTTTCTGTATACGTACATTCTTTTTTCTAAGTATTCAGGAACTGTTGGTTTCATTTATATCTTACAAATTTTTCATTTGATTTGCAAGGTTGCTGTTTAAAATGATATAATATATCATAAAAATCCTTACCTTTGTTTACATTAGTTATCACGTACATACAATAATCACCACATAAAACAGAAGAATTCATTTGTATTTGAGTACTATTCCATGCAATATTTTTACCACTACTCAATAAATATAGTTTAATTTTTTCTGGTGGAGGAAGTCCAAAACTATCAAAATATAAAATATTATTTAAATATGGTTTATTTATGTAACACACCCAGTGAGAGCCATAAGAACTAGATGGTTGAAAATTAATTACACCTGATTCATCTGTTCTTACTTTTTTTGGTAACATATCAATCGCAAAAACACCTCGAAATGACGCTTCATTTCCCATTAGATCAGATATTTCTACGTTAGTTAACCCCTTTTTCCTATTAATTTTATTCCTCGTCCATGTTTTTTTTTTACTCCATCTCCAAAAGTTTTTTGAGCTAATTTCGTACCTAAATATCCAGCCGCACCTAATCCCAATGCTTTTCCTATAGCTATAGCAGCAGGAAGTAAAGCAGGCAAAAATCCACCTATCTGTGTGTGTGAAAATTTGATATCACAATATCTTTTCTTTTCGGTTTTACATTTATTTATTTCATCACTCTGTTTTTCTCTTAATTTAATAGTATTATTTGGTTTTTTTGTTAAATCGAATCTTATATTACAATCTATTCTTTTTTCTTTACAATTGCAGAGTTTTTTTATTTGATTATCCGATAAATATACTTTAGTTTCAGTAGTCATTTATTATCTAAAAAATCACATCTTCTTTTTGGTGGTTATTTAATTTCTAAGTAAATCTTTTCATCTATTACATTCATATTAGCAACTCTTTGTGATTCTACTACAGCATATACATAATAATTAATATTTTGATAATCTCTTAAAGTCCAATTAACTTCCAATTCAGCGGCTCTTGCTTTATCAAATAAACTCTCATCATTTTCTTTAGTCACATCAAAACAAATAATTGGATACAATTTGCCATAATCTTTATAACTAACACATGTTCCTTCATCTAGATTTTTTTTGTAACTACACGAAAGAAATGACGTATATAAACGTTGATAATCTACATTTTCTGGTGAAAAGTGTGACTGGAATTCATATTTAGGAATTTGCTCACCATTAATTTTAATATTTATTCTCTCCAAATTCATATTATCGAAAATCATCATAGACTTGGTAAAATTATCATTTCGTTCAGTACGAGAAAATACTATATAAACCCTAGAAATCTTATTTTGATTATTTACTACTCGCCAGTTTCCACTTCCAGAAGACCATAAATTACTACGATAACAGTTAATAGCATTCCAACCACAAAGAAAGTTGGATTTGTTAACTAATAATGAAGATAATATTTTTTCAGTAGACATTGTGGGTTTTGCTATCGGAAGCCATAAACTAATATCAGATATTTCATAATCATAATTATCATCAGCATTTTGAGCATGCAATATATTTCTTATGCGATTTTTACGTAACTCAATACGAATTTTTCCATTTAATACTTTGTTACAATCACGCACAAATCGAAAAATGTTAGCCAACGGAATAAATTTCGTAATAGTTTTTCCATCTTTTGTTAGTTCCCATCTTTCTAAAAAGCCTTTATTAAATGTGGAATTATTTTTAATTTTTGAAACAACCGTTTTTATATCGACGTCTAAATCTTTAAATTTAGCATCTTTATTTTGTTGATCATATGTATATCTCTGTCTATCTGAGGAATCAGCCGTATCCAGATACCAACATAATTGTGACGCTGAAGTGTCTGACACATCACCTGAAAACTCAACCAAATTTGATATTAAACTAGCAATACCAACATAATTAGTTTCTTCTATTAATACCTCTTCATAAAACAATCTTACATAGTCAAAATCATTTATTCCATTATTTGATACTGTTGCATAATTGTATGGATTATTTTTAATTTTAGATTTAACAAAAATATAAGCACCTGATAAATGTTTCCACTCGCCGGTTTTAGTTTCGAGTGTATAATGTTCCAATTCTTTTACATTTGCATTACTTTCCCTTATTTCGTAGTAAACATAATGTTTTGTTGATTCATCAATTACAGGGGCCTCATCGATAAGCCACAGACTGTCTGTAACATTTTGGATCTCCATTTATTTAAGAAAAAAAAAGACTCAATTCATTAGACATCGCAGAATTTTTCTCGATTTTCTGTTTAGTCCATCACCTTTAAGATGCTCACCTAAGGATTTCTTTTTCATTTTATTTATGATAGGCTTCAGAATTTCCTCTTTGTATTCGGACATTGGAGGAGATTTTTCATGTTTAAAGACCAAATTTTTAACACCTGAAGATACGCCCTCGATGATATCATCTTTATTATTTTTCCAAAAAGGTTTTAATACATTACGATACAAATAACCTAACGCCGGTAGAGCAAAATTCTTTATGGATTTAAAAATATTTCCACCTCTAATATCTCTATGATATTTAAGACCAAAACCATATTGTTTTGGAAATAATTGTTTCCTGTGAACAATTACCATTTATTCTCTAAAAAAATCACATCTTCGATGTTCAAACCAAAGGTGATCCTTATTGTATTATATTGTATATTAATTACTGATAATAATTTAGTTAAAAAAATTTGGATATTATTGAATATCTAAAACAAAATTTAAACACTCTCCATTAAAGTTTATTAATTGATTTAGCTGATTTGTGACAGATATACGTATATTAAATATATAATCAGTACGATTAATTGGTAAATATTTCGGATGCGTCGGTTCAATATTAATTAATGATCTAGGAGAAATGTTTGGAGTAAATGCATATATAACATCACTTTTGAGATTATTTTGATAACTAGAAGAAACTAGAGAGCAGTGAATTAAAATTTGATCTATACCTTTTGTAATGTTTCCTATTCTTGTTGCATAATTTATTCCATGTTTGTATATTTTTTGATCAAATCCCAATAGTTCGTGTATCATACCATGTGAAAAATCAATTTCATAATCTTTGTCATGTATAATCAGTATAAAACGATTAGTGGCGTAATTTACGTCAAAATAAAATGGTGGTGTTTCAAAAGAGAAAAAGTATTCTTGGATGTAATTATTTAGTTCATTTTCATCGTACAATCCATTTGGCAATTTTAATATTTTCCAATCTTTATAGAAATACTTTATTTCGTTATTTTTATAGTCTTCAGTAATATTATCCCAACTATACCAGAGACTTGCTGTTTTTAGAGAAATTTCACCTTTCAAACCTTTTAAATTAATAGGATTTTCAGAATAACTTATCTCAAAATCATTATCTGTAGACCTGATATGTATTAGAGACATTTATTAGGTTAAAATTACATTCATTATTTTTTTATGCTGTACCTTTTTTATTAATTTCATTTTCAATAATTTGTCAAGTATTTCTACGCATTCATTATAAAGTTCAATTGAATCATTTCCTGCTCTTCTTGACGCAATTAGTAATTCAAGACGTTCTACCATTTCGTTAGGATTTGAAAAGATACTGCTACCGGTATAAAGGGGAATTTTTTGAATATCATTTAAGACTTTTTTATATTTTCCCAATTGATCATAGTTATTCTGTAAATAGTCTATTTTTTCTTTTTCCAGTTTTTTCTTTGCATTTGTTATATATCCATTTAACGATTTCATTTTACTTGTTACATCGCTGATTATTTTTTCGATTTTTGCCTTTCGATCTGTAATAGATAATAACAGTGAGGGTCTATCAAAGTTGTATTCTTTTTCGATAATTTCAAAATTTAAATCCTTATCAGGATCCAACGTTATTGATGGTGATGATGATTGGTTCACCGACGAGTCCATAGAAGGTTCAATAGGCAAGATCGAGTTCTGGATTGCTGGAGTAAAAGCTTGTTGTGCACTAATCGTCTCAAGTGTATCTGTTATGGGTTTTTGTAATTTTTTTATTTCTTCGTCGGATAAATGTTCTTTTAATTTATTTAAACGTGTTCTGTTTTTCAATATGGCATAATTTTTTAAAATTGTATCAATTGCAAAGCACCGATCATCGATAGTATTCATTTATATACATAAGTATTTACGCTATTGATGCTCAGTGCTTTGCACGTATTTTAATTTATACGCTATTTCTATTATCACGCTATTTTCATTTTTTACGCTATTTTCATTTTCATGCTATTTTCGATCGACTACGAAATTTTTGTTAAATAAATGGACTTCTATTATATCAAACCAGAAGAAAAAGTGTATTATAATATTAACGAATTAGCTCCAAAGTGGCCATTTATATTGATAGTAGTAGGACCTAGTGGTTCTGGCAAAACCAATTTCGTTATCAATCTTCTGAGGTATATATTATTTGAGAAAATTTACTTATATGCTAAAGATTTAGGAGAACCTTATTACCAATTATTACAAGATGTTTGTAATGATGAGAAAATTAAAAATATTATTGAATCCACATTTTCCTCAGATCCAGAAGCTATAATTGATGTAGACGATTTAGATAGAGATAAGCAAAATTTGATTATTGTCGACGATTTCGTAACCGAAAAAGACCAACAGAAACTTATTGATTTAGCTATACGTGGAAGAAAAATGAACGCTTCTATGATTTATATAACACAAGGATGGTATCCCGTACCACACTTAATTCGATTACAATGCAATTATCTTTCAATATTTCCTTCGTGTGACGGTAATAATATAAGTCTAATATTTAGAGAAAAGGGATTAAATAAAAAAATTAGAGAATACTACAATAATAATATCAATGATCATAACTGTTTAACTATCGATTTTAAAAATTCCGAGACGAAATACAGAAGAAATTTTACCCCATTTGCTCTAAAATAATATAATAATCACGAATATCCAAGTCTTTTGAACTAAATTATTTGCAGATAACTACTATTCATACTCTAATGCAATATTATCACTATATTTAATTTTTTATATTCTATATCATTAGATTTTAAAAATCTTATAAAATGCTTTTTTTTTACATCGGATCTTTTAGGATCCGCAGTATTATTGGTGACAAATTGAGTAGAAAATTCAAGAAAATCAAGAATATTATTAGTAATTAAACTAATTGTTACATATTTAATAGATATACATAGTATACATAGTATCAGGAGGGGATGGCTATCCTCCCTGGATTCAGGGTCCGTCGTGCCGGACCCTCTTTGCCTAAATAAATCAGCGGTTCCATATGGAACCTGTGAAATATTATCCCTATAAATGGCCGTATATATTCTCAGAAAAGATAGAAATAAAAGAGACAAATTATCAAGAGGACCACCAGGTATAGGATTTAATCTTACAAATGATGGTGACTATGACATCGGTGGACATAAGTTAGTTAATTTAAAATATCCAAAAGAATCTAATGATGCCGTTAATTTGCAATATATAACAAATGAATTAAAAACATTAAACAAAACTGATAGCGATATAATTAAAGAAATTACTGATCTGGTTAAATTAGTGAAAGACCCAAAATATATTTTAAATATGATAAAACCAGAACTGGAAAAAAGTTATCAAAAGAATGTTAATTTAGAGGCTACTGATAATATTGTCGATTTTAACAATAGAATATTGACTCAAGTTGCGAATGGTGTTAGTGGTCATCATGCTGTAAATAAAGGACAACTCGATAGTATTTTACAAAATAATAATTATTCTATTTTACAATTTTCGGGAAGAATGGCAGATACACCAAAAGGTGACTTTTTTCAAATTACTTTCAATGGTGCAGAACATCTCAGGTTTCCAATAAATTTGGAAGTCGTAAACTTTTACGCAACAGCTATACTGGAAGATTTATATATTCATAATAAAGGAAGAAAAATAGATATTTCAAAACCTTTCAGTATTCGTAAGAATGATTTTTTAAGTTTTCAAATACATAAAGATAACGTACTACACGTAGTAAATGTAGATTCTGAACAAATGGATATGGCAGATTCTGAACAAATATATTACCTAAATAATCCTATATTTTTTTATATGTTAGTTAAGTTCAAGATTTTTGTACAATAAATCTGACATGAATAGACGAGAAATTATTAATGAATTACATAAACCTGCTAGAGTAAATTATCCTCGAAGGAAAATGATTGCATATGGAATTTGTGATCTATTGCAAGTTGATTTAGTAGAAATGGACTCTGGTAATCTTAAGGGAATTTCCAAAATTAATAAAGGATTCAAGTACATCTTGACAGTTATCGATGTGTTTTCAAAATATAGTTGGGTTGAACCTCTAAGAAATAAATCATCGTTAGCCTTAAAAAATGGTATAGAAGCGATATTAAATAATTTTTTTAGAATATATAAGTGTTTTCCTAAAAATATTCAATCAGATAGAGAAAAAGGATTATATAGTAAAGAAGTACAAGAATTCTTCAAAAGAAACAATATTAATCATTATTCGACATATACAGAAGTAAAAGCCAGTGTTGTTGAGAGATTTAATAGAACATTAAAAGAAAAAATGTGGAAAAAATTTACCGAACAAGGAAATTATAAATGGGTTGATATACTTCCCAAACTGATAAAAGAATACAATAATACAAAACATAGTGCTATAGGTATGAAACCTGTAGAAGTAAATAAACATAATGAAAAATTAATATTTGACAAAGTATTTAGGCCGATCAGTTCAGATGTGAAACTTAAATACAAAGTTGGTGATTTTGTACGAATTAGTAAACTAAAAGGATTATTTGCAAAAGGTTATACTGCTAATTATTCTACAGAGTTGTTCGTAATAGCAAAAGCTTTTAAAAATGATCCACCATATTATCACTTAAAAGATGTGAAAGGTGAAGAAATTAAGGGTACTTTTTATGAACAGGAATTGATGAAAACAAAATTTCCAGATCATTATTTGATAGAAAAAGTATTGAGAAAAAAAGGAAATAAGGTATTTGTTAAATGGTTAGGCTTTGATAATACATATAATCAATGGATAAATAAGAAAGATATTGTATAATGTTATGGTATTAATGATTATAATATGTTAGCAAGAGATGTTTCGGGTAGTATTGTTTTCCTATTAATTTTCCACACTTACATAATATTTTGTCACCTCTGTAATACAGATTATAACATATTTTGCAATAGGTTGAATAACCATCTTTACACTTTTTCTGTGTATAAAAATTCTCTATATGTTTCTCAATGTTACACCTTTTACAAACTTTTGTTGCCATTTATTAAGAAAAAAATTTTTCAAAAAAAAAATATATTGCTAAACTATAATTCAGTGTTGGATGCGTATCCCCTACTGAATTGTTAGTATTTTCGATATTTTAACAGGATGGCTAACTAGTAATCTAGAATATCAATTATTAATACGGTCAAAAAAGTTTTGCAAAAATATTTTGAAAAAAATTTTTTTGTTATAAATGGATCAGCTTCGAAAAATGACTCTTGAAGAAATTAGAAAACTTGCTAAAGGCGATTTGAAAAAAGCGGGTGATATAATTAATCAAATTAATGAAGATTGTCAGAAGGCGTCATCTTCAACACAAACACCTACCTATCAAAATCTTACCATTAAAGAATTAAGAAAGATTGCTAAAGAAAAAAATATCAAACGTTATTCAAAAATGAAAAAAGCAGAATTAATAGAAAATATTAAAACAACTCCATACTCACAAAATCGAGATCTTACCATTAAAGAATTAAGAAAGATTGCTAAAGAAAAAAATATCAAACGTTATTCAAAAATGAAAAAAGCAGAATTAATAGAAAATATTAAAACCACTCCATACTCTCAAAATAGAGATCTTACCATTAAAGAATTAAGAAAGATTGCTAAAGAAAAAAATATCAAACGTTATTCAAAAATGAAAAAGGCAGAATTAATTGAAATGCTTCGTAAGTCTGAATTCCCATTCGAAGATGATTATTTTACAGAGTTTTCGGATAAACCTAAATTTGAAATAATAAAAACAAAAACAAAACACATTAAAAAATATAATACATATGCTATTTATTATAAAATGAAATTATTAAAGCATGCAGAAGAAGAAAACGATGGTTTTGATATAATTAAGAAAAAATTAAGCATTATTAGAGAAGGATTGAAAGAAATGATTGAAACGATAAAAGCGAAAACATCTTTTAAACAAGGCGACCGTTTGAATATAGTTGTTGACCATCATGATTTATGGCATCCTATTTCCACAGGTTATTCAAAAAGTTCTGATATTGATGATTTATTAAATAATATTCAATCTATTTTAACTTCTAATGAAGAATTAGATATAACGTCTTGTATATTTTCTTGCGAAGTAATAATCATGCCTAAAGGTGCTGGTAGGTCAAAAATATTAAATATAGTAGAGGATTCAAGAACAAAGAAAAGTATAACAAGGATAAAAAATAACGATGGATTATGTTGTCCAAGAGCTGTTATTGTTGGCTTAACTTATCATACAAATATAATACTCGGTAAGGAATATAGTGATAATGAAATAATATATATAAGGAAAGGAAGAAATTTACAAACAACTTTAGCTAAAGAGCTATGTAATCAGCTTGGAGAATATAACGACGATTATTTTACTTTAGACGATGTTAAAAATATAGAAAGAGTATTAAATATTCAAATAAAAATTGTGGATGCATCTCAATTCAATTCTGTAATTTATTCAGGGGTTGAAAAAAATGTAGCAATATATTTATATAAAAACGGAAATCATTTTGATACAATCAATAGTATGACAGGTTTTCTTGGATCTACTTACTATTGTGAAAAATGTGATAAATCATATCAAACACATCATAGATGTAAAAGCGAGGATAAAATATGTATATTGTGTTTTAAACCTAAACACCGAAAAGATTCAAGAAATCGGATATATTGTGAAAAATGTAACCGGTATTGTTACAATACAGAATGTTTAGAAAATCATTCAATAGTATGTGAAAGAATTTATAAATGTTTAGGCTGTAATAAAATACTCAAAAAGGGTGATAAAGAGCTTGAAGATGGTTATAAAATGGTTGAAGAAGGAAAGAAGAAAATAACTGAAGAAGCTAATAAAATGGTTGAAGAAGAAAAGAAGAAAATAATGGAAAAAGGTAACAAAATAAATGAAGAAGTTAATAAAATGAGAGAAAAAGGTAACAAACTGATTGAAGAAGGTAATAAAATGATAGAAAAAAGAAATAATAAAATAATGGAAAAAGGTAATGAAATGATAGCGAAAGGTAACGAAATAAAAGAAGAAGTTAATAAAATGATAGAAAAAGGTAACGAAATGATTCAAAAAGGTAGTAAAAAGATAGAAAAAAGGAAGAAGCAAATAATTAAAGAAGGTAATCAAATGATAGAAAAAGGTAACAAAATGATAGAAGATAGCCGTAAAGAACACAGATGTGGTTGGGAAAAATGTAGAAATTGTTTTAAAGAAGTTGAAATAATTAATCACAAATGTTATATACAGCGGCGTCCACAAAAAGGTGGAATATGTGAAACAACAATGGAAGACGGTGATAAAAAATACAAAGTAAAAGGTTGTAAAAATTGTGATAGAAAAGGTTGCACAGTAACTTTTCCTGATAAAAGAAACGAAAGAGTAAAATATCACATTTATCAATGTAAAGAATGTAAAAATTGTGTTAAAATACCAATAAATGACGAAAACGGCTATCAATGTCTTAATTGCGGATGTTTATTTAATACAACTAAATGCACTTACACACAAAAATATTTATTCTTCGATTATGAAGCAATGCAAGAAACAGACACTCATGTTCCTAATTTAGTTATTTGTCATGATTACGAAGGTAATATTTATTCTTTTAAAACTAACGAAGATTTCTGTAAATGGTTAATTTCTAAAAACCATCGAGGCTTCACAGCTATTGCACATTATGCTAGAGGTTATGATTCTTATTTCATTTTAAAATATTGCGTTGAAAACGGTATCAAACCTTTCTGTATATACAACGGATCTAAAATAATGTTAATGACAATAAAATCAATTAATTTAAGAATTATTGATAGTAGTAATTTCGTTCAAGGACCTTTAAAAAACTTCCCTAAAACATTCGGTTTAAATGAACTTAAAAAAGGATATTTCCCGCACTTTTTCAATACAGCTGAAAATCAAAATTATATCGGTCGAATACCTGCTACAAAATATTATAGTGCTGATGTAATGGGTTCAAAAGAAAGAGAAGAATTCTTAGAATGGTACAATGAAAAAAGAAGGGAAAAATATATATTTGATTTACAGAGAGAACTTTATGAATATTGTAATTCTGATGTAGATATATTAAGAAAAGGATGTCTTGAATTAAGAAAACAATTTCTAGAAATAGCCAATATTGACCCTTTTCGATATGTTACAATTGCTGGTGTAAGTATGGCTATATATAGATCAAAATATATAAAAAAATATTCTATTGCAGTTGTTGATAAAGAACAAAAAGATAGTTTTTCGAAGCAATCAATTACGTGGTTGAATAGTTTTCATAATTCTAAAATAAAGCATGCTTTAAAAGGTGGCGAAGTAATAATAAGGGGGTCAAAAGTTGATGGCTTTGATGAACAAACTAATACTGTTTATCAATATCACGGATGTTTTTGGCATGGTTGTACTAAGTGCTATAGTGAAGATTTTATTAATAATAAGAATAACGAAACTATGGAAGATCTTTATCATAAAACAGTACAAAGAAGCGAACAAATAAAAAAAGCTGGTTACAATTTAATAGAAATGTGGGAATGTATATGGACTAAAACTAATGAGTATAAAAAAGAAATCAAACTAATCGATGAAACATTTCCGGAAGAATTAAAGCCCAGAGATGCATTCTTTGGAGGAAGAACAAATGCAGCAAAATTGTTAGTAAAAGGAAAAAGATTAAAATATATCGATGTTTGCAGCTTATATCCAACAGTACAGTTTTATGATGATTATCCAGATGGTCATCCTGTTAAAATATCGAAACCTTCTGCATATGATCCTGAATGGTATGGCTTAATAAAATGTGCACTTTTACCACCAAAAAAGTTATACCATCCTGTATTACCTGTAAAATATAACAACAAATTGATATTTACATTATGCGGATTATGTTGTAAAACAAAGCAGAAAGCATGCGATCATACTGAATCACAAAGAACTATCAGAGGAACTTGGTGTACAAACGAAGTACAAAAGGCTATAGGAAAAGGTTATAAAATAATAACAGTTGATGAAGTCTGGCATTTTGCAAATAGATCAAATAATCTATTTAAAGGATATGTAAAAGATTTTATGAAAATAAAACTAGAAACTAGCGAATGGAAAAATGATTTTGAATCAGAAGAAGAATACAGAAAAAGCATAAAAGAAAATCTGGATATAGAATTGGGTAAAATAGAAAATAATCCTGGAAAGAGGGCCGTGGCCAAAATATGCCTAAATTCTTTATGGGGCAAGTTCGGGCAGAGACAAAATATGGGAGAAACAGAATATGTTACTACTGTGAAAAGGTTTTATGAAATCTTATTAGATGACAGACTTGATAAGATAGATATAAACGAGATAAATAATGATGTACTACAAATTAATTATAAATATAAAGATTACTATGTAGAAGATAGTAATAGTACTAACATATATGTAGCCGCTTTTACAACTGCAAACGCTAGATTAAGATTGTACGAAATGTTGGATATATTAGGAGAAAGTGTAGTTTATTATGACACCGATAGTATAGTATATATAGATGATGGTAAAAATACTGTCAAAACAGGATGTTTATTGGGTGAGTGGACCGATGAGTTAGGTAAGGATGTATGGATTATTGATTGGGTATCGACAGGGCCTAAAAGTTACAGTTATAAAACGAATACTGGTAAAGTTATTTGTAAAATAAAAGGATTTACATTAAACTATGAAACAGCCAAGAAGATTAATTCAGATAGTATGAGCAATATTATAGAAAAGTCCAGCAGAGCTGGTCCAGAGTCAAAGACAAACAAAGATAAAAAAATCATAACACAATATCATAGAATTACCAGAGATACTAAAACTAAAGAACTTAAAAATAAAATCGAAAAAAAGGAATTTGGTTTCGTTTATGATAAGCGAATCGTCTTGGAAAATTTTGATACTATACCTTTTGGATTCAGGTAAATATATCAATCATTTCTAAAATATATAAAAATAAAAAGATAAATCATTAATTATTTAATAGTTTCTAAAATATTTTTATAATGAATATATATCTTAAATAATTTTACTTTATCAGAAGTTGGGATTAAATTAATTATGTAATCACAATAACCTTGATTATTATTATATATATCAATATATTTCATATTTTTATGCATACCAAATTCAATAGTATTATTGTCCATTCTACTAATAATATCATTGTTGAAAACATAATTATCAAAGTAATTGATAAAATCAATATAATAGTCATTTTTATAGTTATTCTTATTGATCATTAAAATTATATTAATACAATATGCTAAATCATCATTAATAATTTTGTCATAATTTTTAGTAACGTATTTACCAAATTTAAAAGCATCCTTATATTTAATTGAACAAGTATCACAAATATTTTTATATTCGTTTAATTTTATTTTACATATATGACAATATATTTCATCTTCCATTTATTAGAGAAAAATTTATAAAACAATTCACAATTATTTCACTTGAATGAAAATCTGCAAAACATTGTGCTTTCGTTTTACACTCAATCCTATCTATTTTTTTATACAGCATCTCCTCTTTCACGACAATTAGATTGTCTATCGAGGAGAATCATCACCACGACTACGCTTCTGAAATTAATCGAAGGAGTCATTTTATTCGATATTACTGTATGTATGTGAAATAGATGGAAGAATGACTCGAAAGCACAATGTTTCGAGAATGTTTGGTGCACTCACAGCTCACGCCACAGACTATGGTTCAGTAAATGAGGTATGGCCACTCCCTCAAATACATCCACAAAATCCATTTTAACGCAAACTGTATTCTCAATAAAATATAGCGACGGAGGGATTCGAACCCAAAACCCTTGTGTTACAAAGCCAATTCTTTAACAACCAGGCTATCTAGACCTAATTAATTATGCGTGCTAATTATTTATATATCATCATTATAAATATTCAATATTCTATTTTAGAGCAATTGAAAACTTTATTAAAATAAACTAACTATTAATCAACAGAAAATGGCAAATGAATGAAGTATATGATATACTTTGTACACAGGACGTACATATATCTTTTATGATAACTATTATTATATTGAATTGAATGAGTGTACTATGAAACCGAAACGACATGGGATTATTAATGAATTATTTCCAGGTGTTGCATCAGATGTAAATGCTGTATTTAGATATAGAAATGGAATATTGTATTTTTTACGAAAGAACGATAGCAATACTGTTTTGTACGAATATGATGAATTTTCAAATATGTTAATAAAAGCTGGTCCATTTGATTTTAGTATTTTCAATATTCATTGTCCTAATATAGGTATTTTGGAACAAGTGAAAATTTTATTAAATAAACTGATGTCTCATCAATTGACAATTTTGTAGTTCATTTTTATATTTTTCTATAAATGTGTAATCGATTTTATTGACATAATGTGTCAATCTAGTTTATTTTTATATTTTTCTATAAATGCTTCATCGTTAATAAGATTAGAATATTCGCTAATACATTCCCAATATAGTTCATTTTTATATTTTTCTATAAATGCCTCATCGTTAATAAAATCAGAATAGATTGATATAATCGACCAATCTAGTTTATTTTTATATTTTTCTATAAATGCTTCATCGTTAATAAGATTAGACAATTCGGTAATACAACTCCAATCTAGTTTATTTTTATATTTTTTTACAAATGTTTCATCGTTAATAAGATCAGAATTCATTGATATAATCCACCAATCTAGTTTTTTTTTATATTTTTCTATAAATGTTTCATCGTCAATAAGATTAGAATATTCACTAATCCAAAACCAATTTAGTTTATTTTTATATTTTTCTATAAATGCTTCATCGTTAATAAGATTAGAATTTATTGATATAATACTCCAATCTAGTTTTTTTTTATATTTTTCTATAAATGTTTCATCGTCAATAAGATTAGAATATTCACTAATACAAGTCCAATTTAGTTTATTTTTATATTTTTCTATAAATGCTTTATCGTCAATAAGATTAGAATATTCACTAATACAAGTCCAATTTAGTTTATTTTTATATTTTTCTATAAATGCTTCATCGTCAATAAGATTAGAATGTATAGAAATAAAACGCCAATCTAGTTTATTTTTAAATTTTTTTATAAATGCTTCATCGTTAATAAGATCAGAATGTATAGAAATAAAACGCCAATCTAGTTTATTTTTATATTTTTTTATAAATGCTTCATCGTTATTAAGATTATAATATTGGCTAATATAATACCAATTTAGTTCATTTTTATATTTCTCTATAAATGCTTTATCGTCAATAAGATTAGAATATTCACTAATACAATCCCAATCTAGTTTATTTTTATATTTTTTTATAAATGTTTTATTGTTAATAAGATTAGATTTTATTGATATAATTTCCCAATCTAGTTCATTTTTATATTTTTCTATAAATGCTTCATCGTCAATAAGATTAGAATGTATAGAAATAATGCGCCAATCTATTTCATTTTTATATTTTTCTATAAATGCTTCATCGTTAATAAGATTAGAATATTCACTAATACATTCCCAATTTAGTTCATTTTTATATTTCTCTATAAATGCTTTATCGTCAATAAGATTAGAATATTCACTAATACAATCCCAATATAGTTCATTTTTATATTTTTCTATAAATGTTTCATCGTTAATAAGATCAGAATTCATTGATATAGTATGCCAATCTATTTCATTTTTATATTTTTCTATGATATATTTATTATTTATAATAGTGTCAATATTAATGGAGTTAATATCTACTTTAGACGTAAATAAATAGTGATGATAGTCATCAAATAAATAATTGATATCATATAGTGTTGATACTTGTTTATAAACTAATTCACAAAGGGACATCATTTATTAGAGAAAAAATTTATCAAAAGTTTTATTAAATAAACTATCTTCGATTTCATTTCCGAATTAACCTCACTATACCTTCTTTAGATTTTAAAACAATTAAAATTTTGTCCTACTACGGTTTTTTAATTTTGTCCCTTGGGAAATAATAAGCAAACTAAATATGGGTCGATTATTGATGATTTATCTCAATATTTAAAATATTTTAAAAAAGGGGAACAAAAAGATAATACTAGGATAACTTTTAAACATGGTTGATTATTGATGATTTTATCTCAATATTTCAATGATATTGATGCTTTATTTCAATATTTTAATGACTTTTAAGTTTTGTCCTGAAGTGACCCTCCTACTACTATTAAAAATTTTAATTTTTCGTCCGCCATATTAGATCGGCCATTTTGAATTTTGAAAATTTGACTGTAGATTCGTAATCAGTGACCTCAGAAACCTCATAGTAATCACTTTCAAGCAGATTTGTCCAGTTTTCGCATTTTAATCGAAGATGTTGTAAGATAATTTGTGACTGCGGATTTCAAGCACCATATTGGAGCCGCCATATTAAATTTTTCAAAGGACCACGTTCCATTCAATACTACACAAATATACGAATGTTTTGAGACCTACAACAGATTTTTCCATTGCGTCAATTTTTGGAAAGAGAGGTGGCCCGCTTGATGCGAAACGTCCCATATATATCGATTTAGAAATAAAAATATAAATGAAAACAGAAGTAGGTGAAATTAGTGTCGACAAGTGATACGTGAACGTTTACAGAAATATGTAAAAATGAAAACAAAAAAAATAAACAAATTCGAATAAAAAGTGCACGAAAAAAATTAAAACACCGAAGCGGCAACAAACCAACTGAAAACGGCTCTCTTCCTATACCAATTGAAACGAGAACCTTAAAATTTTGAAGATAAAATGGAATAAATTTAAAAAAATTAAACACGAAAATAAAAAAAATAAAACTGAAACAAATGAATAGAACGCAAATACATATAAAAAAGGTAAATGAAAATGCAAAAGATATAAAAAATGAAAACAATGAAAACAAGCAAGCACGACAAAAAGAAATTAAAAATAAACCACTACGAAAACAATTGGTATGAAATCAATATCAGAAAGGTAAAAACAAACACCTATTCCCAAAAGTTATAATGAAGGGGGCGAAAGGGAAAATAAATAGCTTGGAAAACAGCACAGTTGATAACAAAAATAAAAAACCATATAATTTACAATTAAATTAATGAAACCCGGTGGGTGGTAATGCAAAAGAAATTTAAATAAAAAAGTTGAGTCAATTTCGTAATTAAAAAAATTAAAACTGCATTAGCAGAATATAATCAAAATTTATACAAAAAAAAAAAATAAAAAAAAACGAAATAAATGAAATTACAATGGAACACAAGGGTACTAAATATAAATAGTTAATTGGTAGCAAAATCTATGAAAAGGGGAGATATCTTCTCACAAGAAAGATAAATCGAATAAATTTAAATTAAACAAAACGAGTGTCAATGACAGACACAATAAAAATACCAACCAACTGAAAACGGCTCTCTTCCTATACCAATTGAAACGAGAACCTTAAAATGTTGAAGATAATCGAATAAATTTTAAAAAATTAAACACGAAAATAAAAAAATAAAACTGAAACAAATGAACAGAACGCAAATACATATAAAACAAGGTAAATGAAAATGCAAAATATATAAAAAAATAAAACAATGAAAATCAGCAAGCACTACAAAAAGAAATTAAAAATAAACCACTACGAAAACAATTGGTATGAAATCAATATCAGAAAGGCAAAAACAAACATCTGTTCCCAAAAGTTATAATGAAGGGGGCGAAAGGGAAAATAAATAGCTTGGAAAACAGCACAGTTGATAACAAAAATAAAAAACCATATAATTTACAATTAAATTAATGAAACCCGGTGGGTGGTAATGAAAAAGAAATTTAAATAAAAAAGTTGAGTCAATTTCGTAATTAAAAAAATTAAAACTGCATTAGCAGAATATAATCAAAATTTATACAAAAAAAAAATAAAAAAAACGAAATAAATGAAATTACAATGGAACACAAGGGTACTAAATATAAATAGTTAATTGGTAGCAAAATCTATGAAAAAGGGAGATATCTTCTCACAAGAAAGATAAATCGAATAAATTTAAATTAAACAAAACGAGTGTCAATGACAGACACAATAAAAATACTGCTTTAAAAATTGGAATAACGACCAAATCATTCACGAAAATCAAACGAGTAAAAATGAAAAAGACTGAAAATATACAAGCACGCTGTAGCTAAAGAAAAACCGAAAAGTATAAAGCAAAACGAATTTTTTTTTAATTACTAAAGCAAAAATAGTCAAATTAATGACACCGATTCCAAAATGCATATAAAAATAAACGGAAATGGGATCAAATTAAATTAAAAAGTATAGAAATAGAATAGAAAATATGAAAATGAAGTAATACGAAAATGAAATAAATTAAGGAGGGGGCAGATTAAGGCCCACTAAACAAAAAATTAAAGGAACGGATCGAAAATGGGTTTAAATAAATATAAAGAAAGCAAGATCTACAATGCTATATATACATTGGAGCTGAGAAATTAATGAAGTAAATTAAAAGAAGTGAACGAGCCTCGACGATCAAGCATTACAATAGAAACATCCCAACCCAACCCAACCTAAACGCCAATGCACCAACAATAAATACAATATTAAGAAAAAATAACAAGAACTACATAATGTAAAACAAATGCTACTGAAGAAAATCCAAATTAATGAGAACACAAGATTGGACAAGGAACAACAATGGAAGTAGAACATAAAGGTGGCAAACAGAAAGTCGAATTTGTCATTTACGTAATATCTGTTTCCGATTTTCGTGCTAGGTTCAGTATCGACCGCTGATGTACATGTCGCCCCATTGTGAGCTTGCACTGATTCGTATCTCTGTGATTTTACCACGACTACGATCGATGCAGACGTCGTCGTAGGTATAGATAATCACGACGCATTTTCAATCTTAAAATTTGATCAAGAGGGCGCCACCTATGTATTTACATGAAGAATTTTTATGAATCTGTGTTCTACTTTATCCTTTGAGAAAAACATGTAATTTCATGTTAACGAAGCAATTTATTAGAAAACGTGGACGAGGCAATTTAAATTTTTAATGAAGTCTGTCGAGCTCTGCTCTATTCGTTAGTTTAATTATCTTTTGAAGTCGTCGCCTCTTGGTTTTACACCATATTAAAACTTTGCATCAAAGGCGAAAACAATTCGCGCATTAGTCGATACAATTGATGAAAGGAGCTCAAATATTTGGCGACGAAATGGAAACCGGAAGGAAAGCAAATAATAACAACGATTTGGGACAAAATGATTGAAACGAAATGGAAAACAATTCTTGTAATTTTAAACAAAGGAAACTAGTAAAACAAATCTAAAAAATTAAAACGAAATAAAAAGAATTAATCGATGTGGTTGTGAGGAATCAAGGACTAAACTACGGGAAAATAATTAAAAACCAAATATAAGAAACGAACAAAAATGACACATATTAATCAAAAGCATTAAAGCAATTGCAAAAAAAAATAAACTCATATAACCTGTAGGAGAAGCGACACTCAAATCGGTTGAAATTAACGAAATTAGTTTCGGTGATCAACAGGTACGATACCAACACAAACTTTGTCGTTGGATTTCGTAAAAGTATTCAAATAAACGGGGCGAAAATTGATGTGACGGTATTACTAGACAATTTGAAATGACGGTGGCGACGCAGCAATAACGTAATTAAAAGGGTGCGTTCGAATATGCCAGAAGATTGTTTGAATAATTAATCCATTAGTCAGCGTCGGCGTTGATTTAACTTCCAATTACTTTGCAAATTAAAATGTTTTCAACATTTCTCGCACAATCGACACTCGATGAGCCCAGAAACTATTAAATTAATGTCCTCTTCTAAGTGAATCGTATAGTTTCACCGACTGTCCCCATTGGCCAGAACACGAGTGGAATAAATCAATACCTCTAAACCGAATTATACGCTATCTGCCGGCTTGAGCTCGTTAACAATTAATTGCGCTATCTGGTACTATTGAAGGGGACCGCTACAATCAGCAATAAATGGAAAATTATCTTGCATGCTTAACACTCAAGGGAATATCAGCATTTGTTGTTTTATTACGAGCACACTTTGTGGATTTAAATGATTATTTTTTGTTGTTGACTGGGTTGTCGATTACATAGTCTTATCTGCACATGTTCCTGGTCTATTAATAGATTTTATTTTTGGAGACATAAACTTTCATTCACTTAGATTTAATTCAAATGAATGCTGTGTTTGAACGTAACCAATAACGTCCAGGAACAAGCGAGAACGCCACAATTGCAACCAAATAAAATTATCTATGGGGCTTTGTAAGCAATTTTTAATATCCTTGACAGGAATTTTGCCATTGTACACGGTCGCTAAGTTCGCGTGTTTTATTTCGCAACGATATACGATTTCCACAAACAATAACTAACCCCACACCCCTCTTCCTTTTGTTTCAGTTAAGCGCGCACACGACGACCTGCATAGAACTGAAGAAAGCCCGAGAGATGGCGCCTCATATTACAACAACCCGACCGCGATAAAAAGAGGTGAGTTTCCCGTTTCCGTCCGTTCGTTTTTTTTTTGTCGAGATGGGAAAGTTTTGTTCGGAAAATTGGCTGCGAATCGACCCGCTGCTTCTGACAGCTCATTGTTAGCAACGCGTTGTGTGGTGAATTGGCCGTAATTTACAATTTGTTAACAAAAACATTGAATTAAAATAAAATATAGACGATGGCAATTTAAACTGAAGCTAATATGACCAACAAAATGCAAACGGAATGAAAGGAAAAATTGTGGCGATGGTAGAAACTTTCGCAGAAATTTGGTCGACTATATAATTTAGCGCAAATTTTCTTATTTTTTTAAATTTCCTGAAATATACTATATAAATATTTTATTAAATTTTATTAAAGTTTAATTAAAATTAAATTTTCATCTTTAATGAGTTTATGTGCGAGTATTAACGCCATCTAGACGTCAATACCCCACATTCGTGCCACTATGTAATTGCAGCCCTATTGACGTCTAGCTGACGTTAGCCCTTACACAGAAGCTCTTTATCACTCATGCTTGCATAACTTGGTGTACGTTCACCGGATGTGGTGTCATGATGACGTCACAAATTATAAAACCTTAATAAATTATTCAGTAAATTAAAAAAGTCTTTACTTTAAATTTTAGAAGAATAAAAGTTTAAGTCTGAAATATGAACAATGCCAGTTACACCGTTGTTATTTACGTGTATCAACCTGTAAACGTGCGTTATTTGCAAGTCACGAATGCAATGATGCATTGCGTTAAATTCATTTTAGTAACGTTTTAAAGGATTCAAATTTACAAAAAATTTTATCGAATGTGAAACTAATTTTTTTTGAAATTTTGAAAATATTAATTTTGATTGTTTTGTTCATGTTCTGCTGTATTGCACTTTTCAATGTCTTTTCGCGTTTCACACATTGAATATTTGCAAAATATTTTTATATACATTTCTAATATTTTTATCATTTTTTTTAATTTATTGGTCTTTGGCAACTTGTTTGTTTGGAACACTTTTGATACTCTCCAAAATGTAATTATTTAAATTAATTATAATACATCGTGGGAAAATACACCGTGGAAAGTTTATCTTTGGAAAATTCATCGTGAGGTAAAATTCATCGTAGATAGTTAAAATTGTGATTAGATTATGTTGGTTTAGGTTTTCCCACGAAGCATTTTCCAGACGACGAATTTTATAATTCCAATTTTTGATGTGGTTTGGTCGTTTAGACTTTGGCATTTAATATTTTTAAATATTTAAATATTTTAGCTCAGTTTTTAAATGTCGATATTTTTTGTCGTTTAGACAACTTTATCATTTGACATTTTTAAATATTTAAGTATTTTAGTTAGGTGTTTAAAATTTAGTTAATTTTTCATCAATTACACAACATTGGCATTTGACGTTTTTAAATATTTAAATATTTTAGTTCAGATATTAAAATGTAGACGTTTTGTTAATTAAACAACTTTGGCATTTGAATTTTTTTAATATAAATATTTTAGTCAGTTGGACAACTTTGGTACTTTTTGTTAATTATACAATTTTGGCATTTGGCATTTTTAAATATTTAAATACTTTAGTTCCTCTTTTACAAGTAGACAATTTTTGCAAATTGGACAACGTTTGCATTTGACATTTTTTGTATTTAAATATTTTAGTTCCGTTTTTAAAACTTTATTTCATTTAGAAAACTCTGGAATTTGACATTTTTAAATTAGATATTTAAATAATTTAGTTCCATTTTTTAAAAGTAGACTTTTTTGTCAATTAGACAACTTTTGCATTTTACATTTTTGAATATTTTAGTTCAGTTTTTAAAACTTTGACAATTTTCTGTCATTTAGGCAACTCTGGGATTTGACATTTTTAAATATTTAAATAATTTAGTTCCATTTTTAAAAGTAGACTTTTTTGTCAATTAGACAACTTATGCATTTTACATTTTTGAATATTTAAATATTTTAGTTCAGTTTTTAAAATTTTGAAAATTGTATGTCATTTAGACAACTCTGAAATTTTAAATATTTAAGTGATACAGTTCGTTTCTTTAAAAGTAGACATTTTTTGTCAATTATACAACTTTTCCGTTTTGCATTTTTTAATATTTAAATATTTTTTAGTCATTTATTGGATTTGCTTAATTATTATTGTTTCCATCTAGATTATTTCTGTGCCATTACATTATTATTTTCATTTACTTTGCTTTATTTTACTGACCGTTGTTTTCCTTCATTTATGTTTGAGTAGGATCAATTATTATCCTTAATTTTATTTAATTTTACGTGGTTTTATTTGTTTCGATTTTATATTTCATGTTTCTTTCAGTTGCTCGTTTCGTCATTTTTATTTTTTCTTATAATTAGTTTTTTATTATGGGTTGGCTATTTTTTCGCTTCGTTTCTATTGATTTAAGTTTTATTCAATTCTTTTTAAATTTTTGTAAATTTTATACTGCCCATTTATAATTGCTGTTTTTTTCTTGCTTATTTTTATGATATAATTAATTTTTTTTATAATTTGTCTCGATTTAATTTTTTTCTCGTAAAATTTCAAAGTCGCTTTACTTGGCTTTTCTTAGGTTAATTAGTTGTCTATTATTACATTTAATTTTTCTTGTTTTATTTATTTTATATTTATTACTTATTATTATATATTATTATTATTATTTTCATTTATATTAAGTTTTCGATTATGTATGGTTTAGTTATTTTTGTTTTTCCGTTAATTTGATTTATACTTTCTTTTCTGTTATATTTATTTATTGAAATATAAAATTATTTTATTCTTTGTATTGTGACTTTATTTATTTGTATTTCAGTCGGATTGAGTTGGGTTGGATTGGATTGGGTTGTAATTTTTATACATTTAATTTGCGTTGGTTCATATTGGTTTGCTTTTCATTTATTCCGTATCATTGCATTTCATATTTACCATTTTGTTTGCATTCTTATATTGCTTGTTTTCTTTTTATTTCCATTATTATATTAATTGTTAGTTCCTGTTTGTTTATTGTGTTGCACTTTCGTTAGATTCCATTTTTCTCGTACAATTTCCATACTGTTAGTTTTAATTTCATTATTTCATTTCATTATTTTGTCCAATTCACTTGGATTTATTGTATTTTATTATGTCATATATTTTTATTTAGTTCGCATCATATTTATTGCTATATCTTCATTTATATTTTATTTGAGATTATTTGGTATTTAGTTGTAAGTTCCACTATTACACTTTAACATCAATTTTCGTTTATCGATCCGGTTTTATTGTATTCATTGTACAAAAGCGAAACAATTAGTAAAGTAAAATGACAATCAAGTAAATAAAAGAAACCAGTAATTTAAAAAAATGCAAAAACAAAATCGAAGAAGTATAAAATGAATATAAAATATAAAAGACAATGAAACGAAATATATAAAAATATGAATCAGTTAACATTCAAAATAATATCTAACCAAGATTGAGCGAGAAGCCAATTCAACTGAACCGCACATTTGCTATGCTATGCAATGCTATGAGATAACGTCAAGATGGCGTTAATACATTCACATAGACGTTTAACATTTGCATGACTTTATCGACTTTCAGCGAATATGTCTCTGCTGGTATGATAAACTCACGTATAACATTCCCTAACATACCTCTGTACTTGCATAGCAGCAGTAGTTGTCTGGTTAATACATTCACGCTGATGGTTGTTATTGCTGTGTCATATTCACTTTGATTTGTTAGATTCGTTACTTCATTGTCTTTTACGTTATTCTGCTTCTATTTTACTTGTCTGCTTTTCATTTATTTCGATTAATTTCCATTCATATTTCTTCGTTTATTTTCACTTTTATATTTTTTATTAATTTTATTTCAGCTATTTTTAATTATTTGTGACTGTATGGTTTTCCTTTTTATTATTTGTTTGGGTTTCATTGATTTTCGATTTCATTTTCTCAAAATTTTGATTTTACTTTGCAATTATTTTACTTTAATTGTATTAACTATGTGACGTGTCGTTTCTATTCACTTGGGTTGGTTGCTTCGTTATGATTTATTACATTTTATTTTTATACATTTTCATTTATTAATTCCCTTTCAATTCGTTTAATATTCATCACATTAGATTTTATTCATTGGTGTTTATTTAGCTTATATTAGATTTACACCATAATATTTTGAAAATTTATTTCGTTTCGTGAGGTGAACTGTCGTTGAATAAAAAACTTTTATCAATATTAGAGTTAATGGTGACGTAATGTGTAATGTGAAAATGTATTATGCAAAAAACATTAAAATGATACATGACATTAAATAAATCTTACTGCGGTCGCACGGCCGGCTTTCTATATACTCTAGCATTTACTGAAGTGGTATGTATTACACTGAATAAAATATTGGTCATTCAATCATTAACTAAGTCTTTTCTAGTTTATTCAGAAATTGCTGGAGTGTCCACCACAGCATAACAAAAGCACAGGATTAAACTTTGCGAAAGAGATCTATATATCCATAGATATCTATTTTAAAGTTAATGCAATTGCAGTGTATGTGCAACTTTTACTTGTCCGATAATTTGCAATAAAATTTATTTAATGAACTAACGTAAACCCATGGGGTTGTTGCGCTAATTGATTTTGCAGCCATCATTTGCTGCAATGCACTTAACCTGACAATATTTACTTATTTTTCATATTCATGTTTATTGTGTGATTTTCACAAACACGTTATTCCAATATAGGCTGTCGTAATAATTCAGTTTAATTTTTGTTGCTTTTTCACTTTATTTAGTTTCGTTTTTTACTTATTTCGTTTGTCTTTTATTTGTTTTCACATAAAATTAATTACGTTTATATTTAACTTGTGTTTATTTCAATAATCATAATTTTCTTGTTTTTTTCTTAATTATTATTCAGGAGTTAATATGAACAACGACCAACTGGGCGGCTGGGACAGCGACCAGGTGGTCTTCCACAATTCCGACCGGCCCAACGCCCAGGCGTCGATGTACTCTTCGGACGGCGACCGCGACCACTTCGACGACAAATCGATCGCCGATTACGAGAAGGGATATCGCTACGGGACCGGCAAGGACAAGTTCGACGAGGCTCTGGAAAATGCGGTTTTGAAATCGGAACTCTACGGGGACCCGTCGGCCATTAGCCAATATAGATACTACGGCGGAGGAGCGGCCGATGACAAGAGACGGAGGCGGCGCAACGCGCACCAGAAAACGAGGTTAGTTTCCCAACAATAATTCGTTCTGATCAAGTTATCGTTAAAAGCGGAAATTTTGCTGGGATCATTTGAGTGCCGCAATTACGTGTTTATTCGAATTTAAATTTATACGAATATCTATTTGGTTTTACGCCATATGATTTCACCGAAAACAAATAAAATCTAAAATAACATGTGCATTGAAATAAAAGGAAAAATCAAGCTATCATTTTTTATATTAATTTGTTGTAAATAAAAAACGCTCGATTAAACAAGAATTTATGGGATTAAACAATTGAAATGTTATACTGTTAGCATTAAACAGTTATGTAGTTTGACAAATGCGGAGTTTGACAACTAGTAACTGTAATTGATCTGTTAACACATAACACTTACATATTTTGACGCAAACGTAGTTGACAGCTAATACATTGGCGAACAAATATTACATTGGCTCGATTAAACAAGAATTTATGGGATTAAACAATTGAAATGTTATACTGTTAGCATTAGACAGTTATGTAGTTTGACAAATGCGGAGTTTGACAACTAGTAACTGTAATTGAGCTGTTAACACATAACACTTACATATTTTGACGCAAACGTAGTTGACAGCTAATACATTGGCGAACAAATATTACATTGGCTCATACGTACGTATTTATCTGTTATATACTTTGACAGACATAATTAGTTTGCGAAATCTATAGTTTGAAAATATAGCACGCCAATGAAATTATAATCATACAATTGTGAACGATCGTAAAATGTAAAATTTACGAAGGCGCAATTAGATTGAGACTAAATTCGTTTGACAGGTAGATAGTTAAATAAATATTTTAACAGTTGAATAATTGTATAAATCTAGTTTACGGTTACATTGTTTGAAGTGTATGTTGTTTTACAATTACTAAGGTTCTTAGTTATACATAAAACTTACTTAATTTGATAGCTACATAGTTTAACAGTTTGACTGTGAATTAGATATTCACGATCTTGTATAATTAATACACAACATACGTAGTTTGGTAGTGAAACTCATACTTAGGTAAGCAATTATGCCAGTTGCTAGTGTACAAAATTTAACAGTTGAGTTCATTAAGAGCAACAGTTTGACAGTCACATACTTTGACAATTTAATAAGTAGTTACTTGGAAAACATCATTCCTCAATCAAACATATAATTTAAAATAATTTTCATGTAATTAAAAAAATGATAACATAATTTGACAGTTATTTAGCCTATATATATTTGTGAATTGATTAGATGGTACTATTGCACAACTAAAATATAATTTGACATGAAAATAGTTATATGGAATTGTGACAGATGTATAATTTGTAATAAGTGTCATTTATAAGTGTTGACAGTTACTTGTTGAATTAATTAATGGTTCGACCTTTACATACGTAGTTTTATAACGAGAATGTTTAACGATTGTATATGATGACATGTATGTTACAAGTACTGTAACAAGTTACAGAAGACACTGTTTCAGGCATGAGTCCGAAATTCAGCCACGAGCGGCGAAGGCGAGTGGCTGAACGGACGTATGCTATAAATAACCTTCTGTACGAGTATTTTATACTATTTTTTCTACTTTGCGCCCTTTTTACGTGAAAAATTAAACTTCGTTAAGTAATTCAACATTTAGGGAAATTTGCGCGAGTTGGTAACGTTTGTGTGAAATTAAATAAGGAGGCGGTCGAACATTTAATTTGAAATGTCAGTTTTCAACTACGATTGGGAATTTATTTCCGAACAAGTCGCGTTCTCAATGCGAACAAAAATATAAAAAAATCGAAGATTGGTGCGAAAACGAAAACACTGCAATGATTATTAGTTACAACTGACATTTCGTTGACGTTATGGGCTGCCAAACCGCTGCCAACATAAAGACAAAAAAATATACCAGACTCATTTTAACCCTCGAATTTTCATTTTAGCACTGTTTGGGGTGCTAAAATGAAGTTATTACCAACGCAGAGTAGAAAAATTATTGTTCAATACGTAGCTCGATATATACATATGCCACGCTAATAGCCTTGTACTAAGTTTAATACTTATATAATCGACAGTTACGTCAGTTTAACAGTTGCGAGTACAAAATATACATAGTTTGCTAATTGATTAAAATATTTCCTAGAAAGAAAGAAAATGTAGTTTGTGGGCTTTCTCCTAGTATCTTTCCGCTGATTCAAATATTTCTTGAAAAGAAGGAAAAGGTAGTTGGTGAGCTTATTGGTTATGGTATCTCGTAATATCTGTAATCTGACATAACATGGGAAATGAAATTTATATTTGAACTATTCAATTGGCTATGGATTTAAATCAAAACTGGAAGTATTCACACTGCATATAGAAGAATTTTCTGTACATGTTGAGTGTTGCGCAAAGATCCAAAAATTCTTATTTCGTTTCAAAAAGAATAATTTATAAATGTACGAACAAAATTCGAAGCTGAGTTTCAAAATCGGTTCAAATATATAACAAAATACAGTGCTGTTGCATATTATTTTGAACCCGTTTAAAGTTCAAGTTGAAGAAGTACCAGCAAAGCATAAAAGCTCTATTAATTTTCCGAAGATTGTAGTAAGAATTGTATACTGAATTTATTTAGATCTAACCTCATGTGTACCTGCTTAACTTTAGGTTCTATGACTAAGGATTTTAATTCATTGTTTTCTCTTCGGTATCGATTGGAGTTCCTTCACAAATCTCGTTCATATTTATCATTTGTGGTCAAGTAACTTTCCCCATTAAGCATTGGTGTTGCGATTTCACACCTGCCAGATTCCTACCGGCCAAGTATATTCGAGTGTTTATCTTTCTGATGCAATTTAAGCAAATTGTTCCATTTAGTGTGGGAGTCTTGTTTTAACTATTGTGATATGAGGGTTTACAATATATCTGTGTATGTGATTTCTCAATACTTTAACATTTTTCTTTTTACAAAAATTTGCGGTGAGCTTCAAACATTGTACAAGCCTTCAAGATCTTCAATTACTACATTTTCTTGAAGAACAAATTGCCTCAATCATCACGTTAGTTCATTTTGTTTTATTTTTCATAATGATTATACAATGCATGTGTTTATTTTTCTTATTTGAAAAATATTTAAACGTGCCTAATAAACTTCTATATTAGCAAATTTACTCCTCAAATCAATAATAACATCAACTGGCCGAAGACAATAAGGCAGAACGGTGAATCATTTTTAATCCTTTGTAAACCAAACCAAAAACTAGTTCTTCTTTCACCAAATTATCAATGGTGGTGAATTTGGTGAATTTGGTTCTGTGTGTGAAACAGTGGCTCTATCAACAACAAACGCTGATTCTGACTTCAAACGATGAAATACACAGAAGGCCATTCTATGCATTGGAATTATACATATTGAGCTACTAGAGCAGAGTCCAACTATCATTTAGAGCAACACAGTTGCTACATGGCTGAATAATTAAATAAATAGTTTGATAGATGGTTATTTTGATGACATCATTATGCTGTTAAACAGTTCATTGGACAATTATACAATTTTACAGCTAAATAGTTAAGAACATATTTAAACAATTTTACAATATGGGTACATGGTTTGGCGTATATTAAATTATACCAACTCTTATAAGTGTATAGTTCTTTGTTCGTTAGTTTGGTACGTGTTTTGTTAGAAAATTGTGCAATCTACGTTTCGACAGTGGACGTTATAATGTTGTAATTTGTACATTTGAAGTAATAGTAGTTTGACAACTAAAGAATTAAAAAAATATTAAAATCACTCAAAAATTGTAAAATACCAGTATGGCTGTTACATAGTTTAACGTATAGACACAGTTATCAACTTACAGTTACAGTTTTAAAATTAAAAATTGGTACATAACTAGATTATTATTTAGTTTGTCTTGAATTTAATTTGGCAATTACATAATGTGACAGTGATATATTTAAATAGTTGAATATATGGACATACAACTGCATAACTAACACATAGTTTGACCGCTGTATAATTTGACATGTAAATAATTGAGTGGTAATTTTATTTGCATGTGATGCAATTTGACAGTTATATTACTGTAAGTGTAATAGACTATCGTTAGCTTGATAATTGGTATTTACATAAATTATACACACTATACAGTATGTAAGTTACATTGTTAATTAAGAAGGGAGGAGCAGACAGATTAGTACATAGTTTAATATGCAGATACAATAAATTAAACATTTACGTGAGGCTGACTGTTGCCAATTTTGACACTTACAAATATGTGACATTTACTTAGTTTAAGTGTTACATGTGTAATTTTACAATACACATAGTTTGACAGTCACGTTGTGTAACGTATGCTTCAATTGACAGCTAAACAAATTTAACACGAATTTACCATTGTTTCATAGTTAAATTGCTTTAACTACCGCATAGTTTAACTTACGTAGTTTGATATACACCTGTTTTGGTTTGATAAGTAGTACAACTGCTGCATAGTTTGACACGTACAGTTTTATGGCTACTAATTTGAATAACTACATAATTCGGCTGTTGAAAGTTTAATAGATACATATATAGCATCACAATTGCATAATCAATAAATTTGGCCACGTTGTTTCTCAGATAATCATTGGATAATTTTTGCGAATTTACCATTAATTTGTCAATTGAAGTAAACGACAAATTATAAACTGCAGAGTTGAAACTTGGGTTGGGTTAGTTAATTCTTTGGCGAATTGGTTAAGTTGAGTTGGATTGGATTGATTGGAACTAATCATGAGCTTTTCTTATCTTCAATATAGTCTTATTGAATTTATTGAATGGTTAATCTGTGGTCATGAACACTTGCCCTTTCTGAAACTGCTTCGAGACTCTCACATCGTCGTTTGTATTATATTTTTTTCGTTCAGAATTTTTACGTATAATTTCATCCAGTACTCAGCCAGATTATTCTCCTGTAATTATTGCAGTCTTTCTGTTCGCCTTTATTGAAAACCTTGCCAGTTCCCCAATCTATCGATGCAGCTTCTCATTGCTTTCATTCACTATTTCCAGCAGTTTTTTTTTCATTCCATTTGTTCCCATATTTTTAAGCATTTTCAATTATTTTATCTTGTTCTGGATTTCAATCATTTCTTGCACAGTTATTGATTTTTTCTTGCTGTTAGTTCCCTGTTGCTTATTTTCTTGTGTTTTAATTACTTCTCTCTTTGTTCTTTTTATTATTTTTCACCTTTTCTATGATTATATGTAATTAATTTAATTAATGCCATGTTTTCAACGATAATCTCTTCTTCAATTCGTGATAGGTACCTTCATTTTGCTATTCAAATAGAGTTTCCATTTCTTCTTTGCTATATGCCCTGTTGCTGGATTTCCTCATTACACCATGGTGTTTGTTTCGTATTGTTTGCTGTTTTGGCACTCAATAATAATTTCCTTAAACATATCTATTTCATATTAGTTCAGATTGATGAGTTCCTAGTCATTTCCTAGACAATGTCAGAATTGTCATTTCTTTGCATTTTCTCTAATTCTTTTAATTTATGTGATATCATGTTGTGCCATCTACTTTCTCCTCATGTCTTATTTTTCTTAAAATGGTCATTGGTTTGGGCTGGGATGGGTTCAGCTGATTTGGGTTGGGTTGCGTTAGAGATTGCCGACACATTTAAACTAGCCAAACGCAAACCAACCGAACCAAACATAACCCAAGCCAAAAATTAGTAGAAAAGGTTTATTTAGTTTGCTTTTTTTGTATTTGTAATTTTATTTAGCATCCACAGTGGAACTTAGTAAGTTGGCACGGTCGAATTTCATCGGCTCGGGTTCAAATACTGCAATGTTTATGAAAAAATATTAATTAATTGAATTAATTGGATATTTACAGATGTATGCACCCAACCCATACTTTGACGCATACAACTGTGACACGTTTCTAGTTGAATAGACATTAAATACAATACCTATACAGTTTTACAGTGTAATAGTTTGGCAGATACATATATAGCAACACAATTGTTTGAATTTAATAACTACGTATGCTATGTAATGCCGCATGCTATATTTAATTACAATCGGGCGTAACATTTTTGTATAACTTTTATTTTTAATATTTTACCGTGCTACATAGACATATTTATTTATTTTGAGAACAGATATCAGTTGGACACGTTGAAATAAAAAGTTTTCTAAATTCTTTACCTAACATTTATTTTCTGAGATTAACAAAAAATTGCGTATTATAATTAATACAATTCGGTTCTTCGGTCTTGACTCGGTTCCCTGGCGTGGCCTTCGTCGCTGCCAAACGGTTTCGCCCGTCGTGTCGTCGATGCCGAGCGTCCGATCGTCGAGCCTATTAAGAAAATAAAAGCGCGGTCTTTTCCTTGATGCGCTCGTGGTTATTAAATGTTAACTGATACTTTTCTGTCCATTTGATGCGTACCCAAGCATTAAATGGAATTTTTCTTAAAATGTTACTTACTTAATTTCCTATTTGTTGATGCGTACATAAGCACCAATCTTAATTTTCTATTCATTTAAAGCGTACATAAGCATTAAATGAAATGTTTCTTAATTGTTATTTTTCTTAATTGCCTATCGACGCTTACATAAGCATCGGTCTTAAATTTCTATCCATTTAAAGCGTACATAAGCATTAAATGAAATGTTTCTTAAATGATATTTCTCTTAATTTCCTATCGACGCTTACATAAGCATCGGTCCTAAATTTCTATCCATTTAAAGCGTACATAAGCATTAAATGAAATGTTTCTTAAATGTTATTTGCTTTATTTCCTATTGACGCTTACATAAGCATCGGTCCTAAATTTCTATCCATTTAAAGCGTACATAAGCATTAAATGAAATGTTTCTTAAATGTTATTTGCTTTATTTCCTATTGACGCTTACACGAGCATCAATCTTAATCTACATTAATCAAACCTTTATAATAATAATACTATTAACACGTACACAAGTGTTAAAACATTTAGTAAAATTAGATTTTTATACGCTACATATACACCTTTAATAAATATAAGTGTTAATTATTTTTCCCTGAATATAAACCTGGTTACAAATTAATTATGAATTAAGTTTCTGCATACCTGTCCTGTTGTTGGACTCTGGCCCCGTGGTTCTCCGACTGCTTCCTTCTTCTTCTGTGATGTCCGGGAACTCTGCAGGAACTGTCCTGGAACTGTCCTAATTTCTCGTCCGCAGTCGTTTATATATTGTTATCGTTTCCCACTTCTCTAACCCCACTTACTTTTCCCTACTCAACTCATTGCCATTTCCCCCATGACATGTAAACGAAATGTACACGAAATTAAAACTAATCTCCGTAAATAAAAATCATATTCGCTTAAAGTATTAATTTAGCAATAAATTATAAACTAAAATATTATTTTTTCTCAATTTAATTTTTTTTTTTTATTATTATTGTACCCTCGGAAAGACAGCAGTACGTTTACAGATAAAAAGTCATACATCTTAATAGTTCATGTTTAAGAGTTACAGGTCGGGCGTATGCTTAGTTTGACAGTTGCATAATTCAATCCACCGCACAGTTTGACGTTACATAGTTTGACACATTCCTAATTGGATACTGAATTTCGTAGTTATAGCATTTACAATTCGACATTTAAAAACTTTTATAGTATAATTATATATGCTTCAGCCAAACTATACAATTTGACTGTTACATATGGTTTGGCATGTTCTTAGTTTTACAGTTACACAATTTTGCAAAAAAAAATGATCGATATTTCATTGCAACTATTTTAGAAATATATTGTTTAAGTCGCATAATAATTATATTATATAATTAATTATAAGTGTATAATGTGACAGTTATTTTTTAAGGTAATAGTAGTTCAACAGTTACATAGTCTTACATGTTCGTGTGAATAGTATCCATCCATTAGTATTGTTTGGTAACCACACAATTCGTTCTTTTATCATATACTTCGTTTACCAGTTATATAATTTAATCTTTACATAGTCGGAGTTAAATGAATACATGCATTGTGTCTCACCACATAATTTAACAGACATGGTTTAACATATATGTATTTTGACAGTGACATATTTCCATCGATAGTTAATAGTTTTACGAATTACATAGTTTGACATGTCCCTAGTTTGATGGATGATAAATTTAATAGCTTCCTATTTGATAGATAAATATATAGCAACACGTTCCATATTTTGGTAGATGTCGTTCGGCAGGCTGAATAAATATATCATTTAAGATAATTTGACAAATACAAAGTGTTATATATAAATATCTTGTTCTTCATCTTATAATTTTTATATAATTTTCATATATATTTTATATTTTCTTTGTAGTTCTTTCTTTGTCACTTTGATTTTACTTTCGTCTTATTCTTTTTGAACGATATTTTAGTTTTTAGTCTTTTTCTTAGATTATTAATCGGTTTTCTAAATCGTTCCATTATACCCACATTCGTTCTGTAATATTTTTATATTCGGCAGGCTGAATAAATAAATCATTTAAGATAATTTGACAATTACAAAGTGTTATATATAAATATCTTGTTCTTCATTTTATAATTTTTATATAATTTTCATATATGTTTTTATATTTTCTTTGTAGTTCTTTCTTTGTCACTTTGATTTTACTTTCGTCTTATTCTTTTTGAACGATATTTTAGTTTTTAGTCCTTTTTCTTAGATTATTAATCGGTTTTCTAAATCGTTCCATTATACCCACATTCGTTCCGTAATATTTTTATATTTCATTTCAATGTTTACAATTATCATTTTTACTGCAATTTTTATAAATACACTTCGCAGCAAAATTAACGCACCATCTTAAAATTGTCGCAATTTGAATAGATAAAATTAATTTTGGGTAAAATATTAATTAGTCCTGTGTAAGCAAACAAAAATGTAGACTTTAATTCATCAAACTTCAACAAAAACTAAAGAAAGGAACAATGAGAAATAAAACAAGTACAACAAACAAGAACATATATGGCAAGAAATTAAGCCAAAGTCTGTATTTAATTTTACTTAATATGATGTGTTGCAATCTCTGGCTCTGATAACAGCTTGACATCTCCGTTCCATACTTAAAATCAATGTTCTGATCTAGTTTTGGTCGATGGCGTGAAGTCCTATCAAAGAGTTGCCAATTTGTTCTCGAGTGTTTGGAAGCGGTTCTGTGGTTCGCAATCGTCTTTCCATAGTGTCCCAAAGATGTTTAATCGGATTTAAGTCCGGACTCCTTGCTGGCCATACCATACTTTAAATATTTGTCTCTTGAAGGTAGTTCCGTACAATGCCTGCAATGTGCGGGCGCGCATTATCGTGCATAAAAAGAAAGTTATCGCCTACAAAGGGGGCATAAGGAACCACATGTGGTTCTAACATGGTTGTTATGTAATTGTGGGCATTAAGTGATCTGTGAGGTACCGCCACAAGTTCTGTACGAGCTGCCAAAGATATGCCGCCCCATACCATCGGGCGATCGTTACCAATTAATGAAAATCTTGATTCATCGCTAAACAAACAACGGCCCCACATACCAGCATCCCAATCGACATGTTCGCGGGAAAACTCTACACGCGCTCTTCTGTGATCACGAGTCAACAGTGGTCCCCCTAGCTGGTACATACGGACGGAGATTAGTTTCACGAAGATGTGTTCGTAGGGTGTCTTGCCTATTCTCATGTTATAGGTGTCTGAAAGTCTGGTTTGTAGGCTGGTGCTAGTGACAAACCTTCTTCTCAGAGCTTTTAACCTTAAAAATCGGCCTTGTCCCGGTGTTGTAATTCTTTTGCGACCCTGTCCTTGTCTTCGCGTAAACAATCCTGTTTCTTGATATCGTTGTAACGTAGGGGAAATCGTCGACTGAGCTACTCCAAAGCGTTGAGCAATAAATCTGTGACTTCGGCCTTCACCAGCTAGAGTAATTGCTATGGTGGCTTCTTGTTCTGACAGATTTGCTCTATCTCGATTCATCTCTCTGAATGATAATTGACAGGTAAACAAACAACTAGATTATGTTAACCTGGCAACGTTTCACCAACAAAATATGGTCGTAACCAAACATTTACATACCTCATTTTAATGTTTTTCTTCAAAACAAATGAATGTTTTCACGATATTTGTAAAAAATATCAATAAATGGTATAAAAACATTTATTTATAAATTTCAGATCAAATGATGACTGCATTAAAAAGTTGTAGACAACATTAACGATGATGCGTTAATTTTGCTGCGAAGTGTATTTATAGCCTGTTCTTCATATTGGCAATAAGAATATTGTGCAGCCACACGTAATTTCTTTCGAAATATGCTAAAAAGATGAAACATTTAGCCATAAAAATAAATTTAATGAGCGTTTAACTCCGCGCATTCCTTCCATGGTTGCCTTGCAATTTATCACATTTATGTAACGGCAGCGACGACCAAAATGAAAGGTAATGAAAATTCGCTTTAAGTTTCTCAGAAAGCAATCAATCGCCCTCAGCCAAACGACACTTCATATAACTTACGAGTGGAATAACGCGAATAAAGTCAATTTTCTCGAGCTCCCATTTCGCGCAAAGCTTTTAACTTTTTTTAGAGAACAGAAGAGGGACCCATGTTTATTTTTTGCGAGGCAATAAAACGAAAATCGATGGAATCGTTATTGGAACCGTAAGCAATTACGACGCCCCGGATGTTGTTGAAGGATCGAATTTAAACCACGGGAGTACGAAATTACTTCGCCTAGAATGCAAGCAAATATTGTTTTTACGTTAATTTGTGCCCGTCAAAGAGACCCTAAGAACACCTCCCAAACTAATCAACTATTAACTAAGGAAATTATAACGTCGAGAAGTTAAGTCGACGAATTTTAGTAAAACTAAAATCTTATACGCTATTCCCCACAGACTTTTCCGAGGGGACATTTACGTCTTCGACGTGTCCATTTCCTTCCATACCAAAAACTCGCGAAGAAATCTAATTACGCACCGGCTGCCGCGCTCATCCGAACCGGCGAAAAAGGAAAAAGCTGTCGACGAGATTGAACGAACTAAGTGCATCTTGAAAATCATATCGAATTATGCAGCGCCGTCGGCGCGAGTCACATTGCGCGTTCATGTATAATGTACGAGTGTCTATTTGCGTCGGAAAATCCACGTGTGCGAGAGTGACGCGAGTCACGTTTCGTAATAAGCGGCTACGTAGGTTCGAAAATCGATAAGGAGCCATACTTGTTGCTGCTGCCGACGCACCTGGGTCATTGATTTTCCCCGTCATCCGTCTCTGTTGCATGTCTTCCTTAAATTTCAACGGCCATGGCAACCGCACCACCCTCGCCGAAAATTGCTCTCGACGCGCCACCGGTTCCGCAAATTGCATTAGCCTTGACTTATTCGCAATATTATACGATATTTTGAAAACATTTTTCACAACAAACGATCTTTATTACTAGTTATGCAAATTTGTAGTTGGATATCAAAAATCAATTGTGGAGAAAACCTCCCAAATAGCACATAGATGAAATAGACTAAAAGAAAGTAAAGAGGAACGACAATCGATGTAGTTAGTGAACGAAGCACAATGAAAATAATAAAAACGGTCAAGTTGATAAAGAATTAAATGTCGATAAAAAGAACTATGACAAAATCACTCTAGTAGAAGAACAAACAAAAAAAAAATCGAAAAATTGAAATCAAAATGAAGCAAGCAAACGAAATACTAAATAAATTAAAAGCAAAATTAAAATAAATAGGTTCAGAATAATAGAATAAAACCGATGGCAACAACACAAATTACAATTTCGAGCAATGAGGATATTGAAGTTGTATAAACACTTCTGCCAAGCGAAAAGAAATTTCAAAAACAAAAAACGTCCTAAAGAGCGCTATAAGAGACCCAAAACTCGGAGGTTGGTGTGAAATTATCACCAACTAACAAAAAGCTGTTATGGAAGGCGAGATCAAGAGCATTCCAAAACCAGTGGAAATTTGTATGGGTCAATCATATCTCATAGGAAGGAATGATGCGGATTTTCCATATCGCCGCATTTCTTGGCTTTAGTTAGCCAATGCCCTTCGGGTTTCTATTATACCTAAATTTCCTCCAAAGTTTAATGATTCATTAGGTGTTGAACAGCACCAACATCAAAGTCTCTAAGCCTTCGGTAAATTAGTAATTGTTGCTCGTTGTTGCTTCCCACATTTTGTCATACACTTTTCTGCCAAGAACATCCCAAAATTTTTTAACTAGACGATGCTGAGGAACAGTTGGTGGGTTATTAATTTAGGTTAGTCAATTTTGAATAGATTTTGCATACTGACGCGAGACTAGATCAGGACAGAATATAAAATCGCCATTGTTATTATGATCTCTGCATAAATTGTAAAAAAATAGGAAAACTTCTTCCATTGTAGATGTTTGTATTCACGGCTTCACCCCTCACATGTAAAATGTAGGGTTCCCAAATACCTGCCTCGAAAATTGCACACAATATCAGCATTTGATCGTAACATGTTGCCTTTGTTTTGTATCGAAAAATCGTTTCCGATATTATCTGAATTAGACAAAGTAAAATACTTTTCGTCGTCCAAAATGATCGCTCTAGAAAATGTGCGAATTCTGTGCAGCTGAATATTTGGGACTTGCGTCGATAAATGTGGTATTTTAGTTGGGTCAGACATGCAAACATTAGGTAATTGTGTATGTTATTGGTAAGCAGATTGGATTTCTCCAGGTATGTGACATGTCTGTAGTGGTTGCGACTGGGTTTAATTTTATTGCGATGACTCCGTCATTATTACTACCTGTCTCTGTATTTTTCAGCTACATTTTTTAGATTCTGCTTTCAGTTTTCTTCTAGCGTCTTAATCTTTTCACGAATTCTTGAAGTACTCGCTCTGTTATTTCCTCATATGTATGTATGTCTATTTTCCTTATTTTTTTCTCATCGACAGTTTGCCTTCTAGTTATTGTAGGAGTAGTACGACATATTTTTGTTTGATCTGTATTGCCAGGCCGGTATATTTAGTTCTCCGTGCGTGTCTATTTCTTGGGCTTTTATTTAATGATTGAATGATCGTGGTTGTTATTTCTCCTTTATAAAATGTATAATATACTCAGTAGTTAACCCACACCGTACTTTCTATAACGGTTTTTGTTTGATTAACATGCAACAAGCAAGATTATTGTAACAGCAATGATTACGAGGGACGTGTGCCTGAAGCCACAATGGAGAAATAAAGGCCCTGGTGTGGATGAGTCAAAGATGTGTGACATAGTGCAACTACCGTCCAATCATTTCTGCCGGCGATAAAAAAGTAAAAATTGGTATTTAAATGCGTTTGAGATCGTGAAGAGATTTCAGTATGGCTTTCAAACGAGAAAAGGCATGACGGATGTTTTTCTCCGATTTAGTCAACAATAAGCTGGAAGAAGGGAAACATGTGATTAACTTGTTTATTGATCTTTCTAAGGCTTTTAATAGCATAAGTCATACGAAGCGTATTGATGTCCTTGAATATATTGGAATAAGAGCAAATTTGCTGAAATGGTTTGATGATTAATTGTCCAACAGGAATTCAATGATAAAGCTGTGGTGAATTGAGTATGGAGGTGAAAATAAGCGTGGAGTTCCACAAGGAAGCATATTGGGTCCATTATTATACCTAATATATGTCAATGACGTTGGAGGTGTGCTTGAGGATTATTTGCTATATGCCGACGATAAAGTAATATCCATTCATAAGAACTTGGAAAGGAATATCACGAATTCAATTTTGGGACGTCCAAAATTAGGTCAACCACAAAGAATTGAGTATTAAAACTAATGCGTATAACATCATCGCATCTTGAAAGAAATTTAATTATGTTATAAATTTTAAATTAATTGTTCGACAAACATTATTTTAAAAATTCATTTCATTGTAGTAAATGCAATGAAGGAATCAATTGAATTTTTGTATTTTTAGGCTATAACAATAATTTTGTTAGTTTTCATCATTGAGCATTTTGGCAGCGTTTATCGTATATTACAATAATTAATAGCTTACATTTTTAATAATGTTGACAGTAACGTAATTTTAAGAATTTTTCCCTTTTGTCATTATTTAACATTTTTGTCAATGAAATTATTGTTGATTTAAAAATTATCCGATATTTCATGCACATAAATGCAGCCAGCTAAAGAAAAGAAGGTTGAATTTGCAACAGCTGTGATGCTGAACAATGCCGTTTCAGTCTATTGTGGAGGTCATCAGCGGCATGCGATAAGCTGCTGAAAATTAAATCAATCAATTCTGATAGAATTCATAAAAACCACCTTTCCAACCCTATACACCTCATTTCAGCACAACTTAAATTTTAAAAAGTATATAAAAAATTCTTAAATTTGATTAGAAAATTCAATACTAAAACTACTTTCGCCACCATAAAGATAATTATTTCAGGCGTTACACGACTACTTATTCGATTTTAATTTTCAGTCGTTACGTGAACATGATTTTTAAGAGATTGCTGATGTTTCACATTAACTCTCCATCTATCTCAAAAACGGTTGAATGTAGTCTAACACAAACTGAAAACACGGTGCTTCGAAAGATGCAAAATGCCCAAAATTTAGAGAGTAGTAATTTCGATCCACGGTGACTTAGATATCTGTCTAAAATGCATCAAAATGACTCAAGCACTTGTTTCATTGCGCCAAATGAAATTGGAAAATAATATATGTCATCTTTTATTAATGGACGAATTGGAGTCGTATAGGTCAACGAAATGTAGGTGCGATGATTCTTTATTTTTCTAAACTGTCTTCAATCGCATAATACTTTGTTTTAATGCAAAATAATTCTAATTTGTTACGTCACGGTGATTTTCATATTTTTAAAATTATGGTGGATGCTTCGGCTGCGAAAGTTGGGTTGGGTTGATGATGTATTTCTTACGCATTTTCTGAAAGTGGTGATAGAAGATAAGTTTCTGTGTAAGCCTTATGTAGTCAATTTAGTAAAGAAAAACTACAAGCGATATCCTCTCAATCATATCAATTGAAATGGTTTGTTCCACACGAAACTTTGAGGATTATTTACTTCGCGTTGATTAAATCGATTGCACGGCATGGTTTAACAATCTGGGGACATGCATCTGATAATCATTTTGCCAATGGTACAGACCGTACAGAATAATATGGTTAACAGTCATTGAACTCTAATTACGAAAGATCAACATGCGAAATCAAAAAACTGTTCACATTCCGTATAATAGAGAAGCACACAAAGTACAAAAAAGAACGAGATCAATTCTTATTTGACAAGAGCTAACGAAGGAGGGTAGTTACATGTACCGCGACATATACACTACATAGAAAAAAATCAATGGAAAGGAAAATAAAATCTTCGATTATACAAGAAATGCGAATTGCAAGCAAAGAAAGAAAAATCAGGAAACTCTGCAACTGCTAAGCTTCTACTTACGGCATTATTGAGTTATTTATTACTGATTTATTGATTTTGTTTTCTTTTAACATATGTTAAATTTACTATATTTAATTTAATTTAACTATATGTTAAATTTACTGTCATCATAGATTGTTTTTGCTGATTATAAATAAACAGGTTCCTATCTGAAAATCGAATACGATTTGAACCCTTGGTTGGTTTCACTCTTATTGTAAACTCATCAACAAGAAATACCAAACGTTGCACACTTAACACTAGTTGTTAACTTTATTAAATGTTGACTATTTTGTTTATTCAACTCGAGTGAATGTTTTTAAAACCGTAAATACCGTTGTTTATGAAGTTAATTCAATGGAATGCAGTTTTTTATGTTAACTTCGCCGAATGTAAATGGTTCGATATTTTTTTTCGATTGAGTTTATCGGCTAATTATATAAATCATGAAAATTATAACAAGTTAAAAAGTTACGATTGAAAGCGTTAACTTGGTTGAAGGTTATGGATTACATCGAAATAAATCTACGCTTTAATCTATTTATGGTCAAAAGTTAGTTGCATTGTTTTGTGTTTATTACAACAAAATTGTACAATTCGGGAATTGAATGATATTTCAAGGACGCGATAGTTAATATACGAAAGTGATCAACAAATTCCGCTAAAGGTTGGAAACTCCAACTCCAATCGATCGATTGAATTGGATGTTCAATCGTTCAATCGTTCAACTGCAGGTCAACAATTTGATTTTCATTCAACCGAGGCGCACGACTTAATTCTAAATACAAAGTATATAAATTCTATAAATTTGAAATTTTTACCTGAAAAATGTTGAACGACACCTCGCCAATTTAAACTGAAGGGCGAAACATAACGATTAATTTTTAAAGGACCGGGTTTGTTAACTCTATTACAGTAAAGAGTTATAGAATTGGTGAGTTGAAGGATAATATTATCATCAAATCTATTGAAGGCTGACTAGTATCTTCATGTAAAGGTGACCTTTAATATGTGTGGTGAAGATTGTGATTTCTATTGTGTCGCCATACATTTAGTTATTTCTGAATATTTTCGGAAATGATGCTTAAATTCTGTAAAATTTCTAAAAGCGACTGACTGGTTGGGATGGATTTGGTTACTTTAGGACTCCATTAGAGATAATTAAAAATTAAAGTCATTAAGGGATCAATTCCATCGACGCTGGATGAATGTATGCGCCATATAAAGACCAGACTGGCCACGAGATTTGAAGGATGTTATCTCGAAGGTTTGCGAACATGACGTATTTTATTCATGAATTCTATTAATGTTGGGATACATTGATTGATGGAACAAATCTTTGATACCATTGGACGATTAGAAATATTCTTAGATTTTATGGGGATTCAATGAATTGACCAGGGGTACCACAGGGTGATACTTTCACCCATTTCTATCATTGGAAAATAAAAATTATCGCAAGGATGTTTTATTGATTTTATTGAAGGTCAACGATTATATGTGGCCAAATTTATGACTTGAAGAATGATTGTAAATCTAGTAACGAACAATCGCTTGTATTAAATAAGTCATTAGTGACACACTGAGTTTTAACGAATTCAGCTACTTTCATATGTACAAACTTTATGTATTTCCTTGCATAGTGTCGTCTCACGCATCGCTTCCAAAATGTTCATTATTATAAATTCCCATCCCCTTTCTCGTTCATCGATTTCGACACCTCGTCGTATTTGTTCTTTTGATTTCTACATATTCATTGCACCAGTGTTATTATTTACCATCCACTTCATCAGATCTACTATATTTTCGCCCGTCCGTTCTTCATTAAATAGCTATTCCCCTTTTTCTCACTTACATGTCTTGCAATCATGCGCTGATCGTCCGATTCATTTAGTCTTTTCAGTCACTACGGTAGCTCCCAGAAACTCGAATATCATCGTACTTTCAATGTATCTATTTCCAGCTACAATGTTCTTCTATTCATCTTCCTCCATCTTCAATCTTTCAACATCTTTTACACTGTAGAAAGCACGCCTTGATATCCCCTTTAATAATCATGCTAACCAAATCCCTTGCCAGATTCACACTTTTCTTTCCCATTTCACCAAGTCTTATAACATTAAACCTACTTTGGTGCAATCAGAATCTTCCAACGTAATTTCAAAAATGTCCACAAAAATACTTCCTACATCTGCATCAAACATGATCCTGTTCCTCATTTATTCCATTTGTCTAAATGGTCTAAATAAAGGCATAGCCAAAGAATTTATTACATTTAAACCTTCATTTAAACATGTTTCTCCTTCATCTTACGCCTCTTTTCATCAACGACAACATCAACTAACCCCTTTCAAATTAATCTCTAATGCCTGAACACATTCCACTTCCAAATCCAAAATAACGCCTCGTCGTTTCAACTTAAGTTTCATTTTCTTTTTTTCACGTTTTATATTTCCTTAGGCCCTGTCCAACATGTATTATACAATGATCAGCATCTACCTGATCTATGATCATCATCAAGTACTGGCTGACCTCTATTATACTACAAAACTTATCTCTATTTTCCCACAACTGTGTCTGTGTTTCAGTATCTCTTTCAACAGACTTTACAATCTTTCTCGCTGCGTACATTTATTCAATTATGTATCAACCTTGTATTTCAATCTCTCTCTCTCTCTTCCAATACTCGAAAACTATGTTAAATACCTTTCCCTCAGGTTAATTTTACGCGCAATGTATGCGTAGATTACGTCTTTTAATTTCTAGTATAGCTTCTTGATCACCTTTAACATTACGTGTTAGTTCTTTTAGTTGCTTTCCCGCTACTGTTCCTCAAGCTTCCATTCCACTCTCTTCTGACCTACTATTTCTTCCAATTAAATTCAAATTTCGTCTATTGCTTTCTCGCTAGACTTGTTTTCTCACTAGACATCTTTCATTCGATGTCCCTTATCTTCTCATCCTTCAATACCTCATGATTTAGTGTCCGCCATCATTATTTCACCAATATTTCCATATTTTCTAGTGCATTTTCGTTCAATATCATAGTTGATGTATTTTCCCTTTGTAGCCTGTTTCGTTTGACTATGTTCTATGCTAAGCTCATCTGTGGGCCTCACCTCTCAACTTCGCGTTATTTTCAATGAAAATTTCCTTGGACCATTATCTCATTTCCCATATTATTTTTCGACTATTTCATCACTCCTATTCTATTAGTGTAGTTCTATACCACATTTATTCTCATTTTTCTATTATTACCTCTTTCACATCTTCTTCTAACACTGATATTGTAATGACATGTTACGTAGCTTATTTTCTAGATCTTCCTACCTATTTTCATTGTGCGCAACTCTTCGAACTTAACTTTCTTCTATAGTTTATTCCGCCCACATCATATTTTTTTTTGAACTGTCGTTGGGCTCTTCGATTTTTTCATCCTCAGTTCGAAGCTATTTCGCCCCATTATTTTGAACAAAATTTTCGTCTCACATTTTTTCCTCGCTTCCTCACTCTTTCATTATCATTGATCGATCTTGTTACACAATTGATCCTCTTAATTGTATCACCGCTCCAGAGTCAAGCATGCATTACGACCGTATCGGTAAAGTTTAATGGAAACATGAATTAACTATCGAATGGGTCCATTAAACCTTCCTCCGGTATCAGTCCATAGTAATCTAATATCACTTTGGTCCCTTCGAGTTGAAAACACGTTGGTACGAATATTCGCCATTAGGGTTCGTTCATGCAGCAGGCCTTTCAGTGGCGCATAATACAATTACGCCCTCCGGTAGTTTACATTGATGAGAGCTTTTTGTAGGCGACAATACCTCACTGTAATTAATTTCCCTATGGTTGCGTAACATATTTTCAAATTTCAGTCACGAACACGAGGAACATTACAAAGGTTGGCTGAACAACACTTGTCATAAATTAAAAGTACAAATTTATAGCATATGCATGTTTATTGTACATGAAAATTAATTTAATAATCTCATAAAAAAATCTGCACGGTAATTGAAACGCAATTAAATACTAATGTTAAAACGAAGTCGTCAATTCGAAGCCATTAAATTAAACGTCCGATCAAATTGGCTTCGCAACGATTCCCTCGGTCGAAATGGCCCACTTTTGTCGTTCGAATGTAAAAATACGACCACGAAATTACGAAATTCTTATCGAAGTCGACGCTTCGTCTTCCGGCGGATATAATTCCGGCGCCCAAATGCTCTCGCAGTCAATATTATTAAAGCGAAAATTTCCGATTCGACGTCGAAATCGATTATTCGGGCGCCCTGTGTGATCACGTTTGCGTCGAAACGTGCATTTATAACACGTGCAGATTTTCGCCCGCGTAGCGACTGAAAGTGACTGTTTGCTTGAGCGCGCGAAACAGACAATTACTCTACGCGTCGTTAAAACCGACGGAGTGAAAGAATATGGTAATGAGTGCTTTTAGGGCAAATTGGAGGCGAAGTGGCGTTGTAAAACGTCGGCGTTGTTTCTCGGTGATTTAAGTGGATTCGAACGAACAGTGCATGCAAGAAGTGCACTTTGGTCTGTTGGACGAAATAAATCTCAGTAATTAATTAAGAAAAAGTGGCAAATTGCTGAAAATGCACTAAAAATGACGCTTGTAAATAGATAAGTAACAATCTCCGTTAGAATATTTATTTTGTTTTTTTTAGTTAGCACGAGGATCATCATTTAACTTTTCTGTTTTTGTTTGGAAGCCGTGGTAGCCCTGACGCAGAATCACTCAAGCGAAAACCAAATTCATTCTCAGGCAAAATATTAAATGCATCCAAATGCGTTTTAGTCTGAACAGCTATAATTCGTTCTAGAAATTTTAAGAAAGCACAGAGAATACTGAATTGACGTCTTTCATGTCTTGAGCTCCATGATGTACGTTGAGCAAAGTGTGAAAAACTCTTCTATAGTATATGGCACAACTATAGGAGTAGCTTCTTTGTTTCCGTTTTAAAAGTATTAGGTCGAAGGTTTTGTATACTTTTCGGAAGGACGTTAAATAGATGGTGGCCAATAGTATTTACATATGTAGTCCTTAAGCGGTTGTAGTCTTTAAGCGGTTGTAAGGTACTTTTATTGCTTCAGCTTTTCTAAGATTGTAGCAATTACTGTTACCGTCCTGATTATATATTCCTTTGGCTTGAAGTAACTTGACCCAAATAAAGGTAGCAGGTACTGTTAGTATCTGGAGTTTTGGGAAGAGTTTTCTGCAGCTGGAATTCCACTCCACTCCTTCTATTGCCCTGATGGCCTTTTTCTGCAATACCAATATTCTGTCCATATGTGCCGAGTTGCCCCAAAGCGATATACTATATTTCATTACCGAATGAAATTGAGCAAAATAGGCAATCGCAGCCGCAGGATTTACAATCATTATAGCTACCCGACGTATAGCATAAAAGGTCGGAGCAAGTCTTCCAGCCAGAAAATCCACCTCGTATTTCCAGGTCAACCTCGCATCCATATAGACTCCAAGGTATTTGATATGCTCTTGATTTTTAAGTTCTGGACATCTTCGCGATGTAGTAAAGGTAATCATCTGCGATTTAGTTGGGTGTAATAAGAGTTCGCTAGCTATGAATCAATTCTTTGCACAATGAGCTGCCCACAGTATTCGAAGCTGTAGATTTGTTAATGCCTTATCGGCTAGTATCAGTGAGGTATCACCTGCGAATAGCACACTGGGACATGGTAGGCTTGGTGGTAGGTCGTTGATGTATATTAGAAAACACACAGGCCCCATAATGTTGCCTTGAGGTATCCCTCTCTGGACTTCTGACGCATTCCCACTTGTTTTCCCGTTCACACACGTAACATAACGACGTTCGGTCATGTATGAACGAAAGAGGTCCAATGCCACACCTCGAATACCGTAGTGTTCGAATTTCAATAAAAATATGTCATGGGACATGCTGTCAAAGGCCTTGCACAGGTCACAGAAGTACACAGAGCGTGTATCTCAATTTTCCTCGGACACAAGGTCTAGGAGGTAGTGCACAGCATCCATGGTGAAAATGCCCTTTTGAAATCCAAATTGGTAAGGGGAAAGTAAATTGTTTGTCAGAATTGTTTAGTCTATCCAGGATCACCAGTTCCGCCACTTTAGAGAATATGGGCAGGATCGAAATTGGCCTATAATTGGAGGGATTAGACGTGTCTCCCTTCTTGTAGACTGGTATGACCTTAGTTACTTTCATAGCATCCGGGAAAATACCGTCTATGAAACATTTATTTAATATGTGTGCCAAGGGCTTCGATAAGAAACGTGCTTAACGAGTTTAGTGTTGATAGTCTTCACTTGTCTTAGGTTTCAAGCGATTGATACAAAGTTCTACCTCACTACTATCTGTAGGGGCAAGGTACATATACATTGTGGGGATGGAATTGCTTTCAGGAAACCGTTTGGGTGGGGGCGCTCTTTAGGTAACTCGGCAATTATTTGAGATGTTAGATTAGCTAGGAATGTGTCGAAAACTTCAGGTTGAAGGGGGTTTCCAGCTGTGATTTTGCTCTTCCTGTTTCTTGGTTGATTATTTTCCAAGCGGTTTTCTGTTTTTTGTGGAACACTTAATCGCTGCATTATAAAATTGTTTCTTACACTCATCTACTTGATGAAGGTAAAACTTCTTGTATCGATTGTAAATATCTAAGACATCTTGATCGTTTGTTTGTTTCCAAGTATCATAAATAAAATGTAAGGTTTCTTTCATTTGTTTCAAAGCTGTACTTATCTGTACATGATGCGTGCTCGGAGTAACTGTTTTTATGGGAATGGTCGCTTGCTTAATCCGTATGAAGGAGTTTAGAAAACTATTAAACTTGGCATTTAGATCATCTTTACCATAAACTTCTTCCCAATCTTGTTGATTCATTTGGTTAAAAAATTGAGCTAAAGTTTCTTCATTGTACACTGGGGTGTTAATTTGTAGTTTTTCGTTCTGACCTTTCGGGGTTCTAACAAAATGTATTGAGCATCATGGTCGCTTAGTGCAGCAGATGCGACATAAGCAGAATATGTAATTGGTGGGACGTTTACCATGATATTACCCACACATGTTGCAGATTCACGTGCTACTCTGGTTGGATAAGATATCGTAGGATGAAAATCAAATAAAGTTAGAAAGTTCATCCATCTCATCGTTGCGTTACTTCTTCTCATCAAGTCTATGTTGAAATCACCCGAAAGCACGCATTTTGTTTCGGGATTTAGGCTAAACAATATATGGTGGAGTCCATTGTATTAAAAAACTCATCAAGAGGTGAATCAGGCGGCCTGTAAATACAGACCACGACTATGTTTACTGCTGTCAGCCACAAACCAGCCATTTCACATACACCAGCAACTGATTTCTCATTCACCTGCTGAATACATGTATATTTTATATTTTACCGAGCAAAAATACAAACACCACCATGACGTCTGCCCTCTCGACAGTATATGCTTGTTTCCTTATACCCCTTCAGGTTGTAATTATTCTTATTTTCCGATGTAAGCCAGTGCTCGCTAATGCAAACTACATCATCACATTCACTGTGGATCAAAATTTCAAGAGCGTTGATTTTGTTTGTTATGCATTGAATATTAAGATGCATTACCTTCATTATGACATATTCTAGACTTTTACAGGCCGTTAAGTGTTTGATGTGGCCTTCGAACTCTGGAAGTTTGTACTTTCTTCCACTTTCGCTTTTGCTTGAACAAGGTAGTATAAAAACACCTTCTGGCCAAAAATCTAGGTTATTTACTTTATCAATAATATTCATAGGGGCCGAGATTTTGAATGATGCATATCAGGAGATTTTGAATTCATCTTCTTGCACTGGACAGTTTTTATATTATTTGTATCTAGATAGGATAATATGCTTTGTTCTGTTGAGTTAGGATGTAGTCGAGAGATATATAGATGTCCATATTTAGAAATTTCTTGTAGTTCGCCAGTTGCATTTGTACCAACTATAGTTGTTGCCTTCCGACTTCTTTTATTAACGTTATTCCATTTTTTGGTTTCCTTGTCCCCATACACAATGTCACCATTTATATCTATTATGGAATCCAATATATCCTTGTGTGAGACCTCCGTACAAGCACCTTTGACGGCTATATCCATCTCCTCCATACTAATAATTTTAGTTTCATTGCGCAATGTTGTAATTTAGGATTTCCCGTTTCCTTTCATTCGCCTTTATTTTTGTTAGGTTGCTGGACATTGTAGTTCCGTGCGTTCCTACTCCCTGGGTAAGTTTTACCTTCTAGAACTAGTTGAGTTTGTTGAAATTTTCATGATTGAATTGCACCGTTGTAGGTCTTTTGTTCCCCGTGAATGTGGGCAACGTTACCAATTTCTGTGGTGTTATCAATTTGTGCATTTAAATGCTCGCTGGTCGTATAATCAGATGTCTTTCTGACAATATTTCTAACCTGTTCTTCTAAGAGATTGTACTTGGTAATTTGGCCCTTAAGCATGTTCTTAAGCTGCTGCACTTCACTTTTTAGTTCCTGGGTTTGGCGTACGTATACTATATATATATATTCAGTTTTCAGGTTGTTTAGATGACTTTTTAGTAAGCTTTCCATCTCTTTAATGATTGTTTCATTATACTGACCGCCTGCCGATGGTTTATTTGAACTTGAAGCATCTATATTAGGTGACATAACCTCATTATCGGGACGTTTCGACGCACAACAAATTACGATTTCGTCGGGGTTTACGACCCCTGTCTGCAATGCACAACTTAATCAACAATTAATTATAATTAATTGCTATAAGAAAACTTATACAATTAAAACAATAATTATACATAGTGCCTATAAATAAATTACAGATTAATTATAAATAATTTCAAAAAACTAATCATATTTTAACTGGTTCAAAAGAAATAAGTAATGAATTAGCTGAAAATCTATGAATTCTGATATTGGGTCTGTTGACAAGAAATACACCGAATCAAATAGTAATCTTTCTATATAGAGATATCGAATGGTAAAAAAGCGTATCATTTAAAATAACAATAAAATTCGGATTTTCCTGTAATGGGAATTTATATAATTATTTTCCAATTCGTGATTTTATTAACAATCATGCTTTTAACGCAATGCAATTAATATTTATTATTTTCGATCGACTCTTTTGCTATCGGAATTTGTTGACTTGTTAACAGCTTTGAAAGCCATGAAGTTCAGATCCACATCAAATTATTTCAAGAATCCATTTTTCCACTTATTGTTAATTAATGATTACTATTACAGGACGTATTAAATTTTTTTTTACTTTATTTTAAAATGAGTCATATTTAACACGTATAGAGATATTTTTTGTGAAATTTCTTTATGAAAAGAGTCAAACTAAAGCTGCGTTCGTAACAGTTCAAGTTTTCACGATTAATAAAATACATAATAGGTCCTTTCAATACGATTTTAAAAGTACCTCAATATATTGTTTTTTTTTTATGCAGCAAAAATACAATGCTGAGTGCCATTTGACGCTGTATGTAATAAAATGTGTCGTTGTGTACTTCGATTTCATCAACCATTCGGCGTTAGTTCAGGGCCTATATTTTAAATTAATGAGTTTAAACACTAAATCCTTTATATATTTTTTCTTGGTTTTCATTCGGTTTTCCAAACATTTGTTTCACAGCCACCACCTTACGCTTTAATTCTTCTTTATATTTCATTTTTTAACATCTTCTTCGTTCAAGTTTTGAAATGGCGCATCTATTACGTGTTGTGTTGCAAGGAACCTTATTTATTTATTACTTACGATGTATGTTTACTGCAAAACATTCTAATTATAAAATGCACTATTATTTAAAATTAAACCAAATAAAAGTCAACTATTTCAAAATGATACTTCCAAATAGTCATCTAAAAAAAACTGCGTCACACCAAATCCAAACCAATCCAACCAGACCTAACCCAGCCCAATGCAACCCGACTGAACGTAACCCAAACCAACCGAATCCAACCCAAACGAATTCAAACCAACCCAAGCGAACAAAACCCAACCCAACCCAACCCAAGCCAACAAAACGTTACATAGCTTTGTTCATCATTTATAATTCACTCCCCTCAGACCATCAGAGTTGACATTAAAAAATAATTAATTATATCATATCATTATGTTTACAAAGATAAATCTTAGTTTGTTTTTTGCTGTGTAGGTTTAAATTCTCTAAATCTACTAACACATGCTCAATCTCTTAGCTTTCTCAGTGATCTATCTCGCAATGACATCAAAAGCTTATTGTTCGTTATAGAGGGGTTTGGGATTTTCCAAATTGGCATCTCAAAAAAGCGGTGACACACCAAATCCAACCCAACTCAACCCCACCCTCTGCTCACTCAGAAATTCCATGATTTTGAATAACCTTGAATAGTGTTATGGAATTTAACTATAACATCAATTTCTAGCGTTGATATGTTGAGGAGGTTGCACTGTCATAGATTGTCAGAGCTATTTCGAGTAAAATAGAATCAAATAAGAAGAATTGTGTAGAAGATTTTAGAGAATGAATCAGCGATTATTTTGGTTGTACGAACTCTTGGTTTTGATTATGATATAATAGTGAACAAAATACACTCAGATGCAAAAAATCCGGGTCATTGAGTTATTTTTGCAAAAAAACGGGTAATTTTTTGTTTTAGTACTTTGAATAAAACTTTTAGTGTTTTACAATAAAAGAAGCCACCAGGATGTAGAAAAAACGACATATGGTACTTATCAGTTTATTTAATGAACACTAATAAGCGAAAATAAAATTTGAAAGTATGCATTGTTCACTACCTATTACTCATTCGACATTATGCACAGATGATGAAGGTGGCTACCGGGTTTACTTGTTTGTTGTTGATTCTCAGGGCAGATCGGTGTGTTGATTATGGTAAGTGCTGAAGATTGTGCAAAAGCTGTTGCTCTTATGTCAAATGGAAGAAGCCAGGGTCTGTGTCCAGATTCCTTCATGTCGACCTTCCAAAGAGCACTTGAGCGGTTTAGGGAGACCGGCAGAAATACTCGGAGGGCGTGATCTGGAAAAGTTACTGCAATCGATGACCGACTTATCGTTCTTAATACGTTACGGGATCGTTATGTGACTTCAGTGGAGACCAAAAACCAACTCCGTGAGATTCGTCCTACAGCTGTGAATTTGTGGGCAGTTCGTCGCAGGATAGAAAAAACTGGCTTAAAATCTTATAGACCAGCAGCTGGACCAAAATTACTCCCACGTCACCGAGTAGCCGGACTCCAATTTTCTCGCGAACATTTAAATTGGACATTGGAGGACTGTACTGTTTACTAACTAGATTCTGCCTACATTCGTCAGATGGAAGAGAACAAGTATGGAGACGACCAGGAGAACGATTTGCGGAGTGCAATTTTAAGCCCCGGCTTAGATATGGTGGAGGTTCCCTGATGGTATGGGCGGGAATATCAATGAATGCCTGCACCGAATTGGTTGTCATTGATGGCGGATCGCTCACTGCACAGCGGTATATTGAGGAGGTTTTGGAAAATTACGTAGTACCATTTGCTCCATTTATCGGCGATGGCTTTATTCTGATGCAGGATAACGCAAGACCGCATTCTGCGAGGTGCGTCAAAGAATACTTGGATGCAGTTGGAATAAGAAACTTAGACTGGCCTGAATGTAACCCAGATGAAAATTAAAATAACGAAATAAAAGTATTGAAATTCATATATTTTAAAATTTCGCAAATAATATTTAGAATATGATAAAGGGCGCTCTCGGAAATAAATAGTTTGCAAACCAAGAATGACTTCGACATCTTCCCTAATTAAAAAATACAACATGTAATTGTGATAATTATAGGTAATCTAGATTTCGAACAAAATTTCTTCAAGATAGAATTGGCATTTGGCTAAAGGAAAAATTTTATACGTGACTATTTTGGATTAGAGAGATATTTAGCGATGAAAATTGTAGTGAAAATATGAAAGAAGGATCTGCAAGAGGATCAATGCAAGAGCATATATTATAGTTTTCAACGAAATTTTGAAAACTCTGTCAAAAAGATAAAGGCATTTAGACAAAAGTATTTAGGCGTGAAATTTTTAGTGAAAACAATAAGAAGATGTAGAAAAATAAAAATAAAAGCTTATATTCTAATTGGGAAAGAAATTGTGACAAACGATGTTAAAAAGGCAAAGGCATTTACACAGAACTTGTAAAGGACCTGGAAGAAATAAAAACTGTAGCTTAGATTCTAGTTTTGAACGAAATTGAAATTAATTGAAGGAACAAAAACAAAAACGCTAAGGAATTTCGACAAAGAAATTTTAGTGAATATATAAACAGGACCTGGGAAAATCAAACATTACCTTACCTTCTAGCAATTTGAAAGTAATTTGTCAGTTAGTTCTACCCAAACTATGTAATTTTAGTATAACTGTTAAAATTATATAGTCGAGTAGAAAATCATGATTGAAACAATTAAAAACTTTATATTTTATTGCTGATGCAAATCTGGAAATTGAAAACCAAAATTATGGGAGAAAATCTGAAATGAGTAAGACAATTAATACAACGCCATCTCTACGCCACCGATTCAAACCACAGTCGTGCAATTGCGTCGCAATTAAATTAATTTATTCGTCACAACGTCACGTTTGTAGGTTTGCGTTTCCTCAACCGGCAATTACAATTATCGCCAGCAGTTCGACGTAATTATTAACGAGAAGCACATCAAAGAAATAATTTATTAGAGAGTCTCAAACGCTTTTACATTGAAAACAACTTAATTACACCTCAATTATACCTAACGAAACCATCTGTGTTGAATACCAAAGTTTTATTTTACCATTTTCTCATAACGCAATACGTCGGGGATGCACAGACTTTTATTTTATTTGCGATAATTTTTAGACTGAGACTTCAGGCGATTCGTCCAGCTCTGTTCTGAACAAACAAATTTTCAAAACTGCATTTACGACGGTTAAAGTCCTCAAAGAATTTCCTTCCAATTAAAGTATTAAGTGCAGACGAACTCCTGTTCGGTAAACACTGCGCAATTAATTTTAATGCAACTTTTAATTGGGGATAAAGTAATTCAATTACGGTGCAACAACACTCTAATGATTAAATTCTGCGAAATGCGCGCGAAACGGTTTCTAGCATTTTTTCCTAAAAGCAAAACTCGTTTAAAGTTGGACGCTGGGTTTGCTGAAGTTTACGAGGCTTTTTGCAGGTTGTCTGTAATTTAACGTTTTATTTTTTTGTTCGTGCAGGATTTCCTTTGATCGGTTTCGTTTTCGCTTGATTGGCTGCTCGATTGTTTGAACTAAGGGATATAAAGCATTATGATTGCGAAATACGATACCACGAAAAATAACATCAGTTGGGTGGAGTCACGGGCAGCGAAGTTTTCTGTGCATACAATTATACGTTCATTCATGTCACAGACAACGTTAATTCATATTTATTCCAATATTATTTATGTTTTAAACAAATTTGGAAACTCGTAGCATGAACAATAATTATACCACTGCTAAAATAATTCTATGATGTCTCTCATTTATTCACATAGTAATATAATTTTTACATAGTATTTAGTATCAATAGATACACATCTATAGGAAGTCGTCTTCGCTGAATTGTTTATTTACCGAATTATTTTTTTAATAAAGCTACATTTTTGTTTATACATATTTTTTAAGAAACGAAAATCTAGTTTAATCTTGTGTAAAGAAAATTGATTATTTTCCGCCAAAAAATACCAAAACTAACTGTTCATTAAGAGATTAATGTATGTTTTATACTTTTTGGTGTAGGACGTTGAGATTTTATGGAGTCGTTTTCCATACTTCCATCCATTGTCCTGTATCCTATCGTAATTCCATCTCTTCTTGTATTTCCTTTAATTTTTCTCAAGAACCTCATATATATGCTCGTTAAATCCTGTGTCGGTTTTATCACAATGTTGACGATTTTTAACTTTGATTTTCGAATATCCTTTTACCAACCCAACTCAACCCAACCCAAGCCAACCCATCCCCACCCAACCCAACTCGTCCCAATGTGTTTGCTATTCTTTAATTTGTTTCAATCACTATTTATTTTTGCTTCATGGCATTTGTATTTTTCCACGTACTTCATCTTTTTTCAATTTACTTGCATATTGTACCATTGTTCCCATCACCATTGTTTTTTAGTTTTAATTATTTTAATGTTCATTTATCACTACTGTCATGTTGTGGATCATTTCAAGTTTCTTCTAGTATGGCTGTATCAGCTCCTACCACATTTCTGAGATGTTTATTCTTCTACAGAATCTTATATAGACTTTGCCTGAAGTATTTTGGTTTAAACCCAAGTTGAAGATGATAGGGCTCTAGGTGTACCTGAAATAATCTAAACTTTCATTTCTGTTTTTAGATTAGATTTTTCACGTTTTCTACTTGGTTGTACGTTTTTAAGACTCTTCTCTAATTATTACATTAACTATTTGTCTGATTGTGAAAACGTTTTCTTGGGTGCTTTTTTTCTTATATTTGATATAATCTTGGCATCGTCTTCCATACTGCTGCTAAAGAATGTAACGCTACTGTATATTTGCATTCTTTGCTACTTGCTGGTAGTAAATTGGAGTAATTATATAAATATGTTCTTGATCTGGTGCTTTTCAAAATTTCCTCTTCTTTAATACTTGCTATAATAAATTCATAGTTATTTTGTTGGTTTCAGTTTGTTCTTCATTTTATTACCTTTCTACATTTTCAATTTATTCTTCCATATCCCTTAGTTCCTCTCATAAGATCTTCGAAATATTCCATGGAGCCATACTGTCGTATTTTATTAAAACTTGTCCTAGTTCTTCTTTCACATACTTCGATGTATTTTTCTTAACTTTCTTCGAAATATTCCATGGATCCATACTGTCGTCTTTCACTAAAACTTGTCCTAGTTTTTCTTTTATATATTTCTGCGTATGTTTCTTAGAGTTTTCGTCGAAATATTCCATGGAGCCATACCTCCGTCTTTCACGTTAACTTGTCCTAGTTTTTCTTTTATATACTTCGGTGTATTTTTTTAAGTTTTCTAAGAAAATACACCAAAGTATATAAAAGGAACACTATGACAAGTTTCAGTGGAAGATGACAGTATGGCTTCATGGAATATTTTGAAGATCAAATGAGAGGAACTAAGAGATAGGGAAGATTAAGTTGAAAGTGCAGAAAAGCAACAAAATAAAGAACAAACTGAATCCGATCTTCGCTTTATGTCACCATGGATCAGTTGTTGATTTTTCTTGCATGATTTAGCTACTTTTTCGTTTCCACTTTCCCATTTCCACTGTTCTTATTCCACTCTTTCTAGGTGTTTTCTGTTACATTTCATGGGATTCTATCTTATTTTTGCATTTATTCTTCTTCGTTTTCTTCCTTCTGGTTTCTCTTCTTTTAATTTCAATTTTTATTAAGAAGTGGTCGCTACCAATTTCTCATCTCCTTTTAACAATCACCTCGTTTATTTAGCTCTCAAATATTCTTTGGTCACCAACAAATAATCGATAAACAATCTCTTCGCCTGTCTTCGTTCTTCTACTCTCTACCATTTGTTAGTTTTTGTGTCTAAATTTTCTATTGGCTATAACTAGGTCGTTGTGCGGTGTCTTTTTTTTGTTCTGTAATTTGTCATAAAAACCTTCCCTCTTTTGCATTCTCATTGCCCATAGATTAATGTATATTCTTCTCCCCCACTGTTTCCTTTCATATTCTTTCATATTTGTGCTTGATTTCTGTTATTTTTCATGGGAATTTTTCATGATTTCTGTTTTTATCATTATGGCCAGTTCTACCTGAGCCCACATAATATTTTCCATTCCTGAGCATACAATCGTAGCTCTCCCATTAATGTTTTCCGTTCCTCTTTCGTTTTTCTTAGTTTCTAAAATAAATATTTGCATGTTCGTTCTTTTCATTTCCTGTCTTAGTTCTCCCTCTTTACCGTGCATACATTTTACACGTCATACGGCACTTTTTGTTATTTCTGTACTCTTGTTTCTTATTTGATTATTATTATTATTACTCTATCCATTATTGGAAAAGGTGTTTGTCTTTCATATGTTACATTTTCACGCTGTTCGTTCATAGCTTCTTTAGTAATGTGAAATATTGCCAATGTTATCTGAAGCGTTATTTTTTGTATTAAAAAACTTTTTGCCTTTCACTTAATCTTGTATTCCTTTAATTTTTCCCTTCCCCTGCCCCATCTGTCTTCTTTTTCATTATTATCTTCTGGTATCCCGGCTTTGTTTCCGTCAATCAAATCAAACGAGAATTAAATTAATAAGAAAATAGGAATAAACGAACGTAATTAAATTGAAAGCCACGCTTGAAAAAATATGACACCATTCATGGAACAAAAAATAAATAAAGGAAAGAAATGATAATGAAAATAACGACGAAAATAGAACCAAATATAATCCAACTTAACAAATCAAAAAAAGATACAGATTGTGTTCTGTTCTAGGCTACGAGACAACCATCAATGTTCTATAAAAAAAGATCAAAAATAACACAACATTTAATGCAATAGAAACAAATTAAATTAAAATAAAAGAAAAGTAAACCATGTATATTATATACAAAAACTTTGCAAATAATCAATTATCTTAATCTAAAATGTAACAAGTGGACCAAAAAATTGACCACATAAAAATAATGAAGAATGAAGAAATTAAACCTTATCTCACCTCATACGATTTTTCTCAATATTTGCTGTATTAACCATTAAACTCCATTCATGCTTTTCCATCATTTTAATGGAGCAATTTTCTGCAAATTAGTTAGATTAATAAGATAATCCAAATGTTAATAAAATACAAATAATATTGAAGAAAAATAAAATAATTGGAGACTAGAAACGGAATTTTTTTAATGAAAATAAAACCGGAAATTAATGTGAGCCAATGAAAAGTGTTTATAATGATAGTTGCCCATTTGGTACTAAGGCAAAACGATGGATATGAGAAGTTTGTCATTTTAGCCAACACTTGTAGACTCTGAGGAGATATTCATTTTCTTGTTTGATTTTTTGGCCCACACTTTTCTGTATGTAAATCGCCTTCACATAATTATTATTTTCAGATTGGATAGCAGAATCAAACGGGACGTCGAGCTCAGTCCGGAGGACATCTTGACGATACTGAGCCTCTGGGAAAGCGAAAGACAACGCACTCCCAACTACCGAACCTGGCAGAACATGGAACCGAACTTGGACGCCGAGAAAGAAAGAGAAGACAACTACCTCGACCAGGAAGACGAAAGCTGGTTCGACGGCCCCGTTTACCCGCACATCCCCACCCACGCCAACCCAATGCCCGCCAACTTCCACTACGAAAAACCTCAAATGTTCGACAAACATCCGCAATGGAACGCCCTCGCCGAGTCCAAGAAAAAGCGGTTCATGGTGGCCAGGAAGAGGAACGACCCCACCCGGGAGCTCCGCTACCTGAACGGCCCCAGCGTCAACGACTACTACACGCTGTCGCAGCTCCTGGGAAACCAACGCGAACCCAACCTGCCCATGTACCATCGACACGTTTTGTAAATTGATCCGTGCGCGGGGCACATCCGATGTTTTTAACCCATAAAATTTATCAGTGTTGAATAAATGGAACGTGAATTTAGCGCTATATAAATGTATTTTCGACGATAAGAACATAAAAAAAAAATCTCAGTCAGTATAATATTTAAGAACATCTATCAATGTTTTATGTCCTACGATAAATAAACGCATGGTAAATTTTTTTGGAAATTATTTCGGGGAGCACCTTTAGTCTAATGAAGTTGTTAAATCATGTCGTCGTTCGTGCCGCAATTTTGAAAATTTGCGGGGTTGACATTGACAACGTAATTCCTAACGAATACTATTTATACACATACATATTAACTAAAATGAATTGAAATAATCGACTGCGCCATGTCTTCGTCGTCCATTTTTTGTTGTTGCTGTTTCACCATGACCTCTTCCAAGAAATCGGACATATCTAGATGCTCGTGATCGACTGCTATGTCGAGGGGAGTTTTCATGTCAAAGTCTCTTTTGTTGGCGTTGATATTCCATTTATCCAACAGTCTGGCTAACGGTAAGTAGCCGGTGATGGCGACGAAATGCAAAGCGTTTCTGTCGGTCACAGGAGAGGTTACGTTCACATCGGCGCCATTTTCCAGGATATACGCTATGACTTCGAGCTCCTTTTCGCTGTTGCATCCCAAAGTAGCCTCTGGGAAAAAATAATTTGGTAAGTTAATTTTTTCGTCAATCGCTATGTATTGAATAAGAGCACAAACAAGACGAGAGGAGAATAAAAATAAAATTTCGCTAATTACATTAATTATTAATAATTTTTTATATTATTTCGAGTTGGTCTCCGTGTTCTAAAACTGGAACATTTTGTGACATAATTCGAAAATTTTTCAAAAATTAAAAAAAAAAGTCGCTCAAAAATGAAAATTATGTTAAAAAAATTATTGTACCCTAGTGTTCATTAGTGCAGGATAACGAAACCTATTATTAAAGGTAGTTATTCGTGGTGGCAGATGGCGCCATATGTTTACGAGGTTATTTTACAGTGTTCTATTTTATCAACATTTCCTCACCATGTTTCACGGAATGTAATGGAACCAATTGTATGACTTGCGCGTGCGCAGGGCGTGTGATGTGATGATGAGACTCAAGAGCATGCCCAATCTATCTGTTTCCATTTGCTAATAAAAAGAAGTACCTAGCAATATGTGTATCGTCAAATCCGATCGCTCGTAATTCACGTTCGCCCCAGCCTCTACCAACAACTTCACCATCGGCAAATAACTTCTATCGACGACGGCTATGGATAACGGCGTCTGACAGAATGCGTCTTGAATATCCATACGTGCACCATGCGACAACAGTATAGCGGCGATTGAGACAATGTCGACAACGGTGACGTGATGAAGGGCAGATTTGCCGAAACGTTCGGTCAGATTAACGTCGGCGCCGTGCGACAGCAGGAATTCGACAAACTCGTGCTGTCTGCTGTTGCACGCGATTATCAAGGGGGTGTACGCATGAGCCGTAAACGGATTCAGATTAGTCCCTTTGACTGCAACCAAGAGCGAAGCCAACTTCAAGTCGCCTCGTTCCGCAGCCACGTGCATTGCCGTGACTCGTCCCGCGTCGCGACTGTTCGTATTGGCGCCCCTCGCCAGACATTCTTCGACGATTTTAAAGTTTTGCCTTTTGGCCGCGTCGAGAAACGTCGTATCAAGTTCCTTCTCTGCAAAATGTACGTTGCAAACGTTTGGCACGGGTGATGAATTGATACTCACGACTACTAAACATTGCAGGTGACATCAAAATGTCATCAACGTTTTGCATTTTAGTAAATATGCCAGAACACGCTCGTTAAACGCATTTAAATATATTCCTACGACAATTCCAAGAAATATTGTACGCGGGTGTACTTTCCACGTTCGAAGCGGATTTTGTTGTAGAATATTTCATAGGATAAACGACGTTCGCGCAATTTCGGCGTTTCGCTGACGTAGACAAAAAAATATCGTTGACACAAACTTTAATTAAATCAAAAATTACTAAATTATCATAGACATATAGAAAATATTATTAATTAAATAATTATAATTAATAATTTAATAATTATTAATTAAATAATTAATTTAGCTTCTTAGTACTGAGTTAAACGTAATGTGTTACTTTACTTACTGCTAGTTAATTCAAACATTTATTTTTTTATTACATCCTCACTAAGAAGCCATATGGATTTAAGTTGTAAGATATTGGTCATATTTACTGACGTTATAGCCACCAAATTAAATCAATACTCGATCATTGTAAGTGGCACACATATAACTTAAATCCTTTTTTGGATGGGTGTAGCTAATAATGAATAGGTATATATTTTTCAACGAAAACGTTAAACGCCTTTGTTGAATTTAGAGTTAGAGTAGAGAATTTGTTAAATAATGCAATTTTGTGTCGAACAAACGGGTCCTGCAATTTTCGTTTGACGTTTCACAAATTTAATTTAACTTTAGTTTGACGACTCGCTAAACGCACAGTTTTGATCGCCTTTTGAGGTTAATTTCAGGAGAGACTGTGACGTTAACAAAGTCGTTAACCTTAGCAACCGCAATGCTTATTTTTACAACCAAGATTGTTTTAAAAGATTTATCTTTCGACATTTGTCGCCATGTTAAGTCTAATTTTCTCACGTAAATTCAATCATATTACGAAAAGTTTGTGTGAGTATACTTCTAGACTTCAACACTCGCAAACCCGGTGCTGCTATGTGATGACAGAGGTCTGCTTTCATCGTTTACAAATTATTGCAGAAAATGTGAGTATTGAGATATAATCGATGGTGATCTATGTATTCTTCTGCTGAAGATCCTCAATTACAGGTTGCGCTATTTGAGATGTATATTGAGATATATGTACATTTACAGAAAATAAAACGACGATACAAAATTCATCGTAATCTTAACACCTGGCATCGGATTCCTGGATTCAGTATCAAAGGACTTTGTATCTTCGTTCATCGTACGATCCATATCGAACCACGACTTTCTCGGTCTGGCGATGCGCGTGATTTGCATCATTTTCCTCGTGTAAGTGCCCAATGCTATCTTCTAAATGGTGGCCTTTCTGTTGCAAATCTTCAGCGACTTTTTCAAGTCGCTCAGCTCCACCTTCTTTTTTATGACATCGGGGACCCTATAAAGCTTAACTTTATCTTAAGCTCCTCATACTTCTTCTGCTTGATTTCCACCCCGTCTTCGGCTACCTTTGTCTCCAACTTCAGCTCTCTTATACGCGTCTCGCTGTACTCCACCGCATTTTTGATCATATTCAGTTCGTCGGTCTGCTGCTGCAGGATCTTCTTGTGGTTGGTGTGCATCAGATTCACAATGCCGTTCATGCGCTTCAACTCCAGCAGGTTATTGTTCTTCTGCTCGATATTCTCCAGCAAGTTCTTGTTTTCGATGCGCAACTTTTCGAAATCGACCTCGAGGACGCACTCGCCGAGCTCTTCGTTTTGCGTGAGCAGGTTCGTGAGCCGCTGCTGCTGGATCTTCAGCGAGCTCGTCCGAAGCTTTTCCAACGTGAACTGGGTGCTTTTCAACTACTCCTGCATGTACCGCACCTTTTGGGTGATCTTCTTAACGGCGCCGTTGACGATGCTCTGCTCGAAGAGAGCTCGCGGACGTCCTTGACCTCTGAATCGCGAATGGCCGACTCCTCGATCATTCAACTTATACTTAGCCCTGTGCGAGCGATACTTGACATTGTCAGCGTGCTGCCGCTGCCGAACAACACGGACGTGTATTTTTTCGTCTTGAGGGTAGATTTCAGCACGCGCTCCATGCCCACTATTAAAGAAAGCTCGCTCGACGCAAGGAAGTTTTTGAATATTTGGTTTTCTAGCTCCATGTGTAGAAAGCTATCTCAAAACGTCCAATACATTACTTGATGGAAGCAAAAGGATCAATATACCGTCGGCCAAACTTGTTTCTAATAAAAATCTCCGAAACAATGTACTTGTCAAGAGACCTAAAATTCTACTGCTGGCCGATAGCCATGGGCGCGATGGTGTCAAAGCATTGAAGGCATCATTTCATGAAAGCAAGTTCGACGTGGTCAGTATTTATAAATCGAATACAACTTTCGAAAATGTGGTGGACGTCTTGGGCAGTGTAGTATCGCAATATGACCAAGACGATTATGTGGTGCAAATAGCAAATAATAATCAGAGGAGTAAATATCAATGGAGAAACATTGAATTCACCACTTTGGAAAAGTTAAACACTTTCGTAGTCGATGTACCAACTTGGAAAAATCGGCCGATTCTAAATAGATTCTCCAGTGATATAAATATGACACTAAACGATAAACTTATAAAGAAACGCAAATTAAAACACAATTACTTTGTTAAATATCACGTATATTTCGACACTCCGTGACCGCGGTTTCAACCAACTTGGTCATTGACGAACCGTTCGTAATTGTGTTTTAATTTGCGTTTAATTATGGAATATCACAAAGTAACGGCTTACAACATCAACTTATAAAGACTCCATCGAATATAGAGATTATAGATAGTGATAAAATATTAACCCCTCGTGACTTACTAGTCATGGCTTACACCTAAATTCGAGTGGCAAACAGAAACTATTCGTACATATTGCGCGAAAGATTGGTGCAGATTACTCCAGAAAAAATCTTGTAGCAATAGAAACAATTCACTTATTACAAAATCATTAGTCATAATGAAATTGTACCGTGTGGCGACTTTAATGTGGACTCTAGCAAATCAACAACACAGTCGACAATTTTGCACAAAATCTTCAATTCTTATAAATTGACTGGTGACTTTACAAAACCAACACGAATGTTCATAGATGTACTTGGACAAGTGTCACAATCAATCATAGATTATTTGATAACGAGTTTTCCTACCACACTGTGCTCGTATGTACGACGTATGGAATCAACAAATATAACAGTTCATTACGCTTGCACCGTGTACGTAAACTGTCAAATTGACCATGAAGAAGTGGAAATTCAAACTCGAAAATCTATAACCAAAAAGTTATCAAATGAGTACCTCCGTCCGTTAGAATTGCATTTGAAAATAGTGGATTGGAACGATATTTTTGATAACTCCTACACGTGTACGAACACTTATTTTGATGTTTTTATGGAGACTTTCCAGTGGTAATATAACATGTTCTGGCCAAATCTTGAAATGAGTAGCGGCCAAAAGCAAATAAAACGTTGGATAACACTCGATTTAATAAATTTGAATAACGAGGTAAAGAAACTTTTTTGGTTAATGAAAAATTGTGACATTCCTGAAACGAAAACGAAAGATCACTGAAACGAAACGGCAGTTTTACTATACCAAAATTAACAAATCATTGCAACATACAAAAGAAATATGGACGTGTGTAAACAAAGTACTTGGTCGTCATAGACGAGGAAATAATGAGGTAACGTTAATACTTAATAATATATGTGTTACAGATAAGAAAGAATTATGTAATGTAATTTCGGTGACTTTTTCGAGTTTTGCTGAGGAAAATAGAGGAAAATGGGTCAGTGAGTTGCTTTTGGAAGATGTGTTCCGCGACTGGTTTTTCTAGTGAATATTTGCCATTTTTAGAAGCGCAAGGTACGTAAAAAACGATTCTAATAATGTTATCTTCGAGAATCTTGACTTGAAAATTTCTTGTACGCCCTTAAATGATCTAAATTCATACATTATTGTGCATAACCTAGTATTTTTTGGCGAGAAATAATAACTTAGCGGGTGCCAACTACTGGATCCTCTAAAGCGGCAAATCTAATTAATGGTACGGGTGCCAATGATTGGGTTTCAATGTGAATTTAGAATTGATCTAGTTGTTGGCACCAATAATATAATATTTATTTAAATAATGTATTGATAAATTCGACTTGAAAAGGCACAGAAGGGAAATGGGTATTTTGCTGTAACAAATAAAATTTAATAAATAAGTATAAAATTCGGATTGATTTCAGATGCCGAAACGCAAAACAAATGATTTAAATTTAAAATCATATGACGAGGAGACAATCCAAAAAGCTTTGGAAGAAGTAAAGCAGGGGTTGCCTAAAAAGACCGTTGACAAAAAGTTTGGGATCCCCAGATCTACATTACAGTTTAGACTGAGCAGCAAATTTAAAAAAATTCGTCATGGCCCAGACACTTATCTTACTGAAGACGAGGAAACCGTCATTGTTTCCTGGATATTAGATAGCTGTCGGAAGGGTTTTCCATGCAGAAAGGATGATATTGTTTCTGGATTTCTGGACGAAAACCCTAGAAATACCCCATTTCATGACAATATTCCAGGCAAGCGTTGGCTTCAAAGTTTTATGAATTGCCATCCTATTTTAGCAAGTCGGACACCTGAGCCTGTAACAAACGCAAGTAGCAATGTTTCAGAATCTAATATTCGCAAATGGTTCAATGATATTGAACAATATTTGAAAGAGAAACAGTTTTTCGAAATATTGCAAGACCCCACTCGCGTGTTCAACGGCGATGAAACATGCTTCATGCTCTGCCCAAAGACGGGAAAGGTTTTAGCCCCTAAAGGTTGCAAAAATGTATACGAGGTGGACAAAGGCAATGCAAAAAGTAATCTTACCGTTATGTTCACTTTCGGAGCTTCAGGCATAACAACACCCCCCATGGTCGTTTATCCATACAAAAGAATGCCACAGCAAATTGCAGAGGGGGTTCCGAAGGGATGGGGTATAGGTAAGAAACAGTGTTTGCCAGAAATACTTTTTTTTTGGCTAATGTAACTGGGTAACTGCCTTATTACTCGTAATTTTAGGAATCTCCGAAAACGGATGGATGAAGTCGGAGATTTTCTTCGAATATATCGCAAATATATTCTACCCATTTCTGGCAAAATCCAAAGTCGTATTTCCAATTATATTGTTTGTTGATGGGCACAAAACTCATTTAACGTACCCAATTAGCAAATTGTGTACAGATCTTAAAATAATCCTGATAGCACTATATTCTAATGCTACCAGGATTCTCCAACCAGCCGATATGTCCTGCTTTAGATCATTAAAGGCTCTTTGGAAGCATGGTGTATTGAAATGGAGAAGAAATAACCCATTTTCTCAACTTACTAGAGCAGAATTTGCTCCAATTCTAAATGAAGTAATCTCCGACTTAGTACCAGAAAGTATTTCCAATGGTTTTAGGGCATGTGGGCTGTGTCCCTGGAACGTAAACGCAGTTGATTTTACAAAGTGCCTCGGAAAACAAACCAACGAAGACCCTCGGCAAGATGTCTTACCAACAACATCTATGAGCTTCGATCAATTTATTGAATTGGTTCGGCCTACTAAATTTGAAGAGCTACGAAATATTTCTTTGAACGAACTAGATAGTTTTTCTGAAGACTTTCAAATATTACATAAAATTTATCGATCTTTCTGCTTTACAGAAAATGCTGTTGAAAATATAGACTTATCACTCAGCGCCCCTGACAACGATTTTCAGGATGATGGCAAACATTTACCGGTTGCAGAAGACGACAGTTATAGATGTTTCAGTGTAAGAAATACACAGCAATTAAAATGCGCAGAACACGAAAATCGGTCGAGCGAGTCCATTACGACTAATAACGGGGGAGGCGCTAATCACAGTGGCGTGACAATTGCTCGTAAAAGCGTGTGCAGAGAATACATCGCATATATTTATGTGTATAAGTATATATTAACAGATAACTTACATTTATTTTACTCCCTATTACTGCCAACTACTTTTACAAACACTTATTTTCAATAATATTCCATATTTAAATAAACGCCCCCGACTTAATATTGCCCCTTCACCTCCGCCTAGTTTTGTTGGCGCAACTTGTGATGAGTCATTGTGTATTTCTTAGACTGCACGGAGTCTACCATGATATTGAAGACAATACAGTTTCTATTCAAGAGGCGAAAATATCTCCAACCACAACAGGCGCAGACACAAGATTTACAGAAGAAGAAATAATGGATATGCCGATTTTAATATCTACCAAAGAGGATGACACGCATTTAAATGATAATATAAGCAATTATTTGTTGTGGGAAAGAACTCCAGAGAGGTATGGTAAAAGAAATACTGAAAAAATACCTTATGTAATAACTTCAACTGCATTCAAAAATATTTGTGAAGAAAAAGTAAAAATAAAAGATGAGATTGCTAAACAAAAAGCTATGAAAAAAGTAGTTAAGGAACAAACAAAACTAGACAGACAACAGAACAAGGGTAAACAAATCAAAAGAAAAAAGAAAGATGACAATGATAATGCAATTATAGTAAAACCTTTGATTGAGATTGCGAGCCCAAAAATTAACGTACTAAGTAATATTCTTCTGAATAACTTGCAGGAAGCTGAACCACAACTTCTAAATAAATTTCCAATAGGAACGTCAAATCTCGCGAAAAGATTTTTGTTTCAACCTGGTGACGCAAATGAGACGGCGCCGGAGCTCTGTCAAACCTTGGACATAAAAAATAACATATTAATGTATTCGGGATTGTCTTTTATTTGTGTAACTAATATATATATATATATATATATATATATATATATATATATATATATATATATATATATATATATATAATTGTAAATTATATATTTTTCATATATTTCTTGCCAAATTAATTTTAATATTATTTGATTTTTGGTATTTATTTTATACCAGTGTTGGGTTATTTTGGCATTTATGTAGAATAAAATAAAAACTGTTCTGTTTTATGACTTCACTGTTATTTTTATTTTTACGTTTCGACAAGATTTTTGTCTTCTTCAGAAGTATAAATTTATGTGTTAGTGACTAACACATAAATTTATACTTCTGAAGAAGACAAAAATCTTGTCGAAACGTAAAAATAAAAATAACAGTGAAGTCATAAAACAGAACAGTTTTTATTTTATTCTACATAAATGCCAAAATAACCCAACACTGGTATAAAATAAATACCAAAAATCAAATAATATATATATATATATATATATATATATTAGGTATGTGGAGGTTATTGGGTTTTCTGGTAATAATTAATTAAACTAATGATTTTTTTCCATTAACGTTTCGACTCTTATTTGAGTCTTCCTCAGAATTTTTTTTATTATTTTTCCTATATCTATAACAATTAAGAGAAAATTAATTAAATTAAATTATGATTACATATTTCAAATTATGTGCATAAAAACATTCGACAATACAAAATTGGTGTGTAAAATATTATTTATTCTAATGATACGAAATCTAATTACAAACAGACTTAAAGTAAAATTCATAAACAGAGCGACTTACCGAAATCGAAATTACTCTCGTGCATTTCACAAACATCAAACTCCGAGTTACATGGTCAAAACCATATAACAGGAACAATGGTCGTATAGACAGTACCATGTATTATTGTTATTTTGTAAAAAAAATTAAAATATCCATTATATTAACTCACATTTATTAAAAACACATTTAACCTATAAATCGAACTGCACGTGGTCAATTGTAATTTTGCGTATGGTCAATGTAACCAATGAATTTCCAAAAATAGATGTCCGAAAATAATATTTTAAAGAAAACTGAAAACTGAAACATTGAATAGATATAATACCGATAGAGTTGAAATACCACATAATTAACATCAACCCGTTTGTTTTTCTAGAATAAAAAAAATTCTGAGGAAGACTCAAATAAGAGTCGAAACGTTAATGGAAAAAAATCATTAGTTTAATTAATTATTACCAGAAAACCCAATAACCTCCACATACCTAATACAGAAACTGGTAAAGAAAATACAAAACATATATATATATATATATATATATATATATATATATATATATATATATATATAAGGCCAAGATAGGAATTAAATGCAAACACTGTTCTCGTAGTTACCATTATAATTGCTTACTTAAAAAAAAAACATATAAAAGTTAGAATTTGTATGGCCTACATGTAATAAATCTAAATAAACCCGTATCTAGGTAGGTACTTAGCTACCAACTTATTTTATTGCATTTAATCAGACACAACCTGGTCTTAAATATTTTGCCAATAATTGGGGTGCCAATAACTAGTGATTATATGGGTGCCAATGATTAGGAAACTGTGCCAACAATTAGGGAAATGACACGATAAAAGTTTTTGTGATAATTCGGAATTTTTTAAATTCGAATCGAACATTTTTAACTCTCAAAATCGTAAAAATATGGCATAGAATCAATAAAAATTAATATTCGATGTATAGTTGCCTACCATATATTTTTAATGTTTATTCAAAGTTGAATGCTTCCTTAAAGTGCCAACAATTGGGGATCTTACCCTATTAGGTCTAAGTTTGGGGACAGCTATAATTTTGTAATTTGCACAGTAATGCCAATTTCGGTAAATTGTGTTGCTTTCCACACAGTAACACCAAATGAAATCCGCACGAAACTTACTTATACTTAGTTATACCATGTTTTTCGAAAAAACTTTTCAAATGAAAGTTGTTTAAAATATCAATATCAATATTTATGTAAGAATATTTTTTCCGTAACGTGTACCATTTTCGAGATATGGAAAAAGGTGATAAGAGTAAACCATCACTTCCGGTTGAGAGATTGCGTTCAAAATAGGACGTTTTCCTCCTTGCTACATACAAATGTTAAGTTTAAAGTTTCAGAGATCTAGCTTTAATCGTTTGGGCCGTAGAGCGCGCACAGACACACAGACACAAAGACACACAGACACAAACACACAGACATACAGACGTCATTCCGAAAATAGTCAGAAACGATTTAGGGACCTCAAAAAGTGTACATCCGTTGAAATCTCGAGTTCGCAAATTTTCATGATTCCTATACTTACTTATACATAATGTATAAGAAAGTAAAAATTGCAAAAACAGTGGCTTTAACAATATACATGTTAAAGCCATCAAATATGTTGGTCATTGCATTGCCGAGCCATTAGCTCAAATTCGGAATATTTCTATAAGTACAGGAATATTCCCATCCAAACTTAATTTATCACGGAAAATTCCAGTTTATAAAAAAATGAACATTTTGATTGAATGGATAAAGTCATATCTAACGCAACGCATATTAGCTGTTGCATTATCGGTATACAAATCGGATTTGAAGTCTGTTCGCGCTGGGGTTCCTCAGGGTTCCGTATTGGGATCACTAATTATTTTAATGTTTATAAACATTCACTTCCACCAACGCCGAAATATAAACTTTGACGAAATAATCGCATAACGTGCTAATTTGGGGAAGAGCAGTAAATTGGGAGGGTGTTTTCATTGTGCAAAAGAGAATTATTCACTTGATCTTTAATTTGACACCTAGAGAATCGTGCATAGATACTTTCGAACTAGGAGCATTTTATCATTCCCATCCATATACATATATATGGCCCTAGTTTATGTCAAAGCTAATAAAAATGATTAAAGATTGTAAGGTTATTCCTGCAACAATGTGAAAAATACAAATTCGAGCGAGTTAAATTACTGGTGCCTAAGGAAGATCGCTCGACCATAACAGTGTTGGCAGCGGTTATGATTGTCAATCCAAGGCATCTTGCATGGAAAAGTGCAAGACACTCCACCATACATTGTATTCCTTTGCTTTTTTTATTTATATTTTGCTTACATGTAAAGCATTTTTATTTGCATTTTTATTTAATATGCAAATACCGGCCCACTGACTGTCTAATGAGCAGAAACACGCACGCAAAGAGCCACGCAAATCAGAGGTTTCTGCGAGAACAATGCAGTTATTACACTAATTACAGTTTTAGTTGCTTAGTTCTAAACTTTCAGGCACAGTTCTTAAACACTAACGTGCACAGTTCACTCCCGGATCACGTAGAATAAAAATCGAGAAAAATTTCAAGATATTCCCGGTAAAAAAACAGAAGGATAGTAGGCAACAGATGCCACGCGACCATTGACTTGAACCGAACTATGCTATTATAGATTAGACCCTCGAAAATATATCCTTCTTATTATAACCTTATTTGGAGTAGAATCCACATTGAGATAATTGGATTTTATCAAAGAATTATCATCAGTTGCGCAAGTCGTATTGAACGCGAATTTGATACCACAACGAATACTCGAAACGAAACATTTTATCGTTTTCAACCAACATTTTTATGAATTATTAAAAAATAATCTTCAGTGGTCCGCACTGAACTTTCTTATACTTAGTTATACTACATTTTCGAAAAAAATTGTAAATTGTAAGATCCATCACAAAACCTGTATATCCGTTAAAATCTCGAGTTCGAAAATTTTCATGATTCCTATACTTTCTTATACATAAAGTATAAGAAAGTAAAAATTAAAATTATCAGTTCGAAGTCGTTCGAATTTATCGCCATTTTTGCCGACGGTTTGGCGAGTGAATTTTGTGAATTTTGACATTAACTGGGTTTTAACAAAAGCAGCGTTTAGCGTGTTTTGTACTGTTGCTGCTAATAGTCTTTGATTTAATTTAAGCCTGAAAAAACTGTATAAAACTCGATAATATAAGTCAGTTTCACATATACCAAATCGCCATCGATTATGTCGTCAAATTATATCAAGCCCATTTTAATCGTGGCGCGAAACTTCTAGGGATTTTAAGCGGCGAAAGTTGGACAAGATTGACAGTCGGCGCATAACCAACAAATTCGAGATTTCGGGTGAAAATAATGGGATTTTCGCGGTGCAAAGGCCCTTCGTCGACGAATATGTGACTATCGTGACTTTCCATGGCGACGTCAGAAGATGCTGTCCAAGAAAATCAACAGTTCGTCGAGGAGATAGACTACGGCGAAATCGAAAAGATCGAGGTACACAAATACGAGATGCCTCCGCGGGAACAAATCTAACGCAATTGACGTTTTTTGTACGCAGCATGTAGGTGAAGGCAGTTTCGGCGTTGTTTACAAGGCAAAATGGCGCGGCATGTACGTAGCGGTCAAGAACATATCTTCGGAGTCGGAACGGAAGGCGTTCGCCGTCGAAGTCAGGCAGCTGTCGAGGGTCGACCACGAGAACATCGTTCGATTGTACGGCGCGTGTACGCGAGGACCCAACATATGTCTCGTTATGGAATACGCCGAAGGCGGTTCGTTGTACAACATCTTGCATTGTAAGCCGCAAACTGTTTACAACATCGGACACGCGTTGTCTTGGGTTTATCAATGTGCTAAGGTAAAAAATTAACATTTCATGAACTTCATTAGTAGTTTTATAAATTTCAATTGAAGGTATTAATGACGTCGAAGCAAAACTTTCACTTGTCCGTTGTACATGATTTCAGGGGGTGGAATATCTACATTCTATGACACCGAAGCCTCTAATACACAGGGACTTAAAGCCCCCCAATCTGTTGCTAGTCAGAGGAGGAACCCACTTAAAAATATGTGATTTTGGAACGGCGGCTGATAAAAACACTTACATGACTAACAACAAAGGATCTGCCGCTTGGATGGCCCCAGAAGTGAGTGAACGTTGCATGTTTGTCACCGTCATCGTTGTTTACATCGATTCGCATTTTTAGGTTTTCAGTTCGTCGAATTATACGGAACAGTGTGATGTGTACAGCTGGGGTATTATCCTGTGGGAGGTCTTGTCGAGGAGGAGGCCCTTTCAGAGCGTGAACATGTCGGCGTTGGCGATATTGTGGCACGTGCACCAAGGAATGAGGCCACCTTTACTGAACGGTTGTCCCAAACCTATTGAAGATCTCATGGTTCGGTGTTGGGATAAAATTCCCACTGTTAGACCGAGCATGAGAGAGGTGGGTGCATATGATCGCGTTGGTTATCACTCGGTTAAATTTCTATTTATTTATCATTAACTGGATGGCTCCAGTTTTATTTTGTATCATTTTTTAACTTATTTATTTTTCTTTCATTTCATTAGAGAGGTTTCAAATCCTTGACAAATTAAATTATCAAATTGCCGCAAATATTCAAACACACAAAGTACAATAATACCATAAAATTGATCTCGAACCAGAAAACTGACTAATCGAGCATTATACAATTACAGGTTGTCCAAAAAATGGAGGCTTTGATGACTTTATTTCCTGGCATGGACGATTACGGCATCGACATCTATATGAGCGAGGGCGAAGAAGAAGAACCCATATACGAGGACATTATTGAATCGTTTCCTGACACAAACGGTGAGAGTAACCCGAGGACCATTCAGCTGCCCCAGCCAGGAACTAATGATAGACCTCTTTGTTTAAATCTGGACAGAGTAAGTGGACCATATAAGTTATGAAATGCAAAGTGACGTATTTTTTTTGTATTAGAACGGTTGGGATTGCGGTTCTACGTACGACGACATGCAGCTTATGACGATGCCTGGTCTCGACGTTATGGTCCCGAAGTCTGGTAAGTTTTTATTACATTCAAACGAAAAATTGATTTCTAATTAATTGGGCACATTTTCGTCTGTTGAAATGCAGACGTGAATGAACGAAATTAGACTTTTTGGGACAAAAATGGATTTTATTTGCTGGCTTATATAATTCATGTTGAGGTCCAATTTTCGACGATGTATTGTAAAATATTTATCATTACTTTGTTGGATTTTGATATGGTACAGTTGGTTACAAAACTTTTGTGAACACCTTCAAAACCAAATAATGGTTCTAATTTTTAGCTGTGTGAACGCCTGATTTTCAATTTACGTTCTGATGACACACAGAATTGCAATATTGTTACTGCCTAGTAAATCAAATTCTTTCCCCATTCTTATTCATCACTAATACTTACTATCTACTCATACACACTATTTCGATGTCAACCAGTGAGAAAAAAGACGATAATCAGAACTTAGAATGTATTTATTTAAAAAAAAACTCATGGGCCCATTAGCCAACACTCAGTTTAGTCGTCTGTGCATAGATCTAATAAAGTTTTGCCAATTTTGTTCTTGGCTTAATTCTTCCAAAGTATTTTGAATAGCTTCCCATAATTGTACTGCATTTCTACTTCTAAAATTTCTTTTGTAATTTTTTTACCATTAAATCCCATACGTTCTCAGTTAGGTTTAAATATGAACTATTAACGGGCCACGGTAAGACTTCAAAATTATGGTCCCTAAACCATTGTATTATATCCTTGCAAAATATTTTGGGTAGATTACGATATAGTAATCCTGAAGGTAATGAAATTGTGGAACTGTATCACAGAAGTTTCACAAAATAAAATTTTATCGATATAGAACATCGATTATTCTAAATAATTCGAAGACTATGATTGTCTTTGGATTTTATAATAATAATAATATTTATTGACTCTATAAAAAATACAATATAGATGCTCAATATAAAATAATAAACCAAAAAATAACTCATTATATAATTAAAAATAATAAAAACATAGGTATATAGACAGTAGAGCGAACCTTAGAAATTAAAAATAATAAACAACAATTCAATAAAACAAACAAATATAGATATATGTGTTAAACAGTTTTACAATATAGTTAATCATCTCTTGTTAACGAATAGAGCTCGTGCTAAACTCATGTTAAACTCGCGTTAAACTTGGGATGGTACAAAACCAAGCACTTCATCTCTGAACTTCCTCACAGAAACTGATTTTAGTTTTTGCGATACTTGATTAATACAACAGAGATGTGTGGCCAACACACTCTTATTTCTAATATTAATATTGTGTACATTTGTTCGATATTGTTATACAGGTATGGTGGTGCTTTAAAATTTATTATTTTATGGAAGAAGATAAGGAAATGCACTTGAAGAGTCTTTTGCATGTTCAGCCAATGCGCCTAGCTAACTGTATGGAATATATGATTACGTCCTCTAATGCCATAAATGAATCTTAGACATGCAGACATGCGTTCTGCACCTGTTGAGTTCTGTGAATGTCAACACTATCAATGCAGGGACCATTACATCGCAGTAATTAAAATGCGACAGCACCAATCTTTTGCACAGCATTTTCCAATGGACGGGGTTTAAATAATCTTTGTTTTCATATAACATCTTCAAGTTACAAAACGCTTCTTGAATCTGTTTTGATACATGAGCTTTGAATCGTAATTATGTATCAATAATTAATCCCAAATTCTTAACACACTCACACACTCAAATAATCGTGAAAAATGAAAATCGTGATTAAATCAATATTAGAAAATCAGCATAAATGTAAAAAAATATTTTCAAATGGAAATCGTTAAAATCATTAAGTCGTAAACTAAAAACTTGAAAATAAAAAATCGCTTTTACGTAAACATCCATTACACCGTCACACGTGTAATTAAATCGAAGAAAAATCGTAGAAACTTTGTGGAAAAAAGTATTTAGATGACGTTTTTATTTTCTTTATGTCAGTTTTTTTGCTTTTTTAGTAGTGGCTCCTTTCATTTTGCTTTCGTTTGCTCGTTTGTTTGGTTTTTATTTGTCTTATCGTGTAATTAATATTTTACACTTCATTTAATTCGCATTATGATTTGTCTTTCCAGTCGCTTGTTTCTGTTTCTGTTCATATTCAATTTCTACATTTTTTGTCTCGCTCATTACTTTATGACAATTTAATAGTGTTTGCTGTTTGTATGGACGTCGATATTGTTGAATGTTTCTAAATATTGATTGATGATGAAATTGAAATATGTATTACTAATTAGGTTGGGTTAGGTTGGTATATGATACTCGTCGGTAGTTGTGATGTATGTATTTATTACAACTCTACATAGTCGCTTCGTTTGCAAGGTTGTTCGTTTCGCAGCGTCGCTGGGTTGTACTGACCCACCCTAGGCCGAGCGTTGTCGTTACGCTTTGCAAACTATGCACTTACTAATATTCGCACTACACAAGATTGTCGACTTTCAAAATCAATTGTCCTCAATACAAACTATTATTTCCATTCTTGTGTAACAAATGAAATCAAAAAACGACTGTTTGCAAAATGCGAATTACTAATCACAAAAAAATGTGAAAAAAGATTAAAAATTCTTAAGGCGTAAACGCGGAAATATATGCGGATACATTGTTTATGTGAATAATGACAAATATCGTTAAAAATAGGATGAAAAATCGTGCAAATCGTAAAAATTGTTTACACGTCTCAAAATTGACAAAACTTATAAAAACTGTGTCTTAAAAATTAATCGTGTCATAAAAAATCGAAAATATCGTGGAAATCGTTAAATAGTTTAAAAAATTGTAAATCGTCTTTACGTCAAAATCGTCAAATATTTACAATTAATAAATCTGGAAATCGTAAAAATTGTAAAAAATCTAAAACTAATTCTAAAAGTCATCAAAAAAGTCAAAAACAAAAATCGCAAAAAAACAAAAATTGTTAAAATTGTTTGTCGTCAAAATCAATCGACAAAATGTAAAAAATGCAACTAAAAAAAATTATAAAAATCAAAAAAGAAGTTTAAAAATATCTGAGAGTAAAAAATTAAATATTGTCATAAACTTAAAAAAATAAATAATAAATTAACAATAAAATTGTTAAATTTGTTTCTCGCCTAAAGTCGTCAAAATTGTAAAATTGCAACAAATTAAAAACAAACACAAAAAATCTTCAAGAACGTTATTAATCAAAAATTAAATTAATGATTTTGAATCATTAAAAAGCGCGAAAGTCATAAAAATTTAAATCAACAAAAATCCTAAAATAACGAAAATATATAAATGATAAAAAGGTGAAACTACGAAAATCATCGAAACATAGAAAGAAATCGTTAAAATATTAAAAACACAGGAAATTGTAAAACAAAACAACAACAAAATCGAACATTTATTGAAATCGTTAAACTCATTAAAAATCAAAAATGGTAAAACGTAAATGATTGAAAATTGAATCGAATTGAAAGATTGAAAATCGTTTTTACGTTAAATATCAACAAATATTAAAATCGAATAAATAATTTGCAAAAGTCACCAAAAAACTTTGAACATGGAAAAGGAGGGTAATGAGGATAATAAAAATTGAAGAAGGTGAAAAGTGGTGAAAATCACAAACAACTAAAAAGAAATCGCAAAATTAAATTAAAAGAAAAATCAGAAAAAATGTAAAAAACGTACAAATCGGAAATTTTGTAGAAATTAGCAAAAACCACAAAACAAAAATTGCTGAAGTTGCTTTTCGTGAAGAGTCATCAACATCGCAAATATTGCAATAAATTAAAAACAAATCACAAAAATCATCCAAATCAAAAAATCGTCAATATCGCTAAAAATCATTCCGCGAGATCAACAAATGTCCTAAAATAATGAAAATATATTTAATAATAAAAAACTGGTTTTCTTGACCCTTCGCTCTTTGCTGGTAATTTCTCTAACTTCATTTATTAGTTTAATTAATCTCCCTTCACCAGCCCAACGAAACCCCATCTAATCTAACCCAACCCCATTTAATCCAATCCAACCCAACCTAACCCAGCACAGCCCAAGCCAACAAAAAATGAGGAAAATGTAAAAAATCATAAACATCGTCAAAGAAAACAAAAACTCGTGTAAGCTTTAACCATTTTACTCAGAAAATCCTACAAAAGAAACTTCAAATATATGTTTTGCGTAAAAATCGTTATAAGTTACGAACGGAAAAATCGCAGAAAATCAAAATCGCGAAGAAATCGAAAAAATCGCAACAAACATTAAGGAAGTCATCAAAAATTTTACAAAAATCGGCGAGAATGTAAACATTAATTCTCAAATGGAAAATGGAAATCATTAAAAGAAAAAAATAAAAAATAATTTTTACGTCAAATATCAACATTAGAATCGAAATAGAATTTGCAAAAATCGTGAAGAAACTTTAAAAATCGAAGAAACTAAAAGTCGTAAAAGTAAAAGAAATTGAGATATCGTTACAATATCGACATAATCGTTAAAAACATAATGAAACATTGTCTAAAAGGTAAAAATTGTCGAAAAATGTCAAAAATCATAAACATCGCCAAAAAAGTAAAATAAAGTAAATGTTACAAACAGAAAAATCATAAATCATAAATCGAAAAAATCGTGCCATAAAATTTTAAACTTTATCCTTATAACAGTCATTAAACATAATTCATTTTGTCATTTGTCAATAACGGGGGACGCTTAAAACGGCTTCAAACGACAACGGCGATAAATAATCGCCTTCGAGATGCATTCGCGGCTTGTACTACATTTAAACGGCAGACACGTCGTCTCTATTCTCGCCAGCTGCGCCCGCGTTGCACAGCTTTATTTTTTCCCCGCGACTTATGACTAAGAGGTGACGAATACTCGCCGAATGGGTACCCGGGGCACGTGGTTCCCGTTGAAAGCCGTATGCCCGTCGTTAGGCCGCGAAACGATGCGCCGATTGCGCTCCAGTATTCAAAAATACACCGGACATTTGCACGAAATTACAATCGACGCAATTGATCGATTATTTGGGCCCGGCCGACATCGATCGCGTGAAATTTTCGCGCCGGACGGCTGCAGCGGCCGCTTCGACCCGACATGCGAACGCGGAAGAAGAATCAGTCGGTTTGCATGTCTTTGGTAGATAGAGGCGGATTGCGCGAGATGTGAGTATTGAAAACTGTTGGTGCGTTGTCATTGGATTTTTATGTGATCTTGATTGTTTAATTAGGTGGACGGGACGCGTTGTTTAAACCACAAAATATATGCTAAGGTGAACAATTTATTTAAACGGTTCTTATAATGTAACACAAAAAATTCAATTTATTGAACATGCTTGGAAATACAGTCTGATAACCGCAATAGGGTCGCTACCCATCCAATGCGCTTGTGAAGAGTTAACGATGTGACCAATGCAAGAGACATTTTTTTCTTTATTCATAATCGAGTGTCCCATTATTCAAAATAAATATAATTGTTTAATGTACAAAAATGCCATTCAAAAATGCACACAAAACAAACTTTAGGAAATGCATTCATCATTTTAATCTACATCATAATATTGCATAGTATTTGTTGTTCATGTTCTACGTAAAATTTGCTTAAATTTTTTAAAATTGAAAATCAAAATATCCAAATTTTTTTTAATATTTAATGCGTTTTGCAAGTTTGGTCCTTTTTTACAGTGTTCTTAACGGTTTAATACAATCCATAATATTTCTTTTGCATTTGATTTATTTTCGTGATTTTTTAAAATTTAATATGTGAAAAAAATGTTAAAATTCTAAAAAAAGCAAACAAAACTTCCACCAAAATGTAAAACGTAAAAAAAAGAATTTGTTTTCTATTTTGAAATTCTTCACACCGAGTTTTTGGAAATCTGAGTGTTCATTTTGATAAACATCCCAACCAAATTCAACTCTCATATTTCTTTGTTACTTTTCAAAAAATACTAAATAAATTGAATTAAAATGAAAATCTTCATAATTTATTTTTACTTTTTAAATATGATTTTTGTATTTTTTTGTGTTATTTGTACTAGTACTGAATTTTTGGACCTAATGACATTTTTGGTAAGTTTTGAAAATTATAATTTTTTGAATTTTCTTGAAATTTTTGAAAATGTCAAACTTGAATTTTGAACAATACCAGAAAGAATTTGCAACAACCTTGAAAGTAGAGAACATCATGAAAATCATCGAACGAAGAAAGTGAAATCTTAACAACATCGTGAAAATCATCATTAAAAATTGTCGACAAATTCCAAAAACCATAGTCGTCGCAAAAAATAAAAATTCGTGAAAATTGTATAAAGATGCAGATTAGGAAAAATATTTGATTCCATTTAATCAAAAATCGTAAAAAAAAACTTAAAAAATGCTAAAAACTCATTTTTGAAATTGTCAAGTTTTTGTGATTTTTCGTAAATTTTATTATTTTATTTATTCGTAATTTAATTTATTTCTGTGATTTTTTTTTTATTGAATGAATGTGCCCTCTTGTATTTCATTAAGATGTTTGAATATTTCTATTGGTTCTGATTTTTTGAACTTTATAAAAGATTTTTTTGCAAAATTTGCCTTTTTGCAATATTTGTTTTTTTTTTAATTTGGAAATATCTATATTCTTAGACAGTTTTAAGATTTCATATTCTTAAAATATTGATGTTGCTATATTCCTCGTTGTTTCAATATTTTGTATTTGTCGACATTAGTGTTTGGGTTGAGTTGAGTTGGGCCGGGTTGGGTTGAGTTCAAGCTCAATTCAACGTAACTCAATCCAAACACTTAGGTCGACAAAATTTCGGTTCAAACTCAATCCAAACACTATCGTACTACCCAACCGTATTTCTTCGTTTGTGTTCCTCTCAGTCATTGATTTATTTTATACTTTTTTTAAAGAGATTTTATTGCAAAACGTCAAACTTTAAGTGAATTAAACTACGATCGCCAATCTTATTAATTTACCGGAAATAATAAATCTTTATTACGGCCAAACATAAATTTTATGTTCGAATAAAAGACATCTGTCTGCGATTTTTTCGCGATGATTGCGTACGAGTGTAGCCAGTACGTAAACGGACCTCACGTGGCACCGAAGATTGACAATTATGTAACATGTCAATGGGTGAGGGTCGAAGTTTCTATTAATCCGATAATATCTTACAAAAAAAAATCATTTCATAACGTTTGAGTTTTTAGAAATTATTACCTGTTTTGAATTATTGAATTTGATTACATTGTTGGTGTTTTTAAAACGTACATTTTTTTGGACTTTTTTAATATTGATGGGTTGTTTAAACGTATTATTTGTGCAGACGCCTATAACCAAACCAGTTAAAATTGTGTTGAAGTGCAAAACGTCGAAACATTTCAAAGATTATAATTTCATATTTTCAAAATTTCAACAAAATATCTAATTAGAAAGAAGTGAAATTGCCAAGTCTCAAAATTCAACGAAAAAAATGACAAAAAATACAAAAAATACAAAAATATCAAAAGAAAGTTACCAGCGAATTAAAAAAAAAACAGAAATATTAACTTGAGATAAACGCAAAAAATGTAATTCGAAAATATTTTTTTGAATATAATTTTTGAAATTTTCATAGCTAATATCATTTTTTTGCATTATTTTAAATTATAAATATATAATACTTGTGTTTAAATCCAACCATACCAAATTCAACCAAAACGCTATGGTCGACAAATATTCAAATTTTCAGACAGGGAGAATATAGAGCATACGAAAATGGCCAAAACGCCAATTTTGTAACAAATTGACGTTCATAAAGTCCAAAAAAAATCAAAACTAATACAAATATTCAAATAAAATACAAAGACAAATCTGTTAAATAAAAAACCTGAAAATAAATTAAATCATACTGAGACGAATAAAACCGAATAAAAAGTTGGGTTCGGCCATCCAAAACTGTCGAAAATATTCAAATATGCAAAGATAGTAACATTTCTAAATTTGCGAAAAATTAACGAAACCCAAAAATGTTTAACCCTAATAATTTTGACATTTTCAAAAATTTCTGTTTGTATATATTTTAAAGTTTTTGACTAAAATGGATTCAAATATTTTCCCTTATCGGTGTCTTCTTCTACACAATTTTCACCACTTTTTCTATTTTGTGACAACTATGTTTTTTTGGCATTTTCAACATTTTTTACTTTGTAGACAATGGTTAGATTTCATGTTTTTCTCAACCTTTTCGTCTTTTGCGATTTTCTACATGTTCTGGTGATTTTCACGACTTTTACTTTCTTCGCTCGACGATTTTCAAGATGTTTTCTATTTTTATGGTTTTTTTGGAAATTCTTTTTGGCATTTTTCGAAATATTTAACCTTAACGTAAAGAAATTCCTAAAACATTCAACGCCAATAAGTTTGACATTTTCAAAAATTACAGGAGATAAAAAATTACAAATTTTCCAAACTTACCAAAAATTGTCTTATGGTCCAAAAATTCATTATTGGTACAATAACTAAAAATGCAAAAAATACGAGTATCATAAGTTTCAAGAATTCAAAACCAAAAATCCGCGGTGGTCCGCACGAAACTTTCTTATACTTATACTACGTTTTTCGAAAAAACTTTTCAAATGAAAGTTGTTTAGAATATCAATATCTATAATTTATGTAAGAATATTTATTTCCGTAACGTGTACCGTTTTCGAGATATGGAAAAAGGTGATAAGAGTAAACCATCACTTCCGGTTGAGAGATTGCGTTCAAAATAGGACGTTTTCCTCCTTGCCACATACAAATGTTAAGTTTAAAGTTTCAGAGCTCTAGCTATAATCGTTTGGACGCTAGAGCGCGCACAGACACACAGGCAGACACACAATGCCAAAAACGTTTTTCTTTTTTATGACGACCATTCTTTTTGGCCCTTCTCGACTTTTTTTTTGCTTTTTAGACAATTTTTGATGACGATTTTCACGATGCTTTGTCGATCGTTTCGATTTTTGCGATTCTCTACAATTTCTGGTGCCTTTTACGACTTTCACTTGTTTCTTTCGACGATTTTCATTTGGTTTTATATTTCTGGCAAATTCTTACGGACATTTTCGAAACTTTTAAACTTAACACAAAGAAATTCCAAAAACGTTCAACGCCAATAAGTTTGACGTTATCAAAAATTACAAGAAAACGTCAAAAAATTCAATATTAGTACAAGTAAGAAAAAAAGAAATACAAAAATCATATTCACAAAGTCAAAACAATTATGAAGACTTTCATTTTAGTTTTTGACAAATGTCGTTAGTGTGTCTGGAAAATGTTGACATATACATTTTTATAGGATTAAAAAAATCAGGAAATGTAACAAAAGATACACAAACAAAAACGAAAAATACCAAAGAAATGCGAGAGTTGAGTTGGGTTGGCTTGGGATGGTTATCAAGTTGATTAAAATGTAATTTCCGAAAATTCTAAAAACACAGTTTCGAAATCGACAACAAATTCTTTGTTTTTTACTGTTTTGCATAAACTTTAGTGGAAGTTTTGTTTGCCGTTTTTAATTATTTAACATTTTTTGCATATATTAAATTTAAAAAATCACGAAAAAAAATCAAGTGGTACCGAGTCGAACACAAGCTAAGAATGCAAATAAATATTATTGATTGGATTAGGCCGTCAAAACCACTGTAAAAACATTCAAAAATTCAAATGGCAAAAAGGGTAAAAATCTATAACCAAAACACATTGAAATATTAAAAAGAATAAACAAAATATAAAAAAATTAATACAATTATACAAAAATGTCAATATTTTTGTTTTTAATTTAAGTCAATTTAAGCAAATTATACGCAGAACAAGTACGACAGACTCTATATTATGATGGTTAGAATATCAAAAAAATTTAAGCTGCCAAGATTTTGGCAATGTTAATAATTTAAACAATTCAGTATCAGCGTTTTCAAATATAACAAAAAACCATAATTGTTTTGAGTTTTTACGGATTTTGCATTTCCCAAAGTTTGTTTTTGTGCGCATTTTAATGGAATTTTTAGTACAGTAAACAATTATATTTATTTTTAATAATTGGACACTCGATTATGAATAATCTAAAATAATAAATTTTAATAAACTTTGCGTTAAACGTGAAATTATAAAGCACTTTTTTTGAAAAGTTTTCTTTTTATTTTTAAGTTATTTTTAACTACAGCGTTAAAATAGCTCAGTTCATGTTAAAAGAGCCAATCGATATGCAACACAATATTGTTATTTTATCACAAAAGGTATTTTTTTACAATTTTTGTTTCAAATTGATTTACAACCATGATCTTAATGCATTGTTCTAATTCTCTTTTTGCGTTTAATATCGACTAAATGGGTACTATTGTAATTTATTAGAATCATACAAGTCATATTTTTATTATCGTATTATTTCATAAGTGATTTTGTATAATTTTCCCTGCTTGAATAATTCAATAATCAAAATTCAACACATTCCACACCTAACAGTATGTTTACATTTGGCATTCGCTTATACTTCTATTTATTGTAAATCTACAATTTCCCTAAAGTAGAAAAATGAAAAAAATGAGGCGCTCTATTATAGGACTCGATCAACAAGAAATTTGCACATTTTAACACCAAATATGAAACGGACAAAATTTCTACATTTCTTTCCATATCCAACTCGCATGTCAGCCAGAGTTCTCTAGGTCAATCCCGGTCGTAAATTTAATTACATACGATCTAGATTTTTCAAATCGACGTTGAGATCTTCAAATATGCCTAGCCCGGTACTGTCCCGGATAACCGCGTACACTTGGTCACCCTACGCGTAAACGAACGATTAATGTATTTCTCAAAACAAACGTCGGTGTGCGGCAAATTCGGATTTTACGTCTAGCGGGCGCTGGATCCATTAATAACACAATTGAACAGCTGGAAAATAAAAATAAAGCCGGGAGAATTCACTTTGATCTATCCAAACATTTTTACACATCGGAACTCGAATATCGTCGTCGCTTAACTGTGACATTAGAGGGCCACTTTTTAAATTAATTTGGCGAATAAGGTCGTTTGTAAAACACATAATCGATAATTTCGTTGATAATAATAGCGTTAAAGTCAGGGCGCGATGCATATGTTTAAGATCGCAATAATGAATATATTTTACATAAATTCAATGTCGAATTTCCGCACCATGTTTTTTTTTTATAATACTGCATTTTTATCCATCTATTATCCTCGACTAACTTTACAGGATTGAACGGATAAATGGATAGAAATGGAGGCAGGTTTCTTGGTGCATGTGGTATCCTTTATATTGTGTAATAAATATATTGAAGAGTTTTTAAGACTTATTGTAGTGATAACAAAAGTGTGTCAAGTGATTATCAACTACAGCCACGATTTGCAATCCTATCGCGATGAACGATTTTATTACAAAACGTCGGCATTAAATTTGAACTAAACTGCGATTGCCAATTTTATTAATTTAACGGAAATAATAAAACTTTATTACGTCCAAATATAAATTTTATGCTCGAATAAAAAGACATCAACGCGCGAGTTTTTAAAAAAATCGAATTTAACGACACTGACCGTACGACTGCGGTGTTTACTTTTAATTAATTTTTTTGCGTCTTTTGAAATGTTGATGTAAGTGTTTAGCGCATTATTTGTGGAGAGACACTTAGATGCACTTAGAACAATGTCGGTTGCATTGTAGTGAAATAAAAAAGAACAAAAAGGTCATCAAAGAAATAAGAAGGTGGGATTGAGATGAGTTGGGTAATTTCGAAAAAAATCAACTTAATAATATTTCTAAAATGTAATTACGGTACGCCCTATCAGCGCAGGACCGCCAAAGCGAACCCTACCAGTCGACACCAGTTACAAGCCCGGTGCCCTTTCTGGCATAGGCGAGAGGTTATCCACTCTCTAACAATAATTCTGCAGATTAGCACCCGAGCCGTTCCACACGTCAACTCGAGCGAGAGTCGACGAATCGACTCTCGCTCAGCATGCGAGTTTTCAGCCACTGTAGCAGTCTCTGCCACTGGTCGGGCTTCTACGCCGGAGCGTATCTCTAAACAGCTCTAGGTGACGATTAGTTACACAGTGGTTAGTCGCCGATCTATCTACGATTCGTTACATGGATGCTCACGACAAATTTGCATATCATTTTAGTTGTGTTTGAGCCAGTATATTGCAGGCGTTTATGCATTACGACAATTGTATCCACATCTAATAAAAGAAAGTGTTCAAGATTGACAGAAAACATGAAAATCATGTACGAGGTTGCATTAGGTACGGAAGTGACATAATTAGCAAAAAAATATGGAGTATCGAAAGCAACAATCTGCAAAATTAAGCGTTTCAAGACACACACTTTACGAAGAACTTGAAGAACATTTGGGGACCCGAGATATCGAAACAACGTTAAAAATACGAAAGCGTTTTTAAACCATCAAGAAAACATTGTTCCACTTAAATTAAAGAGACTAAACTGTTAAGTGCAAAATTGGAGGAAAGTGAGAGAATTTCGTAGCCAGTGATGGCTAGCTGCAACGATTAAAAACAGGATACGGAATTCGACTGCTTTCTATATCTGGTGAAAAATTATCAGCACAACTACAATTAATATAAGCTCAAAAATAAATTAATGAACAAGAGCAAAGCACTAGATTTAAATATGGTAAAAAATTACAATAATTTGCTTAGGGTAGAAAGCATGTACCAATGCTAATGGTGCGCACAAAATGAAGCCAAAGATATTTAAAAAAAAAAACAGAAGCTTCCAATAAAAGCGCCATTACTGCCAGATAATGCACCCTGTCATCATACAGAGGAAAATCTGAGAAGCAAGGATTGATCAAGTTGTGTCATGAACATTCCGTGCCCAACATGACGCCGATGGACCATCTCTCGTCAATCGCATCGCATCGTCTCATCAACGAATCCTGAAAGCATACCGAGTCTTTAAAATAGTTAATGTTACGAGAAGCAGTTTTAAATTTGTGTAGATCGCCGCTAAATCGGTTACGTTTCAAATAATTAAATTAATGAGCAATTTTAATAATTTCGGCACTGTTACATAAATTACATTTGCCGAACGAAAGCAAATTAAAAATTATCTAGCGCGATTTTTTGTAATGTAACCGCTGACACTCAACATTCACTCACGAAATCTATGAGTAGCCGGTCTGAGAAAACACAAAGAATCGTATACGATAATGTTTCCTGGCAGGAAGTGTGTATTTATATAAGGTCTGCAGAATAAACAATTAAAGAAAAATATATAATGTCGGCTTGCGTTCCGCGTTCCCAACAACGTGGCATAAACAAAGGAAATAAAATAATTATTTCAACGAAGCGGGGGTCTGAATCAGACCATGTAGAGGCGGACCAATCAACGAAAGTTAGCAGAGTAATAAGCCACTGGAGGACGAAACTGAAATTATGAAATATGATAACAGATCGTGGAAGTGAACGGGTAAATCCGGTGGAGTTAATATCGCTACCATCAAGATGCGCGAACGGCAAGTTTAGAAAAATGAAGGTAACCTGGACGAGCAAGCCTCGGTGCTCATCGGGAATACTGTTAATACAAAAAAAGAAGTTAAGATCATTAAGCGCGAACGCAACAGCCAAGGAACGTAAATGTTAAAATAAATCGAAGTAATCAGCTCTAATATAAATGTTTGGTCTCAAAAATTAACGAAAATTGATACTTCTATTATTAAAAGTCAGTATTTTTTATATAAATTCGCGAGTCGTGTGTTATTAATTATTAATTAAAGTGCGAAAGGAAAATTAAACAAACGATTTAAACCCCCTTCTCCGCCAACTTGGGGCTTAGAAAGAGCAAGAATGTAGTAAGAAATGATTTTTTTGTATGTGTTAATAATATTGGAGTTATGTTGGTTCGGTACGTTTGTTTTTGTTGACAAGTTCAAATTAGTAGGTAACTGTTATTGAAAAAAAAGAAATCAAGGGCAGTTTTTCTTATCTTTTTCCGTTTTAGTTTTACGGTTAAAGGCAGAGAAGAGTATGTTGGAAAGAGAAATGAGTTCGGGAATGACATGGAAACAAACTATAAAGGAAATAATAGGCTTTTTTGGATTGGAAAAGAAGCATAATAATACCACTGTATAAAAAGGAGACAAGGACGGATATGGAAAACTACAGCGCGATATGCCTATCGTCAGTGGCGTTCAAAATGTACACGAATAATAGAGCGAAGACAATGAAAAGAACTGAAGTAAAAATAAAAGAAGAGCAAGCAGCGTACAGGGAGGGGAGGCAAATACAATACCATATAAGCACCTTAAGAAACCTTACGGAAAAAAAGATCGAAAAATGAGAAGATCTATATGACTTTCATAGTCTTAAAGTTAGCTTTTGACACGTAAACAGAGAGGAAGTTATTGGAAAATATTATGGACAGGGGGTGTCGGATGCAAAGTGGTGAGAATAAAGGGAAACAGAGAAGCTTTGGAAATAGGAGACACGTGGGTGGACCCATATGCTCCGCCCCTGACCTATTTCTAAGTGGTTGCTTTATTAATGTTTTTGACAGTTAGTTAACTGGCATTTGTAGATCATACCTACAAAATATCAACTTTGTATCTCAAAGCGTTGTTGTGCTGTGGGTAATTGTTGAACTGTGTGTCGTGATTGTTCATAAAAATGGATCCTGTAGAACAAAGAGCCGTAATAAAATACCACCAGAAAAAGGGCATGACGCTACCTCAAATTCATGAAGACTTTGTGGCAACTATTGGGAAGTCTGCAGTTTCTTATGACATAGTCAAACGCTGGTGTCGAGATTTTAAATGCGAAAGAACATCCTGTGAAAACCTGTGATCCCCCCAAAACGATGACAACAGACAAACACATTAAAAATGTACACGATATCGTACTGCAATACCGACGAGTACGCATCAGACATATTGTGGAAGATACTGGCTTATCATATCATGTGGTGCACCACATATTGACTAGAGAATTAGATATGAAAAAGATGAGTGCAAGATGGGTGCCCCGAAAGTTAACCATTGATCAAAAAAGAAATCGGGTGTTGATTTGTGAGAGTCTTAGTCGGTATGTGACTATGGACGAATCATGGGTGCACCACTATGATTCCGAGACCAAAGCGCAAAGTAAAGAGTTGAAAAGTCGTGGTTCTCCTCCTCCACAAAAATCATGCCGTCTGTTGGAAAGGTTTTGCTGTCTGTGTTCTGGGATGCTCAAGGAATCATCGTGATTGACTATTTGCAAAAGGACAGAGCATTACAGGGGCCTATTACACCCAATTGATTTCTAAATTGCGAGACGCTCTTAAATAGAAACGCAGAGGAAAGTTAAGAAACGGTGTGCTGTTCAATCAGAATAATGCTCCAAGCCACACATCTTGTATTGCCATGACTGCTATACACCAAGCAGGTTTTGAATTAGTGAAGCACCCACCATATTCATCATTCTCGCCCCCCAGTGATTACAGGTTGTTCCCCAAATTAAAAGAAAACTTACGCGGGAAAAAAATTTGCAGTAATGATGAAGTGATGCAAGCTGTAGAGAGGTGGTTTGCAGAGGTCGGACAACAATTTTTTCAGGAGGCTGTTGAGATGTTGGAGCACCGATGGACCAAGTGCATTAGTGTAGAAGGAGACGATGTCGAAAAATAAAAGATATAATGTCACTGTTTTACTGTAAGCGGGTCAGTGGTGCAGCATAGGGATCCACCCTCGTATGTGTGAAGATAAGGAATGCAACAAGAGCATACTACCAGATGAACAAGACCATTTTTGGAAAAAGAGAAATAAACAAACAAACAAAGAAGAAGGTATATAACACAATAACGCTACCGATAATATTGCGATGGAGTGAAAGTTGAGCAGTGGAAAAGAGACACGAAGGAAAAATTACGGGGATGGAAATGAAGGTGAAGAGGAAAATTCTGGGAATGACAAAAAGGGACAGGAAGAGAAAAAAGAATGGATACTTGAAAGACTGGAGCAGGATGAAATATCAAGGAAACCAGAAGATAAACAATTAGGATGCTTTGGGCACGTAATGCGAATGGGAGAGGACAGAACAATACGAAGGGTAATGGAAGCAAGAACAGAGGGAAAAGGAAAAGTTGGAAGACCAGGAAGGAAATGGGAGGATAGAATACGGGAAATAGGAATTAAAAGAGGAAAATCAATGGAGGAAAGTTTTACGGTTAAAAGTGTAATTTTCTAATAATGATGATTTTAAGTTCCGAAAGAAAAATCGTGTTCGATTTGCAACCTTTTATATAATTATGTATATTTTATATAACCATGTTAAATGCAAAGGAATCCTGATGACTTGCAGCAAATTTCTTCGTTAAGCATTTTTTGCGACAGTTACATTTTTTGAATCCTTGTCCTCCAGTCAACGACAATTTTCCAATAACTTCTCGAAGACTCGCTTCTTTATCCGTTGTCCACAACTGTAATAATCCTTTTCGGGTCAGCTTTAGCTCTGTCAATGTCAGGTACTTTCAGTCGATATGGCTTTCATTTTTAGTTTCTTATACTTTATGTATAAGAATCATGAAAATGTTCGAACTCGAGATTTTAACGGATATATACGTTTTGAGGTCTCCTGAATCGATTGTGACTATTTTTGAAATGACGTCCGTGTGTCTGTCTGTCTCTGTGTCCTTGCGCGATCTATCGTCCAAACGGTTAAAGCTAGAGCTATGAAACTTTAAACTTAAGACTTGTATATAGCAAGAAGAAAAATGTCCTATTTTGAAAGCAATATCTCTACCGGAAGTGATGGATTACTCTTATCACCTTTTTCCATATCTCCAACCGGTACATGTTATCGAAATGATATTAATATTCTAAACAACTTTTATTCGAAAAGTTTTTTCGGAAAATGTAGTATAAGTATAAGAAAGTTCAGTGCGGACCACTGCAGAGATTTTTTCAGCTTGGTTTCCAAATTAAATTTCACTTTGTTTCTAATTGTCTGGGCAGATTCTATCTTTTGCGGTATTGGATCATCTTGAGCTTGTTGTGCGTTGTCTGTCTCTGAATCGTAACATTGGTTATTTCCTTCTCCTTCTCCATCTTTTCAGTTACAATCATTTCGTTTTCTTGCGTTTTGTTCCTCACATTGTCACTTCTGACTCATTTTCAACAACGTCGTGTTCCTTGCCCCGTTCTATTACATTTTCGACGTTAATATTTTTTCCGTATTTTTTGCGAACGCAACAAAATCCCAAATTTTTTTCAGATCTTAATAGTCCAATCAAATCTTTAGGAATTGCTGACATCACAATGCCGATTTTAATTGGATTACCAAACATTACCACGTGTGTGTGGGGGTATATGCTCAATTTTTCATAGCCTGGATGAATTTCAAGCCATCTGGCCCCTTTGAAGACTAATCAGTGTCCATCCACGTGAACATATTCTCGATGCATTGATATGATGCTCCACTGATCCTTGACGCTGGCTCTCTTGACTTTCCATGTACTTATCTTCTGTCATGAGTCTTCGAATAAAACCCTTTTAGCAATATAAGTACCATTCTAAGTTTACTATTTTTACAATAATTATATATATATATATATATATATCTGTTGGTGCGTAAGTTCTCGCGGCTGAAATCTGTGCTTCTTGGTTCTCGGGTTGTGAACCGCGTTGTAGAAATGTTCCCCGAAGGGACTTAGAAGAACTGACGTTCGGAGTTACTCGTTGATCCTTATATTCCGGTTCGTCGTTGGGGTTGACTACGCTCGACTGCTTCTTACTTCGGCTCCTGGTTAATGGACCTTGTGGGCGTGTGATGACCTGTAGCGGTTCCTGTGGTGGTTCCTGTGGCGCTGTCCTTTGAAAACTGCTTGTACTGTATTGTTGTAATACTGGTCTCCATGTTGCAGGCAATCGTTGGGCATCATCTCGTGTGTTGAGGATTTCTTTCCGTTTCTCTATTTCTATTGCCTCCCGTATTATTCTGCTGGTGAACTGTTCAATGCTAGCTATTGTCCTTGTATTGTCGAAGTCGATTCTGTGTCCTGTGTCTAAGAAATGGCTAGCCAATGACGATGACGAATATCTTTGTTTTACGGCGCGAATGTGCTCTTGTTTACGGACTTCGATGCGCCTATTGGATTGACCGATGTATGTCTTCTCGCAGTTTCCACATGGTATTTCGTACACTCCCTGCGTTTCTAATGGAATTTTCTTTTTTGGATTCCTCAGCATCGTTTCTATCTTCCTGTATGGTCTGAAAGTTGTATCGATGTTGTGTACTAAGGATCCTGCTTATCTTGTCCGTGGTCCCTCTGACATACGGTAGAAAAGCTATGGCTGCTGGTTTTTCTTCTCCCTTTTCTTCTTCATGGGTTCGTCTGCGGGGTCTGGATGCTCTGAGAATTTCCCATTTTGAAAATCCGTTGTGCGCCAGTGCTTTGTGTATGTTGTCCATTTCTTTGTTCTTACGCCGAACAAGCAGCATCATACGTCAAGAACGCAGACCATCTCATCGAAATGCTGAAGAACCTTACTGTGGAACCCGAGCACTTGTTGGTAAGTTTTGATGTAGTATCACTGTTTACACAAGTCCCGGTAGACGACACCATTGAGATATTGGAACGGAAATACCAGCCGCCGGATCACATCATGGAACTAGTGAAGCATTGCGTCAATAATACGTATTTCATTTTTGAAAACCAACGCTACAGACAAACCAGTGGAGCACCCATGGGATCACCACTATCACCTGTGATAGCCAACCTATTCATGGAGGAACTATAGACTACAGCAATAGAGACGGCCGAGTTAAAACCAAAGGTGTGGCTGAGATACGTGGATGATACTTTCGTTGTATGGACACACGGAAGAGAAGAACTCAACAGGTTTCTGGAGCCCCTCAACAAGCAACACCCAGCTATAAACTTCACCATGGAAGTGGAAGTAGACAATCAGCTACCGTTCCTGAACGTACTGGTAATGAAAAGAGACGACAAGAGTCTCGGCCATACAGTATACAGGAAGAAGACGCACACCAACAGGTACCTAAACGCTCAGTCACACCACCACCCGGCACAACTGCACTCGGTAGCGAGAACATTAATAACCAGATCAGAAAGGATAGCCGATGGTAGAAGCAAGAACAAAGAAATGGACAACATACACAAAGCACTGGCGCACAAGGGATTTTCAAAACGGGAAATTCTCAGAGCATCCAGACCCCGCAGACGAACCCAGGAAGAAGAAAAACCAGCAGCCATAGCTTTTCTACCGTATGTCAGAGGGACCACGGACAAGATAAGCAGGATCCTTAGTACACAGAACATCGATACAACCTTCAGAACATACAGAAACATAGAAACTATGCTGAGGAATCCAAAAACGAAAATTCCATTAGAAACGCAGGGAGTGTACGAAATACCATGTGGAAACTGCGAGAAGACATACATCGGTCAATCCAATAGGCGCATCGAAGTCCGTAAACAAGAGCACATTCGCGCCGTAAAACAAAGAGATTCGTCATCGTCATTGGCTAGCCATTTCTTAGACACAGGACACAGAATCGACTTCGACATTACAAGGACAATAGCTAGCATTGAACAGTTCACCAGCAGAATAATACGGGAGGCAATAGCAATAGAGAAACGGAAAGAAATCCTCAACACACGAGATGATGCCCAACGATTGCCTGCAACATGGAGACCAGTATTACAACAATACAGTACAGGCAGTGTTCAAAGGACCGCGCCACAGGAACCACCACAGGAACCGCTACAGGTCATCACACGCCCACTACACCAAGGTCCATTAACCAGGAGCCCAAGTAAGAAGCAGTCGAGCGTAGTCAACCCCAACGACAAACCGGAATATAAGGATCAACGAGTAACTCCGAACGTCAGTTCTTCTAAGTCAGCGAGACCTAGAAGAGCTTCCTGAAGATGGCAGATGGGACTCTGCCGAAACGTCGAAGCGACCCTTCGGGGAACATTTCTACAACGCGGTTCACAACCCGAGAACCAAGAAGCACAGATATATATATATATATATATATATATATATATATATATATATATATATGTATATATATATCGCGAGTGTTTATTTTAAGCCTGACACGTTAGGCGTCAAATTTTTATCGTTTATTCGATGATGAACTTATGGTTATTTACAACCAGATATTTTCGGTGTCAAATAAAAGAAAGAAGAATTAAAAGAATGTTTTTGTTAATGCTTATTACCATGTTTTACTTAACTGAAACTTTTTTAAATTTGACTTTTTACACAATTGTAACATTTTATTGCATGTCAAGTCCGTTCGCTTTCGAATTAAACAAAAAATCTAAATTTCGGATTTACTGTACAGGGAAGCCTGTTTTTTCATTGTGGGTTGCACTCAAATAGAATATAAGTGCCAACATGTCCCACATCATCGACCCACATTAAAATAAATTGACCGATACAGATAGGAAAATTTTTAACATTCAATGAAAACAATCAAATATGTTAAAATAATTTCCACTCCCAATCAATGCTACAACCAGTGTGGGCGTCCCCACTGGAAAACCGCAACGGGTCGCATTACACTAAAAAATCGCCGTCGCGTAAATTGCGCACGTGTCTCGACCACGGCGAATTTTTACGGTGCACTTTCTGGCCGAACAATATAGCCCGATTAACCGAAACGAATATAAAATCTATTAATAAAAAGCTCAAACAAATATCTCCTTCCGGACGAGCGGGCCGTATGTGTCATTCATTAAAAATACTTAATGTCAACAAACGTATGTGTGTATGTACATTTGGCAAATAAAAAACGCTGCCAAGTATGCGGTGGTCTCCTGGCGGGTCGCGCGCGCATTCGGTCCCATGATGTGTCGCAGCTGGAACGTCCGAACGCGTGACTCACCGCGGATTCGAAAAGCCAATGCTCCGAACGAGAGGACGTCTCTCGCCGCGAGCTCGCACTATAAATACGAATGCGCCGCGCGGCGGCGGCGGCGATTGCCATTCGAAATAGAAGTCGGTCGCGTTAGCGCGAAAAAACGGGTGAAAAGGGCGGACGTCAAGACGTAACGGTCGAGGACGCGGGAAAATCGCGATTGAAAAATCGTACTGGTCGCACCTTTCAATTTATCAATAATTTGCAAAAGAAAATGAGGCAAAATGTCGAGTGTAGAAAATAAAATTAACAATCATGCAAAAGTTAGCACCTACCTATATAAACAATGCTGATGCTAAATTTGTTTTCCTTGTCCTTGTCTGTCCTTTTTGTGTGTATTGTTTTGGTATTTAAGACACAGTAGGTCCAAAAATAATAATACAAGTTCCTAGTAATACAAACAATGCTGTCGCTTGCATTGTCCTTGCCTGTTTTGGTATTTAAGCCACAAAATTATTTTTTCCCGAACGTGACGAAAATTGATGATGACAATTAAGATTTTTTCATAAATGCAATGGAATATATTAATGACAATGTGTCATTCTATTGATCTCTTTGTCGTGGTTGCTTTTTAACCTCTTTAGTCCTCTATCCTACGCTCTTTGATTCTCTGGTGCCTTTTATATTTTCGCAATATATTTTTCTAGGTCTTTCTCTCTGCTTGTCTTCAAAGATTCTTAACGTTTCATCCGCCTCAACCTTATTATGCACAAATCTGAAATTTAATCTGAATCAGTTGGGCTGAGTTTGGCTCTATTCTGAAAGAAGAATTTCTGCGATATCTAGTACACAATTTATTTATTTTTATTAGTAACAAAATGCCTTGACGTTTTTCAGCTTATTGAAAAAAGTCAATCATTGGTGTTAAATATAAGATGACCTTAATAAACTCATGATGACGATCGTAATCACATCGGGACGAAACAACTCAAATAAAGATTTTACGTCTCAGCTAATCGTAACAACAAAATTCGATTATTATCAATGCCTGATTTTGTGTTGGGTTAGGTTATGTTGCGTCGGGTTGAAATTTAATTTGCATTCGAGATTAATATTCACCCCAATCCATTTCAACCCAATCCAATTCAACCCAACCCGTATTATCTTCCCTCTAGTGAGTATTGCACATTTTTCTTAAAATTTTTCGTCATGTTTTTTATCTTTGTTTACTATGTATTCTGGTAGATAACTTTTTGAAAATGTCAACTTTTGTCTTCTTAGAACTGCATTAAAATAACCCTGAGAACTGGACATGATGTGATTTTAACATCAGATGGATGCGAAATAATAGCAGAAAATTGTTGACTACTGCAATGAAATACAATCATACTTACAAGTTTGGTAGCTTATTATGAAAAATATACCAGTACATCGAAAAAGTTGAAGAATGAAAAATTTGAAGAAATATTAAAAAACATTATTAAGTTTAGATTATGGAGCTATACCAAATGAGAAAAGAACGAAATATCACGAAAAACAAATTCAATGTATATGTAGACTAAATATAGATTGTACTAAGAAAATTTTTCGTACGAAACAAGAAACAAGAACCAACAAGAAACTAGTGAAGAAATCAAAAGAAGACATCATGAACATAAATCGCAGATCATTGAAAATATTGTTATACTCGGAATTATGAGAAGGTGCGTGCACGTCATCGATGCTTGTTTTATAATGCCAACATGTAGAAATTATAAAATGCCATTTTCTTGTATTGGAATATGGAGTGAAACCAGTCCTATTTACAAGGCGATGCGAAGCAATGTTATAGATATTATTATTATCACTTAGTTTTCTATATTTGTCATGAAAAAGACGAAATAAATTTGAATATAGGGTATTTGATGTCGTAAAGATCGACGAACCGTTTCTGTACGTTCTAGTACGTTTACATACGTAGATCAATCGACGGGAGTTAGTATCTGGTATATCTGGTTGCATACCACCACATACAAATACATACACACGCTGTCTGTTTGGTTGCATACGATCTTGAAGAGTATCTTTTGTGTGAGAAACATGTAAACATATAAAATTTGACGTCATTAAAAATTGATGACGTGCACGCACCTTCTCATAATTCCGAGTATACTTATTCAACTTGGGCTATTTTTACAAGTGTTAAAAATTGTAAAATTATATTACAACTTGTGTTTTTCATAATTTCGATTATTCGAAAAGTTGGAACAATTTACAATTTAATTTTTTTACATTGTGGTTAATATTACCCTTCCACCCCCACGTAGGCTGTTTTGATATTTGATAGTTTTAATATTTGTTATTAAAATTTTGGATCTTTCGAATTTTTCTTTCATAATTTTTGATGATCGAGAAGTTGGAAAATGTTGATTTTTTTAAATAGTAGACAATGTTTACCCCCCTCCCCCCCATTCACACACACAATATTGGACTTTTTTGCATTTTAATGCAATTTAGATAATTTTGTAAACTTGTACTTTAAGAAACTTCAATCGATTTGTTCACATGTTGAATTGATAGCCCTTCAAATTTTATTTTATTTATATACGCGTTTCGCCCATTTTGATTTGATTTGTTGGCAACTTTGTTTATTGGTTTTTTATTTTAATATTTTTATGTTATATTACACGAACTTTTTTATATGCTGATTCTAATTTTGAACAATGACGATTTTTTTTGTATTGTAGTATTTTTAAGTTTAGGCAATTTTTAAAGTTTTCTCAATTTGGTTCCATGAAAGGAGAAATTCCAATTTGTTTGTTTTATTATGGAAGTTGCACCCATCTTGCTGCTTGAAGTGAAAAACCCTTTTACATTTATGAATTATTTATAATTCATAAAGCTATTTTCAATATAAATACATGTGGCCTCAATAAAAAAATGTCATTCATAGGAAATTTAGATAAGAGTACAAAAATAATATGAAACTAAATTATATATTTTTAGCTAATATAATACAAGCAGATAACTGTTGACAACTATGTAGTCTTTAGTATGAAATTTTTGCAAAACAAGAAAAAATCACTAACAAACGTTACCTTTCGGCCTTTTGCCTTCGCCTTTTCTTTTTCTATTTTCCTTCTTTCCTTTGTGCTTCTTTTCCTCCACAATTTCTTCCATGATTTCTTCTTTGCCACCTAGCTCATCATCAACAGTTACGGACACAGTCTTCTTCTCTTTCTTCGCTTTAGGTAGAACTAAATAAAAATGTAAAAAAGTTTGCTACGCAGAACCCAAATCAAGACCCATTTCCCGCGGTTAGCTTGATGTACTCTTTCTCCTGTTCGTTGAACTTGGTGACGACGTCAGCGTTTATTTGCGATCAGATTGCTCGCAGTACTTCCACTTTGGTTAAGTTTCCCAATTCTGTTTGGCGGTCACCGACGTCGGCGTCGTATTTGGCCGGCCAGCTGCCCAGCTGGGCTACGATCTTGTAGCGCTTCGTTGAAAGCACCTTCTCCTTTGCTTGTTTTAATAAAACATAAGGTTGAGTGGCGTCCTTGGCAGTTTGTGCCAAAATATCCTGATGTTTTGCTCTTTCTTGGGTGGGCGTGATCATCGCTTTCTGAATATATCCTTCTGAACCCAAGCAACACAACCCAACTGAAGCCAATCGTATCAGTTTCGATAAATGTTGGGTTGGCATAAATACCAAACATTTTAGCCTAAACTTAACAACTTGTTTGTCCTCATTTTCAAAATGTCGCTATGGGCAAAATTTACTGAAAATAATAAAGGAAATCATTTCTACGATTTATAAGAAATTGAAGAAAAGTCCTTGACAATCATTCCTATCCCTTCGAAATTGTACCTGAAGCGTTGAGTTGGGTTGGAAAGGCATCGTTGGCGTGGGTTCAGTCCATATTGGAAGAAAATATTGCACCAAGTTGGGTTGTCATTTGGATTAACTTTGAAAGATTTCTGGATCCCTAAATTCAATACCAGCATTGGCCACAGAAGTTGCTACTTTTAGATGAAATATACAAGAAAAATTCTCCAACGAGTTGAATGTTTATTCGGATTTCTAGATGTTTTTGTCAATAAAATTAAGTGTCGCTTCGGGTTGAGAGGAAATCGAACGAATTGCATTAAAAACATTCTGAATCTTTAAAATACATCGTAAACTCATTTCAAAGTTGGTAACAAAAATTGTTCATGGCTTGAGTTGAAAGGAAATCGAATTCCAATACAAAAGCTGACCAAAAACCTTATTGTTAGATTGGGCAATGAAATGTTACAGTCATCAATAAAACCCAAATTAATGCTACATTTATTATGCTTAAGAAAATCACATTTGTCATCAAATCATCATCATCACATTATCTAAATTTTATTCCGGTATGATTTGGAATGCTCATGTCCCTGGTGTTACTAGTGATGACCAACCCATGGATTGGTCGAAGTCTCAGCCAAGGGTCTGAGTCAAATCACTTCGGTTGGATTGGTTTCGACTCATTTGGATTGATTTAAATTGAAATCATATAGCTGGGTCCCAATTCGTAATGGATTCAGTTCAGTTAGGTTGTATAACAAAGTTGGCTTAAAAATTACCATCGACTTGGATAGATTAATTAAGATAATGAAGAAACCGGATAATTATAGCATTATTGAATTCCCTTTAGAATGTAACCAAAAGATTTGGCGAACGTGTATACGTTTCCCCAATCAGAAAATTCAACGAAGTAAGCTCAAAAATTTTCAAAGCATTTAACAACTCAAACTGGGAACTAGTAACTGGGATAGAAATAATGAAAACAAAACTTCAAGGATGTGCAGAGCAGAACAGAAGATATTTTACAATAACTGAAGTATCAGGAAGGAGATGAAACAACATTTCAAGAAAGATAGTAAAAAATGAAATAAAAACCAACAAACGATAAGTAAGTTTGGCTTTATTAGTGGAAAAATCCTAAAATGTTTCTGGGACACTAAAATTCCGTTGATTAAAAAAAGAATTAAAAACATCCCCATAGTGGAAGGGTCATAACTTTTGTGTTCGGTTTCAATACAAGACAGATATTGATGTGAAGCAAGAATGTTAAAGAATGTTGCACAACATTTGCAGTTGGGTTTGGCCCCTCTAGCAAAAAACCCAAAATATAGATTATGGTTCGTATAACATAATAATTTGATGTGGACATTCCAAAAATAGAACACTGAGTAAGTGTGAAATCTATATTTTCTTGCTATGGGCTCAACAATGGAAATATAAAATGTATACAGCATATTCTCATTCCAAACGCGAAACCCTAGAATTCTTTAAAAATATTGACAACAAGTTATAAGTGATCACAAGCCGAGAACCTGAAACTAAACGTAAACTATTTTAAAGTAGGCAACGTCAGTCTAACGAAATTCAGCCTAAAGCGCGTTGAGATGATATCTTAATTTTCTACAATCCTACTACAATAAGCAGCATATCTATCTTCGAAAATCTTGTGCTAAAAATCCTAGAAATTTCCGGAGGAACAATGAAAAAAAGCAACAAAATCCAGTCTGGATAATATGAAGTCCATCTGCCAATCCTTTTTACAAAAACCTGCAAGAAACTCTAGGAAGTATAAATTGCCTTTTGTGAAAAAATCTATAAACTGATTATTGAAACAGGTTATTACTGACCTATAGCAGTAAAGATCCTGCGTAGATTCTGCCTTGAAAATAAACAAAATTAAAAAAAAAACACAATATTTCTCGATTTTATTACAAGAATCCTAAAAATTGTCTTTGGAATAAATAATGCATTCTGCCATCTCCTCCAGTATTTCATCTTCTTCTTCTCTTCTTATACGCCTTTACCATTTGTTCCTCGGTGTGGATATGGATGCTGAGATCCTGTTTATGTTTATGAACTTGATCAAATTATGTTATTACTTTGCAGATGTTTTAATGTAACAATGTTGGTAAGATCGACTGAAAATGTATTTTATTCACTGCTGGCAAGAAGAAGAGTTGGGAAAGGACTTGAGCAAAGTTGTATTTGTTTCGAACCCAATCTTCGACCAAACCATTTCGAAAAAACTTTCGCTTGATTAGCGTCTTGAATTCCAGTTAACGTTCCCTATTCCTATCTTGCAGCTCGGATACCGCGAGCTTTTTACCAGCAACTTCCTGCTCCCGCAAACTTCTCGCGCTTTCTATCAACGTGGCGGCAACAAGAGATTGGAATTGGGGATAGAAAGAGAAATGTGTTTAACGAAATCTGAAGAACCCCTAATTGATTAAAATAGACGCTATGTGTAGTTGAAGTTTAGATTAAACTAACTTTGCATAATTGAGGAAATAATGGGGTTTCTAAAAAAGGATGCCTACGAATTAATGGTAGAACGCAAAATAAAACGAACACCATGTATCTTAGAAACGTATTTCGGTAATAGCTTACTTAAATCCAAGAAACTTTAGCTTAAAAAATTGTGCTATTGAAATTTTAATAAATAAAGCTGTCATTTGTATTTGCAAGGGTTCTATCAAGTCAAAAATCTAAAACTATCAAGGTCTCCATGAATACAATTTCCGTAATACAACGAACTCCGTGCACATGAAAAGTATGTGTGATGATAGTTTGCTTAAATGTCAGAAACTTTTGTTTGCATCTTTTTTAATGTTTTAATTTTAATTTTGTCAATTACAATTTTTTTTTTAAGAAACCATGATTATCTATTTATAATCCACAATGTTCTACTTATCTGTACATATCAAACCACTAGTCCTGGCGTAAACAGCGACCAATCAGAGTCGAGCATTGCAATGAGGGACTGCTTTTGATTGAATTTATTCCACAAAAACAAATATATAAAATATATACAACTTCCCTATTCAAACAAAAGTTGTTTAATATGGTTTTGTTTCTAATTGAAGCCGTTTAATTGATTTGTTTTTATTTTTCCACTTTTATTTTATAATCGACTTTCCTGAATATTTCTCTGAACTCCGTCCACCACCGACAATTTTCATAGTTCATAGTTTCTTACGATTTATTTTTATTTCAAAATTTTGAAGTGAATAGATTAAAATTAACCGAACGTAAATGACAACTAGGTAAATAATAGACCTGCAAGGACATCAAGTATTAAATGTAAACACATGGTACTGAGAGTGAAATTTCAGCGATACTGCAATCGTGGAAATTTTCGTCGTGCAAATAAATCAAAATGAAAATTGCAACAATTGTAACTTCAAAGCTTGGCTATTTGCAAAATTTTAAGTTCGAAAATCGAGTTACGAAATCCCCCGCGCCGAACAAAAGCAAAGTGCGCGTCCGATAAAACCAATCCCCTCGAAACCCAATTACGAAAATAAAATTTAGGTTAATTGTGTTCGCGAAGCGTCCGACCTTCGATTTTTCGCATCGGTCGCGGGCGACGACGTCGCGGACGCGAATCTTCCGCGCGTTTCCACGTTTCGCGCGCGCGAATTTCGCTCGTATTTTTCGTTCGTCGTCGCTCGGTGCGTGCAGCACATCATCTTCGATGCGGAGTACGCGTCTCTAGATTTAATAACCGACACAGTCACTTGGGGCTGTTTATAGCAGCCGTGAGTCACCACGGCGAAATTAGATTGGGTTTGTTTAGTTGTGCGTTATACTTTTGATGGTTTTGCTGGGACAGGCGTTCACTCAGGACGGTTCGCCCCATGGGGTCTGCGTTAAATTTTAATTGTTGCCCGTGTATAAAATTAATTGAGATGGTCTAAGGAAATGTTTGAGAATATAAATTTTGTTGTTTTGTGAAATGATTTATTTGCTGAGTAGTCGCCAGGGTCGCTCTAATTTTGTTTCAAACTACTTTCGTGCAAAATGAGAAAAAACAATGAATGGGCATTTAACGAAAAATAATTGACATTATGATTATTACTATTTTTACATTACTAGTTGTTATTTTGAATGTGGCCTTGTGTCTGTTCGAAGCAATCCGTCCCATTTTGTTTATTTGCTATTGTTTACATTACCCCTATTGATATATACAATTCCTGGTCTCCAAACAAACAAACTAGCTTGGAACTAATGGGATCGTCATACCCAATGTATTTTTTTATCATTTTTATTTTGATTTGTTTATATTCCTTGTATACGAAATTGGAAACTGCTTATCCAACTTAAATATTCTTTATATTACTGGGTATTATAACGAACCCATGAATGGCGATACTATTTTTTTATTATTTGTATTTTGACGGACGTGAAAAATTTAACTTAAAACTAAACAACATATTATATGTGTGTTTTGAATCGAAATTAAATTACACATCGTAAAAATACTCACCACGTGACATTTAGTCCAACATTCTCTCTACTAAACACGTGAGGTATAAAAATTTGGGTTGATATAATTAGAAAATCCCGAATAACGCCAGACAATATTGCTTCTTGGATTTAAACCAAATTTATGGCACAATTTGTAAAAATAATTATTATCTGTAAACACTTACATGATTGAACTTGGGAAATTGGGAAAATTTTCAAAAATGATTAAATTGACAAAATTGCTTTAGCCCAAAACGTAAAAATACGAAAATGCAAAAAATACAATGATTTCCGACCATGCAAAAATGCGAAAAATTGCCCAGGTGTTAAACTTGCCATTTAACAATTTTAACATATTAACATTTTTGTAATTATAAAATGTTTGCCATTACAAATTTTTCAGTTTTTTTTCTTGGGACAGGAATGACTATAGTATCCAAGGCCTGTAAAGTGTGAAGTAACTTCTAAAAAAACAAAGGAAATAAAAAGAAAAACCAAATTTTGGTAAATAAATTTTAATATATTGAACAAAAATATTAAACTTAAAATAGTTAATAAGATTACAACCAGCTGTGATTCAATGTGCCATTAAAATTAATGACCAAATGTAATAAAAAGCGATGCGGATCATTTAATCATTTAAATAAATGTTTACCAGTTTTCATGAAAAATATATTAAAATCATTTATTTTTCTTATAGAACAACATGATTAATATATATATTTATTTAACGTCAAATAAATCTTGTTCTTAATTAATATGCAACTTACATTTTAAATCGCTAAGATCTTCATTTCTTTTTAATACATAAGCCATTATTGTGATATTAGTGAGACGATATTGATTTAAAAAAAGCGTTGTTGAGGTCTTAACTAAAAGGGGCGCATTATTTTGCTATCTGCTTTTGTTTAAAAAATGAAAGCAAATTCTGCACAACGTTCTTATAATTAACGATATCATCATCAGGATGTTAACGCAATTTAAATACTTGGAACGAGTTTGGGTTAAGATAATTTGGCTGATTCCACGGATATGCATGATATTGATTAATAAACTTTTTGTGGAATTAATGCCTTGATTACTCATTTTATAGATTTTGAAGTTGGGTTGAGTTAAACAGCAAACCTAGCCCAACCCAACCCAACCCATCCCAAAAATACCATTGATGTCTATGTGTTGATTAATAAACTGGTTGTGTAGGGAATTAAAGCTTTGTTTGGTTCAGGTCTGGTAATTCGACCTTTCACTTGATATGCCACATCGTATGTCTATAGTTGCTTCCACTTTAACCGAAATAAAAGGTCGGAAATGAAAACCAAAAATTCGCAAAACAGTCAAAATTGTTGAATTGTGAAAACTGACGAAATTCCAAAAATTGAAGAAGAAACAAAAGATGAAAAATGATGTAATAATAATCAATGCTGAATACGACAAAACATTTACACAAGTTTCAAGAAACTGTCTCTGATTCAAGAAAGTTAAAATATTATAAATGGTCAAAAATTATGAAAAAGATTAAAAGCGACCTTTCATTTGGCACTGAACATTATGTATACCATTTTGACCTGAAACGAGATATACTGAAATAATAATACACGCGTCATCGAAAATTTAAAAAATACGTTTTATAAACATTCATTCATATACAGCTCAACCCAACATCGCAAAAAGTTTTATAAAATGTTGAAAATCTTTGTATTTGTTACAATAGGAATTTTCACAAATTCATTGATATTAAACTGTAACAAAATTGTAAATTTAATTTTTCATTGTTCAATATCGTTTATTCTAATTATCGTAGCTCCGGATTTGTTTCGTTTATAAGTAGAAAATTTAAATTATTTTGCGATGAAATATTTTAAATTCCATTGTGAGCTGGGTCGACTCATATATTTCTCTTTTGCTGCTTTGGAAGCTCGCGCGCATGATTGGTTTTATCGATCAGCTCTTTTAATACTAAATTTAATACTTGCGTCCGGCAAATGCAAAAGAGTGTAGTGATTTACGACCAAACAGTCATTTTTTGAATAATTCGATTTAGCGAAAAGTCACAACCAGTGTAGTTTTTATCGTTCGATGTATTTTAAACATCCACACGTCGATAGCTAAAGCTCTTAAGTGACCGGTGCGTTTAAATTAGATTAGAACTAACGCTCTTAAGGTTTGCATAACAAATCGTAATATTTATTTGGGTTGGGTTGGGTTGGGTTGGGTTGGGTTGGGTTGGGTTGGGTTGGGTTGGTTCGTTCGTTTTCATTTCAATTGTAATGAAATCCAACTCGACTAATTAACAATTATTTAAAATAAAAAAGTACTGCCAATTGTGAGAATGTCCCAAAATAGTGTCCCTATATTCACTTCGTACCAACTTATTAACTTATTACACACAGTAATTACAGATCAAACAAATTATTAAAAAACCAAACTTTTAGTAATATTTTCAAAAATCGATAATTTGATGTTTAGATGTAGTAGAATATATTTTTCGAAAATGAGACAAAAAAATCAGGCTCGTATAAAATTGAATTTTAAATCGTCGGTTGCCTTAATTGCTTTCATTTTATAGTTTTTGAAGTTGGGTTGAGTTACTGTTAATTTAATGCCTGCATGAAATCGTAGATAAATTGATATTGTTTGGAATATTTTATGTTGAGCGCATTTTTTTTTTTGTTTTGGTTGAATCTGTTTGATATTTGTCATAAATTCAAATCGTTGTATGTTTCGTTAATTACTTTTATTTTATATTTTTTGGGACGCAATGAAATACAACCCATGAACTGGGGGTAGTTTTTTGGTGCACTTATTTTTACTTTCACTAATTGAAATTCGTCTCTAAACAGAAATATATTATATATGTAATGTCAAATACATATTTGCATTTACAAACACTTGGATTGGGTTGGTTAGCTATTTAACTCAACCCAACTTCAAAAGCTATAAAATGAAAGCAATTAATTAATTTTATTAATCAATATCAAAAAAGTATTAGTCAAATTATCTTAACCCAAACTCGTTCCAAGTATTTAAATGCCATTAATATTCTGATGCTGAATTAACGATTATAAGAACAGTGTGCAGAATTGGATTGCATTTTTTAAACAAAAGCATATAGCAAAATAATACACCCTTTTTAGTTAAGACCTTAACAGCGCGGGGAGCATTATACGATTTTTTAGGTCAATGTCGTCCCACTAGGATCACATTAATGTCTTCTTCGCAGCGATTTAAAATGTAAGTTGCATATTAATTAAGAACAAGATTTCTTTGAAGTTAAATAAATATATATTAGTCACATCGTTCTAAAAATAAATGATTTTAATATTTTTTTCATGAAAACTGGTAAACATTTATTTAAATGATTTTTTGAACGCGATTGTTGTCATGACCTGCACTGGTTTATGTAACGAATTTAACCGAATACATCGGCCTCGCTGACTCTGCTACTACTTTAATAAGACACGCGAGTGATTTTCATTAATGTTAATGACAAATTGGGTCCCAGCTGGTTGTAATCTTAGTAACTATTTTAAGTTTCATATTTTTGTTCATTATATTAAAATGTATTTACCAGAACTTGGTTTTTTATTTTTATTTCTTTGAAGCTACTTCACACTTTACAGGCCTTGGGTAGACTATAGTCATTCCTGTGACACCACTGCTGATCGAAGTGGATTATACTAGTAATGTTTGTAATTACTCCAGAAAAATTATTTTGTTATTTTTTGATATCTTCAATATTTTCGCTGGAGATGTTACCGACATTATAAAAATAATTGCATCGCTTTGTATTGTTATGTGTGTTGTGAATTTATGAGAACGTCAATCGACTACGAAACATTGAGTACAGTCTATTTATCATCGTAGCACCGCTGTAAGAAATATTTTTATGTCGCATATTTTTTTTTCCATTACATTAATAGCATTTATTGACCAGAACTTATTTTTTTAACATTTATTGTCATATTTCGTTTGCTCTTTGGAGAAAATCACACTTTTCTGGCCTGCCCATTGCTAGCCATCACTAAAGGCTACCAATGGGCAGACCTGTCCTAGGCTGCTGATCGATTAATTAATGTTTGAAAAATTCAAGAAAAAAAACTTTGTTATTTCCTATATTTTGTAGCTAATTTTTACATATCGGTTTTAATAACAAGAACATTATAAAAAAATTAGGTAATATTTTTTAATTTGAATATTTCTTGGGAGCCTGCGTGGTAAAGTTAAATTCAGTTTATTGTATTATTGACAAATTTGCCATTTCTCAATTTTAACGATTTTTATCGATTTCAGTTTCAATAAAGCTATAAAATGTTAATATATTTTACGATAATTTTCGTTTAGTATAAATCTAATAATTTAATTTTGCAAAAAAAGTTACAGATCTGTCGATTATTTAAAATTCAACATTCTGCATTAAAAAAAACTGCTAAAGGTTTGAAATAGAATCCCTTGCAGATGTATATATTATATTACGTGGGCGTACTTAGACGATGTGGGCAAACAGTCCTGAATCCGGTCCTTACAAAAGGGCCGAGCCGCCGTGGCCCGCAAGGGCCCCGATGTGTGAATAAATAAGCAAGGAGCGTTTTTGAGTACGACTCCAAGTTTCTTCCACAACCGTGTATACGTTTGCCCTTTGCGCGGTTTCCCTCCCTTTTTCCTGAGCCGCCTTTGCCGCCCGTTATTTTTAGTTCAAACGCACCGAGTCGACGCATGTGCTTCCACAAAACGAATTGAGTAATTCCCAGTTCCTTCTCGACATGCACGCGTTTTTTGCGTGTTTATTGTTGCACTCGTGCGCGCGTGAGCCGGACCGAATTCGTCGTGCGCGTCGCGAGCGATTGAACAGATTCGATTTTTCGCGTGGCGACCGCCTGGATAAACAGCGCGTGGGTTGACGATTGTTTACCGCCGGCGACGTTTGACTTTTTGGTGATTGTTTGCCGGATGAGCCGCGTCTGTCGTCGCGCGTCCTTTCCATGGACTCGAAGGCCGATTGTTTGATTTCGTCTGTGCGCGCGCGTTGAACTCTTTTTTTCGTCCAAGATGTGCGACTGTCCTACTGCCGGTGTCTTCACGACGCACGAAACCCGCAGGAGTTGGATTATCTTTAAGGAAGTTAAGACTGAAACTGGTAAATGTTTGTTTTTGGTGCGGGCGGTCGTTTAGTAATTTTGATGTTTTTGTCAAGGCCGTTTTGGCGCGAAATAGTATTGTGCTTCCTGCATTGTATTTATAAAACGGTGTTTGAGAAACTAGGACGTCAGCTTCGGTTTGGGCGCGATGTGAGATGGAGTTCGTTACACTGGTTCCAAGTCGTTTAGATTTTCGAGAACTCTAAAGTACTCAAATTCGAATAATAATTCTCAGACTAAATTCGGTCAGTCCGTTTTTTTTTTAATTTTATATTGGATAATTATTTAGTATAAGTTGTGCAAACGGAGAATACCTGGTTATTATTTAACATTAAGATTGATAAAAAAATGTCTGGCCTGGCCTGTTCATTTATATACATTGGAAAACATAACTTGACTCTTGAATTATTTATAATAATATATAGATATTTTATTAGATTTTTCATCGTTTAAACTTAAATTTCAAAAGCTATTTAAATTATTTAGCAGTAAATTGTGTAATTTACCCCAAGATGGCAATATTTTGTTGAAATTTCTAAACGTTGGGGTGATTTATTTAGTCGACCCAAAATTACCTAAATTCTATTTTTTATCAATCGATAATCGACTAATCAATTGTTATTAATCATAAAGATTAACATGGATATATATAAAATAATAAAACAGAAATTATAATTTTAATATTTTTCTGATACTTGGATGGGATGTTTCTAAATAGTCCACGAGCCATTCATTTAGTTCAAGTTTTAACAATCTTGAATAAACTGGAATCATGCTGATGGGATGGTGTTCCTCACAATGTATTATTATCGCAATGACATCTCTTAACAAATTGAATTCTCTAAGATAAAATGTGTGGCGTCCTATATCTATGTGTAATAGTCTAGAAATGGCCAGCGTTCAAAGCCGGAGTTTTGCTTTTCTCGAAATATTTTTGGCTCGTCGGAAGTTGCACCGATGCAAGAATTAAATTGTCTAAATTAAAGTTCCGGGCTACATACGCCTATGTGAAATAGTTTAGAAATGGCAAGCGTTCAAAGTCGGATTTCTGATTATTTCTGTGCGACTACGTGCTTATTCTTGAGATAATTTAGCGGAGGGTCGATCACTGTGCGCGTGTTGTATGACGTCATAAAATATGATAATTATGGATTAATTATTATATTTAATTAAAATAAAAATTACCACAGACTTACTTACAAATTCAATTTTGATATTTTAATACATTTTGTATTTCAGACAATTTCAATAATTTTGCAAATTTTATAATTTTGATTTTTTTTACAATTTTGACCCTTTTTTGCTATTAATTACATTTTTGTAATTTAATTCATTCAATTTTTTTATTTCGGACAATTTTAGAATTTTTACGATTTTTTTACAACTTTCACATTTTTATAACTCGATTTTCAATGTTTGCATTTATTTTGTCTCTCTCTTTTGGCTCTCTTTGGAACTAATAGTGGCGGAAATGTCGCGGATATGTAACTTCTATTCCGTTGATGAGTTCAAATGAGACGAAACTTTATTTTATGCTATCGATCATTGAGTTATAAAATGAAATTTATTTCACATCACTCTGTTGTGCCAATTTTTAATAAAAATTTATGATTTAATTAGATGGATAATTTGTTTAGCGGTTTACCAATATTTATTTATTACACAATGTAAATTAAATGTTATTTTCGTTTTTTAAATCTAGTTAGAGTCAAAGTTCATGGAAAATTTGCTTTTTATTTTCTTATACTTGTATGGAAGTACAGGAAATATGATTTAATAAAATAAAATAAAATGGGGGGAAATATTAAAAAAATTACAAGTTATAAATTTAATATTTTGCTATAAATAAATAAATATAAATAATTGAAAGTGCGTAAAATTTTCAAAATTGTCAATATGGTAAAATATTGAATAGAGTGAAAAAAATAATAAGTCGAACATTTTAAATATTTGCTTTTAAAGCCCATCACCTACCAATTAAAAAAATCTACAGTGGTCTTATACTTAGTTATACTACGTTTTTCGAAAAAACTTTTCAAATGAAAGTTGTTTAAAATTTCATAATTGATAACTCCGTTTTCGAGATAAGGAAAATGGTGATAAGAGTAAACGATCACTTCCGGTAGAGCTATTGGTGTTCAAAATAGGACGTTTTCTTTCCAGCTATATGCAAATCTTAAGTTTAAAGTTTGATAGCTCTACCTATAATCATCAAGCCAAACATCATATTCTTACAATGTAAAGCAGAAAATTTATATTTTATTTCTGCCCCCGTCCCATGAATGACTAAATTTTTAATAGCATATAAATAAAATGAAATTTAATTTAATATAAAAAGTGTACGTAAAGTTCTCAAAAAATGCTCAAATATTGACTAAAATAAATAAGTCGAATATTTTAAATTTAATATTCAAATTTTTGTAAATTTTTTGAGAAATTTTAAAATCCTGCCCCACCACCGCGAAGTAAAAACTACAAATTTGCAAATATACATTTAATATTCTCTGAAAACATTTAATTAAATAAAAATGGTTATACAATTTTCTAAAATTAAAAAGTGTTTATTAAAATTAAATTTCCAATTTCCAAAAAATGAAAATTTTTAGAATACAGCTAGTCAAAATTCTGAAATATTATAAGATTATTGTGTGTATCTTAAATGCAGCTATTTCTGCAACGTTGTTAATTTCGAAGGTTAAAATTTTTGATAATTGTAAAAAATTAATAATTTTAATAATATTGTAATTTACAACATTTTTGACGATTGATAAAATTTTGATATTTTTACTATTGAGATTTATAGAATTTTTATAATTTCTGCATGTAAGTAATATTTTGAAAATATTACAGGTTTAGAAGTTTGATAATTTTTGCATTTTACACAATTTTGTGCAAATAATTAGTTTAATTATCAAAATTTTAAAAACTATTAGTTTATCTATAAATGTTATGGCTTTGTATTTTATTAATTTACCTGAACCTTAATTCATGATTTTCATTAGTTTTATTAGTTACATAGTGTACTGTACTGTTTTTTCCGTCAGTTATTGAGCTTCTAACCAGCGATTTGTGAATTGAAATCTTAGCCACTTGGACAATCGTAGTATTAAATATTAACATATCGCCCCGTAACCCTACCACAAATTTGTTTTAAATTTTTTTGTGCTCCACTTATTATCACGTTATTATTAAAAATTATTATTTATTATTAAAAATTTATATAATAAAGCGTAAGTAATACATTTTAATGTAGAAGATATTCTTACATTAAAAATAAATTTCTGCGCCTATTAAATATGCGTTGGGCAGTGATTGCCAAATTTATTTCGTAATAAATCTCAGATGTAAATTCGCTGGCTTGGAGTTATAAAGTTGTATGTTAGACACGATCAATTATGAGACAACGATGTTTTAATTTTGATGCTGTTCGTTGTTATGTATTATGTTAATATATATTGCTACATCCTTGGACATTATAAGCAAAATAATGAAATTGGAATAAATAGTCCCATAAAATTAATAATTAAACATAACACGACCATTATGACAAATGCAATCAAACTAAAGAAAATTATCGATTGATCATAGGAACGTTTTTTTTTTTAAACAAGTTTTGACACAATTTTCAGATCGACCGGAAATTCGTGCTTGTTGCTGGTTTCGGTCCTTTGTGAAAATAATTCCGGAAGTGTCTTGAAATACACTTGGTCTTGTTTTGGCGTGCAAGGTTCTTCTTGATTGCGTCCTGTTTGTTGGCAGGTGAGCAGTTCTAACGTAAGTTATTTTTGGATTTGGGAAAACCTGATGACTAGTTTGTTTGGAAGTGCGAGTTCTTCTCTTTATGTCAGTCGTTGTGGACTGTGTCACCGTGATATTTTTTTAAGTTCACAAACAAAGCTCCTCTTTAAAATTCCAATATTGTGGATAAGGAGCATATGAATGTTAATATATAGTTCATGGCACCAGCTGGAATTAGAAGAAATCGTGCGTTTCATGCACCTTCCTTAAATACATTTTCAAAGAAGATGAATTGATTTCTTGCATACAAGGATGACCAGGACTTGAATTTTTTTTTTTGTTTTTTTTCTAATAGAAAGAAAACACATTATCCGGGTGCAATGTCTTTGTCTTTCTCATCACTCGCCATTTCTATCATTTCTTGCTGCATGTTGTTGTTGAACTTGGTACTTCCTTCAATCATTCATTTGGCCATTTCGAATTTGAGTAGGTCTCAAATGTCACACACTTATAATTCGTGGCAAACGACAATCCATATGTTCCTTGCAGCTATCTGAACGACAGTAGTCGTAGTAGTGTTGATGTGGTCCTTGACTCCTTGAACCATTCCCTTGGAGAGTTCCTTGTTTATTTTTAGTTGGCACATTCGTATTCGATTTGCTTATCAACCTGTATTTTCATTTCTTTAACAATAAAAAAGTGTCACTTGAGGGCTGATAGTATGGCCCAGAATATGCCGAAAAGTCTTAATGAACATGGGTCCGCAAATGGACGGTTTCGGACATAGGAAACATTTTGCGTTTACACCACTTATACCACATCTCTGTGGCATGAACTTTCGAACTACTTCGAAAAGACCTACAGTGACTCGGATTCGGTGGCATCCTTTATATACCCGTTGCTCCGGGAGATCATTTACAGGCGTAGCGTACACTAACATTTTCTAATATCCCTAAAGAAAGAAATCAAGGGGATTTAAATCGGGCGATCTGCAGGTCATGAAACAGGTCCATCCGTTCCTACGCATCATTCCGGTGCAATCGAAAAATGCGCCGGAGCACTACATTTGTTGCCTTTGGTTCAAAGGAATCTCGTCTAAAAGATTACCCAGTGTATTCTGCAGAAAATTCAGATCAGCAACGCCTGTCAATCGGTTTGGTAAAACAACTGGTCCTAGTAACCTGTCGCCCAAAATACCCATCCAACTGTTCAATGAAAAACGAACCTGGTGTCTGGATTCCATAATAGTATGGGGGATGTTCGTCGGCGTATTGTGGAAATAAAAAAAATCTCCGAAACCGTCCATTTGCGGACCCATGTCCATTAAGACATTTCGGCATATTTTGGGCCATACTATCAGCCCTCAAAGTTTGTGACACTTTTTTTGTTTTAATGTATTAAATTTTAATCCTTGCAATTTGTATGACTTTTCCAATAATTTCTTATAATTGTTACCCATTAGTGTTTTCGTTGCATTTCCAATATCTTGTAATAATAATTTCTAGCCGTTTTCACGGCTTTTGCCAAATTTATTTATAACTATAATTCCTCTTACCGTTTCACGGCTTTCACAATAATTGCGTTATTTTTCCTCGCTGTTTTCGGGGTTTTAACAATTTATTTTGTGAATTTTACATTAATTTTGCAATAATTATTCCTCGCCGCTGTTACAGTTTCAGTACTTTATTTGCAACTGTTAAATTCTTTCCGTTTTCATAGCTTTTGAAAAAATTATTATAATTAATCCTTCGGTAGAATGATTAACGCAGAAATAGGTTGAAAATCATCGGCAATCTAATGGAAATCAGGGATCGCAGGATCCACGTAATCTCATCCTAGAACAAATTATTATCTTTGTTGAAGATAATTATTACAGTATTATGGCAGTATTTTGTAAACTAATAAAGAACTAAAAGTGACCACAGTCAGGTATATAGGCTACGCAGTAATTAAATATCAGCCCAACAATTTAGAATCTTGGACGCCCATTCTGTTGAAAAATATTGACAGATAAACAAAACTGAAGCAGTTACAACAAAATATTTTGGAGAAAAAAATAATAATTAACTATGTGTAAATTATAACATCTGTAGAGAAATGTTGTGATAGGCAATAAAATACATTCAAAGCATACAAAAACTTGGATACAAAAATGAAGCAGTTACTAAATATTTTGGAAAAGAAAAAATAATCACTTTTTTCAAAGAATATTTAAAAAATTACAAATTTACTTCTTAATGCTCGGTTACAATTGATAAATAACTAGTAGCACGTGTGGCCACTATGCCTTTGAGTGGTCTGGTAATTTCTTAACATGGCTGACAAGTTGGAGCTTTGCCGAACAAATTGGCTGCTCGTTAATAAGAGAAATGTGAGAAATAATCGAAATGAATTGATCACTACTTTTATTCGTCAACCGTTTGCCGCTCCATGTTTCCATATTGTTTCGACAAACGTGTTGTCCAATGAACACAATTGGGACGAACTTAATGTATTTATTTTAGTTTATTTATTTGCCCTGCTCAATATTAAATAAAACGTGGAAAACATCGAAATACTGCAGTTCTGGTCCAATTTCAAATCGTAATCGTTACGAATTTCATCTGAATTACTACATCACTGAAATAAATTTCCAGGGCCCGATTAGAATTTGAACCCATGATCTTCGGATTACTACCAAGCGATCTAGACCTCCACACCATCAACCCTACATAACAGTTACGTTTACGCAATTGAGTTTTATAAGAAATGTATTTACAGTCATGGTTATAAACAGCCGTAAATCAACCACATTTTCGAACCGAGCACTTCGTACCTCTTTTACACCATGATGTTTTCATTTGAAATTCGAAACCTGTTTTCGCGCAGCTGCGAGTTTTCGTGTCGAATATAAGCCGCAATACCTCACCGTCTCAATCGGCATATTTTGTCTCGGGCTGTTTGTTTTGACTACTTCGATTGTTTATTTTGGTACGTGTTCGCTTCATTGCCAATAAACGTCCGATATCAAATCATTTCTAAAACTAATCGCGCGTTGTAATTTATCTCTGTCGTTAGAGTTAGAAGCGTTTTAATTCTTTCGCATTGATTTGTTTTGCTTTTCCATATTAAGTTAGGCTTCTTCGTATGATTTGATTTGATTTGTCTTCATTTAAATTGTTTCGTTTTGGTTTGTTGGCATTTTTCCATTTTTATTTGGTATTCGTGTCTTCTTTTAATATTTGCAAGTTCACTTTTGTTGTTTTTAGTTTCCTTGTGTTAATTTTTTCGTTAGTGTGTTCTTTATTTACATTCAATCTCACTTTCTCTATTTTGTATTAAGAGCTGATTAATTTTCAGTTGATTTTTTTGATTTATACCTACTTTGTTTGTATGTAAGTGATATCTAATTTATTTATTCTCCGTTATAAGTTTTATTGCTTTACGTATTCTTTTTAATTGTGTTTTTAACATTTTCTTATTCATAAATGTTCTTACGTTTGTATTAATTTTTCATTCATCTTTCGTCGTTTCTCTTTTCTTTTTAATAGTTCGACTGTGTTAATTATAATCAAGAATAAATTGTCTTCATTAAATCGTCATTGTGGCAACACAAAGGTTAACAATTAAAAATGCCTTTATATATACTCGGAATTATGAGAAGGTGCGTGCACGTCATCGATGCTTGTTTTATAATGCCAACATGTAGAAATTATAAAATGCCATTTTCTTGTATTGGAATATGGAGTGAAACCAGGTCTATTTACAAGGCGATGCGAAGCAATGTTATTATAGATATTATTATTATCACTTAGTTTTCTATATTTGTCATGAAAAAGACGAAATGAATTTGAATCTAGAGTATTTGATGTCGTAAAGATCGACGAACCGTTTCTGTACGTTCTAGTACGTTTACATACGTAGATCAATCGACGGGCGTAGTATCTGTTATATCTGGTTGCATACCACCACATACATACACATACACACGCTGTCTGTTTGGTTGCATACGATCTTGAAGAGTATCTTTTGTGTGAGAAACATGTAAACATATAAAATTTGACGTCATTAAAAATTGATGACGTGCACGCACCTTCTCATAATTCCGAGTATATATTCAAATCAAGAGGAAGATTAAGAAAACTATAACGTAACGTTAACTTTCTGTGAACTGAACTGAACTCTGTTATAGTTCCATTGTCAGAATTCATTTGTTAGGTAGGCGTTTATTTCGATTACTCGATTATTATTAATAATCAAATGGATCCAGCATAATAATTGTCAACTCACCGGTTAATGCCAAACCGATATCATATCGTCAAAGAAAGTGCTAGAGAGGCGTGCAAGAGAGTGCAACAATGGCATGGGCGTACTCGACAGGCAACTTTGGATATTAGCATACCTTGCCTTCTGGACATACGGTTCCAGAATCACTGTCCCCATTACTTCGGGGATAGGTCGAGGCTTGCCGATAACCACGCCTGTTATCGGTTCACCAAGAACAATGACATGTCATTCCATTCTGACTAAACGATCAGTCAACCCCCACACCACGCGAGGGGGGCCTCAATACCCAACTCTCCACAGACACCACAAAGGTGACTGGCAACACAACAATATATATATATATATATATATATATATATATATATATATATATATATGTTCTGCTTTTTTCTCGGGTAATGAACCGCGTTGTAGAATTATCCCTGTAAGGGTTGTTCCGACGTTTCGGCAATGTAACAATTGCCATCTTCAGGTTGGTCTTCTCGGTCTAAGCGATCTAGAAGAACAGTTCTTCTAGATCGCTTAGACCGAGAAGACCAACCTGAAGATGGCAATTGTGACATTGCCGAAACGTCGGAACAACCCTTACAGGGATAATTCTACAACGCGGTTCATTACCCGAGAAAAAAGCAGAACAGATTTTACCCGCGAGAATCTACGTATCAACATATATATATATATATATATATCCACATGCATATATATATATATATATATATATCCATAACAATGGGTGCGTTCAGCCACTTCCAGCGCTGAGCTCCGCTAGCTTTAGCGGTGTCCTAAACGGACTTGCTAACTGTTAGCGCTGGATGTAGCGGTCGCCATTATTTTCAGCGAAAATAAATTTCGCTGGGTTAGTTAGCGGAGAGTGGGGATAAGAATTTCAAATTCAAAATACAGTCGAACACGTAAATCTGTTATGCAGATGTGCACAGACGAAAGAAATGTAATAGGTATCATAAAATACCCTACACGGGGTATTGCGATTATTTATTTGTCCTGAATTTTTCATTCGTACTTTGGAGTTGGTTAATAGAAGTTCTTTTCGTAAAATTTCGAAAAAATACTGGATAAATCGCAATCGATGCCAATGCAATTTAATAATGATGGTTTAATTAATTTAGTCCCAAGGATATTTGAAGGTGCGTTGGTTATTTATACCGGGTGGAAAGTATCAAACCCGAACATAGCAGAATTGCATTGGAATATACTTTTATGCATATACCTGCTCCCCATTTCCACCGATAAAAATTATAATGACATCAAATGAAAGAGAATAATAAACGGCGTCAATTGATACTAAAATCTACTCTTAATACCTTATCATTAGTTTTTTACAAAGCAATTTAAATCAATTATGCAGTTGTCAAATCTGACAAATAGTGAGTTGTGCCGACAGAAGCACGGCCGCCCATAATTTATAGCACCTGGGTTTTTAATATTAATTGCTTTGTAAAAAAGTAATGATAAGGTATTAAGAGAAGATTTTAGTATCAGTTGACGCCGTTTATTATTCTCTTTCATTTGATGTCATTATAATTTTTATCGGTGGAAATGGGGAGCAGGTATATGCATAAAAGTATATTCCAATGCAATTCTGCTATGTTCGGGTTTGATACTTTCCACCCGGTATGTTGGAAATGCAATATTACATTACAGATGAACAATTCAAAATGGAATTTATAAACAATATATTACAATATATTACAATCCTACTGTAGAAGATCCATTAGCTTTAGAAGAAGTTTTTAAATGGTAAGATAATCCAGTAAAATTATTACTGGAAAATTGTGAATTAGATAAAGTTAAGTTATTTATCTAAACACAGAACACACCCATAACTTATAACGCATGCGCCAACTAAAATATCAGAAATGCCAATTTGCCAGATTCAGCGCTGCCCAAAAGCGCTGAATCGTTTAGCGCTAAATGCTAGAAGTGGCTGAACGCACCCAATACAATGGGTATACAACTGTACTTTACCAACGCTGCATTTGCCATATATATAAGCTTCGCCAAGATCTGCCTCACTACTATTTTGCACAACTCATCACTTCGCACTCACTAACTACGCCACTGCATTCTAGACTACCATTGTCTACACGTGCATCGACTAGTTAAGTCCACATGCTATTAGCAACTGTCCCAAAAAAACTACGACCCCTCTCTAGATCTCATGCAATATCTTTCTTATCGCTCAGACAACCCATCCACTCAACCCTTAGCCAATAATACACACAAAACGGTGTGTATTCATATGCATTTTAGGGAATATAATTAAATATTGAAAATATGCATTTGTATAAAAATATCTGCGCTACACATTAAATCGTGTTTGTTTCTTCGTATGAAAATATCGTACCTGTATAATTAATTTAAGAAAATCTGATAGTAATGCTTGGTCTGTTTCTATAACATGTTGAGCCACACCTACTTTTTCTGATCTATTGAATCTACTACACAACTACACTGCTGTATTGTCTTTATAGTGTCTAAATTGCAGCTACTAGTACCAAATTTACCACAATTTAGAGAAATATTTAGTATTTCTTTTGCAGTCTATTAAAAAAAAAACTCAAACAGATTGGCTATAAATGGACCTTCTTGTTGTACGTACAAATTATACACAAATTGGAAACATTTTGGGTTGTCAACTTTAAGTATTCATTTACTTTTGCTGGGGGCTCAATGTTGTTCTTCTGAAGGAAACTAGATGAACATTTCAGGAAGGCACAGAAGGAAACGATGAGCTTACGTCGAATGAAAATAACAAAACACATTCATTAACAGAAAGGTATCGAAGCAAAATTTTAATATCAAAATTGTAAAAGGTTCAAATTGCCAAAAATCCTATACTGAAAAAATAGCTTCTTTTAATTCACCAAGTCAGTGAACTGAAATTATTTTCAACTAACTAACTGTCAAAATTTGTCAATAATGCAATGCACCTAAAACAGCAGAGATTTTATTTTTTTGATAAATCCAAAGACTAATTAAAAATACACAGTGCCAACTAGTTAAGTAACTGTCAAGATTTTTCATTTTTATTAAGGAGGCTCTTACCAAATAGTTAATCTCTCGTCAAAATGTTTAAATATGTTTAATTAAACTTTAAAGTGTGATGTAATGATAGCTCGTCAGAAAGATTATATCTACTAATTCACAATCCCTATTCTCTTTCAGTAATGTCTCAATTTTGTTCAATACTTCCACATTACCCCCTTTTAGTTTTTCTCTCTTCCTCACTTAATGCCACATCTATTCTTCTTCTATCCATTCCATCCAGTGCTGCCATTCACCCATCCCTATTCCGCAAAATACACACCTGTAATTTTCTTCCATCCAATGTTCGACATAATTAGTAGCAATGCATTTGTTCAGCGGTAAAGTTATTAAACATAAGTCACTCTTTCTGTATCATTGTTTCTATGGGACCATCACAGCCGAACTTCGTTCATTAAAGCCCTTAATGTTTAGTTTCCTGTTTCCCTATATACTCAATCATTTCCATTGCGATGCCATCGTTTCTTTTTCATAATTTTACCCGGCCTTTTACTCTTGCTTTGCCTTTTAGCTTCCTCTAATGAAGACATAATTTGATCAGATTTATACGACGAATTGAAAATTAAATGGTCTTAATGCTATTAGACATAGCATTTTGTATATATTCAAATATGTTTAATTACACAACTTTAAAAGTAATGTTAAGTAAATCAAGTGTCATATAATAACGAATTCGTTCAATGGTAGTTAGTTACTCTTTTCCTTACACAGCATCACATCTAACATTACCCTTTTTATATTGACTAAACTGTGTCAAATGTGTATGAATCATCCACTAGCGCATGGGGAGACATGCAGATGTTAGATGTAGTTTTTACCATTTATTGCAATGAAGATATTTCACTATTGGAGGAGTCACATTATTTAAGGTGCTCTAATGCATTTTGTATGCGAGTCAGGTATTCATTAATGTATTCATAGCATCAATCGTAATCAACACACATTTTGCCACAATAATAAATCCACGACCGGTAACATTTTTTGAGGCAAACACAATAAAATTCACTATTTTTTAATCATTCCCATCATTATTAGCTAACAATCAAACATTTGATGGATTCACCAGCCATAAAGATTTTCCAGAAAACATGAAACAAAAGTGAGCCAATGTTATAAACAACAATGTCTTTCAGTATTTGAAGGTAAAAATAATTGAAATTAAACCAAATAGATAATACATTAACTACATACTGTACGTGTAATACATTTTTGTTTGCGAGTTAACGTCGCAATCAAATCAAAACATTCTAACTCGACATATTTAATAGTGAACAAATACATTAATTAAGCGTCGTAGTTTTTGCAGTTGAATATAAACTTGATTAATTTAACTTGCATTTTGCATTTGCATTTGCAACTACATTACATACCAGCTACAAAAACACTGTACAATTTTTTGGCTCGATCAGTGCTCCTCAAGTCAAAAGTGCCTAGTGTATGTAACTATTAAATTACTATCTAATTAAAAATTACACAATTAAAGAATTACAAAAAATTTAAAAGTTCAATACGTACAATTATTGTCGATGTTGTTTAATTTAATTCGGTGCTGTTCAGTCTCATGCAGTTAAATTGACACAACGCAAATCAGCCACTGAATATCAGCCTTTTGCTAAGTAATTTTTCCATACAAGCTTGCTTCGAAGATTTTCAAGGTCACAGAACTGTAGATTTGTCTATATTTTGAGTCCTCGTAAACTAATCAATCAGTGCTTTGATTCCTGTCTTTATTGATACTATTTCGCCAGACTTTTCTTAGGGAATGTTCCACTCTAAACACTGCAAAGACATGGAGTTGTGCGTAAGTACTCCCCCCTATCATGTTTATGTTTACTGTTACTACATTATTGCAAGGTCATCTATACCTCATTTCTTCATTCTTTATTCTAGTAATCTGAAATGAAACATCGTCATGTCGAAATGTACATCAGTGTTAATAAAATACTGTGTGGTAAGGGTAAGTTTGTTTCATTTTATTTGCCAACCACAGTCTGCAATTTACTATTCTAAATTCTACTAAATGCTTTTAAATAAATGGACACATTTCCCCCTCGTTTTTATTACATATTTAATACATTATCTGTCACCCGTTTCAGTTTCTAAATGATGCTTGTCCTCTGGTAATATTTCGACCTTGTTCTTGAGGATTTCATGGGAACAAACCATATATTTTGTACGCCGAATTCAGGGATGAGACCTTTACTTCACTTTGGCCCAATTCTAAAAGTAATCTTGTTTTCCTCCATTTTCCCATTTTTATTAGACTGATCTTAATTTTGTTATTAATTTTTGTCTGGTGTTCATTTTATGTTCAATACATACATGTGGCTTTGTTTTTTTTTAGATATCTTAATTGCTTCCTGTTGACATACGAAATTTGTCTTCACTCATAATATACCACGTGCATTCTTGCTATTGTTCGTTGACTTATTTTTTCTTTGTTAAATTGATTACGTTGTGGCTACACTGAATGTACATTACTTTTTACTGTTACGTATTCTTTTAGGCGTAGTTATTATGAGCTCCTCATCTAGAAATTACAGGTTACCTTTAATAACTAAAGTTTGGCTTCCATTTTTTGGTTATGAGCGAAACGATTGTCCATGAATCGACACCATGTTCATTTTGCAGATCCAATTGTTTATGGCATTTTCATACATGATTAACATCGATACAGTATTTCTATGTGGCGTGTATAATAGCAAAAGCCGAGGGTAAAATTCATAATTTCATTGTTTCGTCATACGAAGGATTTGAAATATGCCTATTTTTTGCATTGACATGTGCTGAGTACGTGAAACACAGTAAATAACAAAAATCACAGGACGTTAAAAAAATGCGATTTTATTCTTTAGTAACGAAAAGAAAAACGCAGCAGTCTGCTGAAGATTTTTTGCCTCATTTACAACTTTCATATGCACATGTAAAAACAACAAATATAAACGTATTTGCCCACATTCGTTAACATGGAATGAGAAACATAAATTATATTCTACCTGATCTGTGGAATTTATTTTTGAATCTTTAATTTGCTGACTGTTACCAAGTAGTTTCATTGCTATCACTTGGAATGAGTTGCTAAGCATCGTACGTACTTTTTGTGCACGCTCGCTATTTTTTGGCGATACCTTGGCTAGTAATACCTTGAAATTGACATTTACATAATGGCAGTGTTCGATTGTGATGACTCCTCACAGAACTGTATCGCTTGTATCCCACTTGTTTGAGAACAACACTTTGCAGCAGAAGTTTGTTGAGATATCAGTAATATTTTCGTAATTTTTCATCTAGTGTTTAACGTTGTGTGAGTGTCAGATGACCCCTATATATGTGCATGCCTACATATTTTCCACTGTCTATAGTAAGAACTATTTGATGTTTTGAGATTACTAATAAATTTTCGATGGAAATTTTGTTTTGGTGATTGCATTTGTAGGAATAGCAGTTGTAATATCGGCTCCAGGAGGCTTCCCAATGTTAGTTATAGTTAGTCGGAAATATATTTTAAGCATATAGACTTTGGGGATGTCGCATATACCAGATGATATTTTTTTAGAATAGTTCGTGATGACTGACAAGGCCTGCCTGACATCAATGAAAACGGTACGGAATAGTATTTCTCCTAACTTTTTATTCGTAGTATCAACTACTCATACTACATTACCCCATTGACGATACTCATCAATGAGAAATGTAACGAAAAAATACTTAGAAGGAGCAACTTACCTTGCATGTAGCACGCCGCTAACTTAAAATTGTCACCAGGACTATCCGCCCAACAAGTCTTCATATTGAATTTTTGTCTTAATTCATGCTATGAGCTCTAAAATACTGCCTCATCTTTGGCTGATTTTTATATCATTTTTGCTATTGGTGTTATTTCTTGTTTATAATTGCATGCTTCTCATTTACTTCGTCTCGTGTCTGTTTATTACTCAAAATATTCCCCATCTTCACGTCATTTGATCATCTCCCTTATTTTTTTTATTGTGCGATAAACAAGTTTTGGTTATCCTTGAAGTTACCTTTCGTATTTAATGCAAATAGTCTGAGTAATTCCCACCAACATGTTGTTTCCATTTGACGTTTATTGATATCGATGTATTTCATTCGTTGACCAGTTCTTGTTGTAAATTTGTTATTTTTGAATTTCTTTTTATTGCTTCCCACGTATTTGTTCCTTTAATTATGAACTTTTTATTCCGCCTTTTATCTCGTTAAGTATAGTGTAGGACAAACAACACTTTTGGATTTTCATATACTTTTTAGTGGGTAAGGGTTTATGGTGGCAAAAAGACCGATAGAATAGTTTGTCAGAGTATCAAATTGTCGTGTCTTATACCTGAAATAAATTCAAAATTCAAAAAATATCAAAATTGTGAAATTTGACAAAAAGGTGTCATGGTGAAAATCACATTTATCTAAAATGCGAAAGCTGTGTAAAATTCCAACCAAGTTGCCGAAGTTATCAGAAAGTCAAATTTTTTAAAAAATAATTTCAAAATTTACAAAATAGTAAAATTTTGACTAGAATGTTGAGTTCAGAATTAAAATGTAGTGAAAATGCCAACCAAATTGTCAATAATGTAAAAAATCGTGATTATCAATATTGTCAAAATTATAAAAATTGCCGGAAATTCCAAATAATGTCAATTGCCAAAATTCTCAAAATTATAAAAAAATCGGCTGAAATCTAAAGAATAATTAAAATACACCGAGTCGATTAACTGTCAAATTTTGACAATGAATGGCAAGGCAGTAAAAAGTAGCACGAGCTTTTTGATAAATCCAAAGTTAACTAAAAATACGCTGTGCCAATTACGTCCCAATTTGTTAATAAATGTACGATGAATTAAAACTTATGTAGGTATAACCCCGTTTCATACGATAGCTATCGTTGAATTCGTCATGTTATCAGCGTTGAACAACTTTATCATTTAGCAGATATCTTCGCATGCGATTGTACCTGCAATTCTGTACTTGGCGTAACTCCTCGCTCTCTCGCGGAGTTACCGGAGAACCAGTGGGTGACAGAGGCACAAGACTCAGCATGCTATTAGGTTCTGGGTAAAAGATTAGTCAATGACCCACATGCCACATCTGGGGATCGACAGTACTCAATTGCCACAGACACCACAAAGCTGACGATGACAACACTTCGTTGCAAAAATACGATTCACTAAAATCAAGTATGATACTTTCAATCGATGTTTTTTACGGTGTGATTCATTTATTTATCAGGCGTCGAATCAAGTACAATATGCAATTCATCAAAACCGCGAGGAATACTTGGCGCCCGTTCGGATCCCGTCAAATCCGAGCGTCTCAAGGTAACCCCGGCTGACGTATAAAGCCATTTGATTTTTTAACTTTGAAACGTACAAATATACACCGTAAATATAAATCGGCCTAAAATTAAAACAATCTCTGGGACGTGCACGCGGCGGCCACCGCGCGCGAGTGATCTAAAGAAAACAGGAGGAACCGCCGCATGCGTCAGATGTTTGCAATTACGCCGCAACACAAACAATCGCGCGGTGCGATCTTCGAAATTTAGCGCCCGCTCGATTTTTCCGTCGACGCGTTTATTAATCCGTTACGCCATCCGGATGATTAACGCGCTTCGCACGAACGCCAGCTAATTTGAATAGGAGGCGAGCATCATCGCTCCGACGCGACCGGGAAATGTGATTGGACGAAAATGACCCGCGTCTGACCGAACCGGTGGCGTTTTCTCGGTAGGAAATTTGAATCCGAACTTTGGAATTTCTGGCGTTGAGTCATTTGAACCCTTATCCGGTTGCAGTTAATAGTCGTCGTCGAGTTTTGTTTGGTGTTGGTTCGCGAACGGTTCAAGATGCGTGGTTTGTATAGCGAAGTGTGGAAATTGTGTGAGTAGACTTCGATTTATCGCCATTAGGCTATACAACATGAATTTACGTATCGTGGGCCTGAGAAGCCCATATTATAGTCAACGTAATTAAGTTACTTATTTTATGGCGAATTAATTAATTTATATATGATTAATATTTAACCAATAATTCGTAATTTTATTAACAGGACACCACGTTGAAGTCTCGGATTTTCTGATCCATATGCCTAAACCTTTTTGATAATCTTTGTGTTCTATTCGAAATACTATATATTTAGTTAAATTATAGGTTATAATTAGTAAATTATGTTATAAAAAAAATTGCCAGCGTTTGGATCGTCTTTAGTTGCTACCTATTGATCCAGCGTCTTGGGCTATCTTATTAGTATTGAGCAGTATCGCCATTTGTTTTTTGCACCTATCGTAATAAGTAACACAGAATCAGGGTGAATTCAAATCGTAATAATAGGCGACATTCGAACAAAAATTTATTCCTGTTATAATCACTACTAAATTCTTGTGGATGTCTTCGCCTGGTTGACATTCATAAACGAACATAAATTAATCCATCGATAACATGAGCAGACTCGCACATTTACAATATTTTTAAAGCATAGTTTGCTGGTTTATTTGGCGTGTACTGGATACATTTGCATCTCCCTCTGTAGGCCAAATCGATTCATCTATTGTTATATTGTTTTCTGGAATCAAAGTTTCTCTGTAACTGTTCTCTGTAACTGCGTTCATGATCCCATCCCCAATCTTACGTCTCTTGTGAGTTTGTCGCCAAATCTCAGGCACCTTCCTATTTCTTCAAACCCAAATACTTACGTTGTTGCTATATGTATGTATGCAATCAATAAGTAATGGTCACTATTTATCTTCGAGCCCCTATTGCCACAGATGGCCTTTATATTGTGCCTTTAGCTGTTAATAATCGATTTCTCGTTTTGATTTTTCACTTCTCTTGAAAAACTGAATCTCCTGATGCGAAAAAATGGGTTCGTTTTGTCTCTTTCCATTACATTTTCTACCGCTTTGGCCATAATGACGCAAGACAACTTCTGTTTCATATTCTTCATATTCTCTTCTTCCAACCCATTGACAATTACTGTTCCTGATAAATTCTCCATAACTTCTAGTTCCAAAATATGTCCTGAATCTCTCATTCTTGTCCGGCCTATGGAAGGTAATAACCATCAACTTTGCGTTTAACTCTAGTGTGAATTCCACCTGTGGTACTTCTTCTTTACATATGTTACACCATGCACCAGCCCAGACACGATCCCCCCGATTAACTCTACTAAGGCTGCTACATCCATTTTGCTTCGTTTCCGTCATATTCTTATTTCTTGCTCAAAAATATTTTCTTTAACATGTCCCTCCCCAAATTATATTATTACTTTACTAGAATCCATCTACACATCATTTCCCTTCTTCTCTTTCATATTTCTCTCTTTCTTTCTTTGTCAAATCATTAATAAATAATAAAAATAAATTTGTATTGCAGTATCTCATGATTTATTTTTATTATTACCATTTTATCCATTTCGTTTTCACAACACATGTATTGTCCCCATTTTTGTTAACATTTTTTTGTTCAATGTCTATTTTTTCCTCAATTGGTATTAATGCCTTGTTTACATCTTCAATTCATTCATCACCACTTTATTCATTTAAGGTCTTTCGATTGCTTGCGTCTCTTTCTTGATCTCATAACATATATGTACATGTAACGGATTCGTAAATTCACCCTCCCAAAAAGACATTCCACCTACGCTCAAGCTGCAAGCCCAGTCGAAAACTACCAGATTGGTGCAATCCACAATATTAGTTGAAACGTACAGTTTAAATGACAATCAAATGAAGTGCTAGAGAGGCGTCCCTGCACCCATTCGGTGCATCACACCCCAAAAGCTATACACACATCTTGCATAACACGCAATGGCATAACATGAAATTAAGTATAAATAGCACCTTTTACAATACAGCTATTACGATAAATAAAGTTACTTACAGGGCCCTTTTCGGGGACCCGCCCCGTCCCACGTTGCCTCCCGTACCTATCCTCCAATCTGACATGTTATGAGCTTTGGACACGTTTGTTATTATTGTACATGAAATATTGCACTAACGTGTATGTCGCTCCTCCACTCAACCCTTAAACAGTAGAACACACAGAACTGTGTTTGTTGATATGCATTTTAGGGAATGTAAGTAAATATTGAAAATATGTATTTCTGTAAAAATATCCACGCCACGCAAGTATATATGGGAAAGAAATCACTAGGTCACTTTTCACAAAAGTCTAATTTCGCGGATGCAATCACTATATTACAGAAAACGTATCAGCACATAAACTGAGCAAAGTCATAAACCGCGTATGCTCTCCAGAAAGCGTAACTCCTAACATGTGTTGACCTGAGATTTCTGCAAGAATAACTGAGGTTGTTTAAAAACCCATGTTCAACATTTTAGTAAAAGTATCAATTAAAATTAAAAGTAAACATTCAGATTAACGGTATCATCGAACCACGACAAAAAATTATAAACAACATACAATACATGCATATACAAAAAGTACAATTAATCTAATATACCTCCACTTCTAAAAGTCCCGACTACCGAAGTGGATAACGTAACTTGTATTAGATTGAAATGTCTGGGATCAAAAAAATATATCATTTTAAAGACGCTCTAGTAAACCAGAAGTTGTAATTGAAGATAAATTCCAGCGAATATATCAGGTGATGACAGCTGTTTCGCTCTCTCTCTGAGCTCATCAGACCACCACACATAATTCTGCTGATAGTGCGTAAAGTCATGCAAGCATGAATGACAAATAGTTTATCTGTGCGTATTTACACTCGCAGTTGTTGCGAAGTTATTGCAAGGACAGTGCCGATTTACTCGGTCGATACAGACCACTGCAATTACGTAGTAGCGTGAGTGAGGATATTGACGTCTAGATGGTGTTAACACGTTGTTTAATGTAAGAAAGAATTTTATATTTAAGTCAAAAATAAACATCAAAGTCAATCATTGGCGGCACAAATGCATTAAAATAAATTAAGTTTGTTTCGACATAAAATACCGCTATAGGATACAATACAAATATAAATCGATGAAATTAAACTCGTTATAAACGGCAAACATAGTCTGTTAATTTCTATTTCATAAAAGTGTTTTTTTAAATTACACCATTCCAAAGGTTCTAATTGTGTATATAATTAAAACAAAAATGAAGTGGAATAAGTTAGAAATCAAACAAATCGTCTTTTTTAGATTTTATATAAAATAAACTTTTTCGTCCATGAAAAGCGTTAACAAATTATACTCAAAGGAATTATGATTATTTTAATTAAGGTGTCATCGTTGGGTTGCATGTGTTTGTATATAAAATGTGTGACAGTTAACACAACTTTGTTTTGAGAACAATGCCGTGAGACGAAAGTCTCCATATAACGGCCAATCAGAGTCGAGCATTTGTAATTGCCGCGCTGTAAGCGAAGCTGACTGCTATGATGTGCTGTTGTGAAATTTGCGAGTTTTTCATAGTTTTGCAGCTCAAAAGCTGAAAACATAACATTAGTGAAATTAAACTTGAGTTCATTACCAAACATTACTATGAAAACAAATATTGATTCTCTCTAGTTATAAAATCATATGTAAATGAGCTATGTTCTTGAATTGTTGCTCTTCCTTTTGTAACGTTAATATGTTTTTAAAACATGATTCAAAAATTTATATTCAAACTGCCAAATTTGTCTTATTTTTGTTACAATAGTGAAAAAAGCTCCAACACATAAACAGTTATTATGAGGTTAAGCATCAAATCCAGAAACTAATCAAGTAGTAGTAGTGTGTGTGTGTAGTAGTGACTTTTTTTCGTAAACCGTAGAGGGGTCAAATTATTTTAATTTTCTTAACAAAATTTTTCTGCATACAACATAAATGTATCGTTTTAAAAATTATTCGTAAAAACATTTTACTTTTATTAACAAAATAAAACAATAAATTTGAAGAAAATTTTCTATATCACAAAGATGTAATACATATAGCATATATTACGTATATTGGTCATCGTTTTAAATTCAATAAAGAACAAAATGACGAAACCAAACGTCACATATCATTTTTGATAGCCTCGTTTCTTTTGAAAGTAATTGTACATTGCCATCTAAACTAATGTTTGTCGCTAATGACCCAACCCAACCCAAATTTACCGATTTCTACAGAATTTAAAATGTCATCGCTTAAAAAATGTCATATAGATTGAATAATTTTAAAGCTACAAAAACTAATAACCAAGTTTCAAAATCTTTTAATAAAAATCGCAATTATAATGCAATCAAACATACCAACTTTATTGATTACTTAATCTAAATAACAGTTGACTTTTTTCCATTTCTATTTTGTTATATTAGTGTATTCGAAATACAAGTTATTTTTTCTTTGGCGCGTTAGTAAAAGGACACGTCGAATCGCACTGTTCCATTTAAAATTCGCCGAGCGACCACGTTTTGTATTTATTAGTTGCGCGAGGCAGTCAATGCCCCCGCGAAGTGTTTTGCAAAATATGTATTCTTTTAATAAACGCTTCTAGGAATGCTCCAGTTGATATTATTTATAATTAAAAATCGTCGTGGCACAAAATTTAACACAATCCGCACAATAACGCCTACGCAACATTGACTTGATTAACTGTTTAGGTCGACGTAAAAATAAATTGAACTTTTCTACGCACTTTGATAATGGTGTAGGCAACCACATGTACGTCGTGAATAAAATAAAATAAGTGTACTGCCCTGTTAAAAAAACTAAAAATAAATTAATGGCACCATTACGATTAGGTATTCGGATTTTTTTTTATTAAATCGTGGGACGATATGTGTAGGTTTTTCAAAATAGCACTTGTGGTTATCATTGCGCGTTTTTCAAAGACATTAAATGGGCTATAAAAATCGTATAATTCACAGGTGTTTAAAACGCTGCTCTTTAAATAAAGTTCAGCGTCTAAATGTATATCGTGGCAGTCGACTTATCGCGTGATTGAAAAAATGCAAGAGAGTTAATTATCGTAAATTTTGGCACTGACTTAATTGTTAGTGTTATTTAATTGGAGACGTCACGGTATCATGCTTAGAATTATTTATTACAAATTAAGAAAATATTATTTATTACAATTGCTGGGATGCTGATTCATTTTATAATTAATTAATTTCTTTAAAATGTTTGAAACTATTTCGCAAAGAAATGATTTATATGAAAAATTACAAAAAATTATTCTAATACAGAAACTCAGTTGTTTATTCGAATCGCTAACGAATTTTTATTTAATAGTGAAAAGCCAAAATTGTAAAATTAATGAAAATTGGATAAACTTCAAATTTTACAGAATTATGGAAAGAATACGAATTCGTCCAAAATTTAAACCAAATTTAAATTCAAGTCGCTGAAAATTGTCTCGACTCAAATTTTCAAAATTGTCAACAAAATCGTTGGTCGTCCCCGTTTTTCACTTTACAAATATTTAAATTGCGAATCTTGTTGCAGTTTCCAAAAACACGTCACAAGGTGTAATGCAGGGCGAGGACGTACCCGACACGAGCACCCAAACGGACCCTAACCTCGACAACATATACCTACTGTTGGATGAGCAACACCGGCCCGGAACGCCGGACATGAACGACCCGCGTTCAAGGGCCATTTTCGAAGAACATAAGAAAACCGCACAAGAATATTTAAAGGTATTTAGGTGTATAATTGACACCCAAACAAATCCATTTTCTTACAAAAACCTAAACAATAAAGCCAAACGAATGACAAATTCGAACTACGAATTTGTCGTATTTTTCCTAATGCAACAAATTTAATTGCAGGTACAGACTGAATTAGTAGAATTAGCGCAGAAGAAAGAGCTTCTGCAGTCGGCGCAAATGATAGAACTGCAAAAGCAGAAACACGATATAGAAGACTTGATGCGGGAGAAAGAACTCCTGCTGGACTTCAAAGAAACGCTGGAGAGGCAGAAGCAACTGCTCGCGGGCACACAGGGCCAACAAGCTCCCGATGGCTGGGTGATGGTGTCGCGAAACAACGACGGCACGTAATGCCCGAGGAAACAGTGCGCGTTTAGACGGACTTAATTTTCTCTATCGACTCATTGGGGTACTAATGGTGCGGTTTTGCCGGTTGCGACGTGGATCTGCAAGTCAAAATCTACCGTTTAGGCTTTTTATTTTTTATACATAATTTCGTGTGAACGGCGGTTTGCTCAATTTTTACCAAGTGCCTTTACACTTTCGTTTTATTTGTAAATACAAGTTTATTGTGATCTTAGTTAGAGGTATTTTAGATTGTAGGTGTTTTAAGTATGTGTATATGTAATAATAAAGTTTATCGTAACATTCGGTTCGTGGTTTTCTTTGGAGGTGTTTGTATTGTGCAAAAAATGTACACGATGTGTTCAAAAATACGAAAAATCATAAAAGATAGCGTGTTTCGTTTAGTTTCGTGTTTTGTGATTCATCAGAGTAAAATTTGTGTTTATTTAAATATAAACCTGCTGTTAGATGACACAACGCAACAAAAGTTTCTTTATTTAATAACTTCTTATAACATTAATTTCTCGACAAGTTTAATAAATAACATATCAACAAATACTACTGAAACATCAACAACGGATCATACATTACAAGCTAAAACTAAAACGAAAACCTCGAAGAAACACATGATAAATAAATAAACTGAAATGCCTAGAAATTGAAATGTGGGATGAAAATATAATATCGAGTATATCGACTGGAAAATATGTATGCTATAGTAATTTAATCACCAATTCAGAAATAAATATAAAACAGCCTGAAAAACTGATTACGGGGAATCATAACAGCCCTCAAAATGAAAGTGCCTCTCTTACTATAAATGATCACTATGATGCCGCAGCAAGAGTAGGTATTCTTTTCAATAAATATTCTTAATCGAGGTTCAAATTGTCAAATTTTACTAGAAAATTAAAGTACTTTTTTTTTAATTCGACACCGGGTGTATTTCACCAACAGCAAACAAATTTATAGTTAACTATTTCATTAATAAATTTTATTCGTTGGTTAAAAATTAAAGCGTTTCACCAAACTATTAAATATAATTAAATATATATATATATATATAGTTATTAGGAATTTGCGTAGAGTATCCCTGTGTACCCATATAGTCATGCTTTTAACAGAAGCATCGGTCTAAAAGCTGTCATTCACTATCATTACGTATTGCGTTTTTCTGCACTTGTGAATTTGGTTACTCAAAATGGGTTGCAATGAGGAAAATTGAAGGAATAGCAAGAGAGAAAGAGCAAAAAATGTCTGGAAGAGGAGCAGATGGTGGTTGTATTGGGTGCAGAATACAGCCATATACTGGAAAACAATTGGACTGACAGTGTCACTTCAAAAGGAAACTGCCTGGGCTTCAATTACAATTACTGTATAATAGCATGTCTAAAACGTGCATCGGCAATGTGCAAAAACTGAAGCTGCTGTATAATAACTTAAAGAAATCGGCCAAGAATAAAAGAGCAAACGAAAATGTACCCACTTCATTATTTATAAAGACGATGTTAATCGTGAAACGAGTAGATACTTCTAGATGGAAAGCTACAAAAAGGGAGGCAGAACAAATTCACACCTCAGAAAATATGATTATGGACATTTTAGGACCAACCATGGAGCCTCATAATAATCCTTTTGATAGCAATGGTAAGTTCTGAACATGAAAGTATTTTAATAAAAAAATATTTTTGGAAACCGAACAAGAATTCACCCAAGAAGTTTTCCAACATAATGCGGCGCGCATTGATTCCAATTCTTTTGATGGAGATAGTAGGTTGCAACCAACAAAAAATAACTTTATAAAAACTTACTTTATTAGATATTACCGAGCATAACATATTTCAAGATGGCTTTCAACGTGATCCAGTTCCTCAGGAGAATTCAAGTCATTGTGAATTGTCTTCTGAAGATGTTGCTGGGCCAAGTACTGCCAGAGAATCACCTCCTGTAAAAAAAAGTTGCCATTTTTTTTCCAATAAAGTGTGGTCGATGTGCTAAACAAAAGAGACATGAAGATATCGACGAAAATTGCTTTAACTTTAAAAAAGAAAGGCACAAAAAAATGGAGATTTTAGAAATTATTAAGAAAAAAATAGTCTCAATTTGAAAATAAAAGAAGTAGAAGTAGTACAATACTCTGACAGAAACAAATACATAACTAAAAATAAGTTGTTATAAAGTTAAAATAATTAATTTTGTGTATAGTGTAAGTAATAAAAACTATGCTGCCCCTACCTATTAAACACGATATTAATCAGTGCTCTTCTAATAACCACATTTTCATTTCCCATTCTTTGATCGAAGATGTTCTCTGGTTGCTCTAAGTTGTGGACAACTATTTCAGCATCATCAGGTTCATCATCGTTCAACTCGATTGCAATGTTGCGCAAAACCATGGTCGGGATTATGACCACCAGAGTTTTCTCCATCGTCAGCCTCATTCTTATCGAGATGTATGAAAATCTTTTGTTTTAAGTACCTCAAAAGCTCTTTCAATTGCATTTCTTGTAGCTTTATGAAACTTGTTGTATCTTCCTTCTGCTCTCTTTTGGAGTGTTAACAGCGGCGTCAGTAAATATTTTTTGGAGGCATAACCACTGTCACCCAACAGATATCTGTTAGGAAACTCATTTGCGCATTCTTATTCTGGAATCGAAAGTCGTGGAATCGTGAACAGATCCCGGCCATCGCGCAACAACATCAATGAATTTTAAATTGTCATCAGGAAACCAAGTTTTTCTATTGCTGTATAACTCCACATGCCGCCCCCCCCCTCTGGGGACTGTATTTTAATATGTGTGCAATCTATGGCACCAAGAACATTAGGAAATCCTGCCACATCATATAAATTGTTTGCAATTTTATTTGCTTCTGCTATGCTCTGAGGTAGCCGAATAATATGAGGGCGTAATTCAGCCAATAAATGCACTGTGAAGCAGCTTTGTCATTGAAGCAGTCTCCGACACACATCTGGAAAGTACCTGTAGCGTAAAAGCGCAATGTAATAACTAATTGTAGCATTGCACTAATCAGGTGATTTCTGCGACTTAAATAAATCAAGTTGTGTTCAATTAAGCTAGCTTAGAATTTCGAAAATCTGTATCTCATTTTGAATTCATGATCGTTGTATTTTAGGGATTAGCACATTGCCATGATATTGGTGATCTTCTAATAATTTCTCTCCCCTCATCCTCTGACGAATCGAATCCCGATGAAGAGGATGATGAAGTAAGCACTCTTGCAAATCATAATGCGTTAGCACAAAACGGAAACAATAATAACTAGGCATACTCACGAAAATACGAAAACGTCACGCAAATGTCAAAATAATCGCATGAATAAAAATTAAAGTTAGTTTAACAAAATATTTAATAGAAATAGCACTAGCCTACCTGTTGGTGAAACATGAAATGTGAAATTTATTCGTTGGATAAGATTATTCTACAGTTAAAGTATTTAACCACTTTTGGTGAAATCAACCATAAACCAAATGAAAATATTTAAACTTCATTTAAACCTAAAAAATATGCAATCAGTTGGCTACGATAAAATACCAGTTACAATTCTAAAAAATAATAAACTATCGAATCATTATGTATTATTTTTTTTAATTTGTAACTGTTGCTCGTCATAAATATAACCATGTACAATATATGCATCAATTGCTTCAGGAATGAATAAATTTATAATTGTCAAGGTTGGTTGAATTTCAAAAATTAACGACAGTAATAATAAATACGATTTATTAGTAAGTACAAAAAATGCATAAAAAATTAATACAACATCTACGAGTATGGAATCACAATAAATATAATACTGCAAAGTGTTTTAAGATTATTACGACACACATATAAAAGTTATAAAATACATGTAAATACGAAACATTCAACGCGTTATATAAACTCTTACGCATTATCATTTTGATTAAGTTCAGTTTGTTATTCATTTAGGAAATTAAATAGAAAATGTTTGTGGTTTAGCTAACTGGTGGTAAGTACGTAAAAATTAAGTGTGATCTACAAAGGAAGTTATTAAGTACTTAATTTTGAGTGAAAAGTACTAATACGTTCATGTTACTAAGTTTCTCAAATCAAAATTCAGCTTTTAAAATTATGTCAAGAATTAAATTCGAATGGCAAGAAATATATAAATCGTGCTTTTTTAAACGATTTAACTTGGCAAGAATTAATCAATAGTTGCTTTACTGGCGAAAGATGTAAGTGAGGATATCTCATTGGGACTCGGATCGGTGGGCAATCGGCTAAACTCGACCTCCTCTCCGCTATCGCCGCAAATCTGATCCGACGGCCATTGCTTGTGACTGGGGGCGTAAAGCATCAACATGGCGCAAGTGTACACATTCCACATCCCATACACACCGGTGTACATGGCCGAGGAAACCTCGATGTGATCCATATTGTCGTCCCAGTTATGCTGTCCCTCGCTTATCTGTCCGAAAATAAACGTAATGACCGTTATCGCTGCGCATACGACGGTGGCCAGCATCAAAAAATTAAACCGATATATGATTCCTTCGTAATGCAATCGGCGAGCAGATGACATGCTTGGTAGTGCAGTGCGCTTAATGCCGATGTTCTTGAACACCTTCCAGATCATGTAGCACAAAAAGATGAAATAAATACTCGCCGAGATCCCAGCAAGGATTATAAAGGACAACGCCAAATTGGTGCCTATCGGCGTGACCCAAATTGAATAAAACGGGTTCTTCAACTGCACGCCGCGCTCACACAGATCGAAAATCAGCAAAGAAGCGCATCCGATGGCAATGGCGCTCAAATGCTTCCAATACATTCGTAAAGTGTTCTTCTCGCCGTTGTCTTGAATCAACATGTGCTCCCCGGCGAACACCAACCAAAACGACAACAGCATCGCATAGAATACGCCTTGGCGAATGTCGCTCAACAACAACATGTATGGCATCTCGAAATACAAACCGAAATATTCGATGGGCAGATCCAAAAAGGCCAACGTTCCGCCTAAAGAAATCAACAAGTATTCCAAAAGCGCGGGAGTTCGCGAAAGTATATGGACGCGTCTCCAGAACCAAAACATGATTCCGAGTAATAGCGGGAAAAAGACCGTTTTCAACGACAACCACACCATCGTGAAGCCGCCGTTCATGTGAATGATGTGCAAGTGTATGTCGTCGATGCGTGCTCGAAAGCTATTCTTGTTGTTATCGTCGGGTAATCGAATGTTTAACAGGTAATAATCGTGATGCAACGAACCCAACTCAAAGAGCGGCACCACTGAACAGTTATAACCGTACCCGTCCAATTTCTTGTCGATTTCGTCGTGTCCCGGCGAACAGTCCATTATGCGACGTTCGTTGGCTTGGGCGTAGTGCTTCCAGTTGCTCCCGTCTTTGTTTCTGTAAGCGAGCCGCGCGTCTATACTGAGCTCGACGATGGGGTCCAGAGTGTACTTCGGAACGTGCACCAGGTCGATTTGCAACACGCCGACGAGGTTTTGCTGCCAGCGCGAGAAGTCCTTCGCGGGCATGCCGAGTGGCAACTCCATGACGAAAACGAAGTTGCTCGCCTTCAGAGCCCTGGTGTCTTCTTGGCGATGCAGGTCGATCGTGCGGCACTTTTTTGTGAACCATCGGTCGGGGTCCTTGGAACCGGGAGTGGGGTCGTAGCAGACGGTGGAGAGGATGCTCTGGGTGCCGGCCGGGGAAGGCGCTATTAAACCGCCGACTAGGAAACACACGATTTGGCACGCCAGCAGGATGGCCACTAAAACGCTTAATTTTCGGCCGCTTAAGTTTTCGAGTATTGTGCCGGCCATGTTTACGAAGTGCTTCGCCCGATATTTCAACACGCCATTTATAAATAACAACAAAGATCGAACGCATGCGCGCGCGCGGAATAAATTGAAAATAAGACCTTCGTCAAGGTTGAATCAATTGAATTAAAAGATAAAGGAGAGCCACATAATGGAACGTGAAGCCCCCATATTGCAATATTAATTTTAAAAAAAACGCGCTCATCCATGACATTCCTGCTAAAATAACAGCACTAACATCAATTGACAAACCACGTCAAGAACGGGAAATATGGGTTCTTTAGCATCCAACATATTGCCCATAGTTGATACAAAGCAACAGGGTCTGCTTTAGGCGCAGTGATTATATCAGTGTAATTTTCATATTTCGCAAATTTACTCCTTCAAACCTATCATATTTTCTTTGTCACATGTATACTTCTTGTATACTTATTGAATTGTCGAAATATCACGCGAACTAATTCATAGTTCACCAATGAACAATTTCAATGCTTCACGACAGGAAACGTCTTGTTAAACGTCATTAAGGCGTCGCGACTGATGTCAAATCTTATAATTATATTATTATTATTATTATTATTTTCTTCTTAATTTGATCTGCGCATTCGTCTATTTTTACTTCAATGGTCGAATGTCATTGATCTGTCAATAGCCATTTCTGTCCAAATAGCGCCTCCAGCCGATATTTAAGATCAACCGATGTTTCGGTAAGTTGTACAGAAGGTTTATAATAAATGGTATGTAATACGTTTAGCTCATATCAAAGAAAAAAAATATTCTTTGGGCAAAAACTATACCACGCGATTGTAAATATCGAGTCTGAAATTTAATTTGTGTTTAATGTTGTATTTCAATGTTGCTTACAAGAAGCAGACCAACATTTTCGATATTTCATTTAAATGTCATTTTTATATTTATTTCAGAAACTGTATTACCGACTTGTTTTGAACTAAAAGTGCAGATGGCGCCACTTAAAATGCAGTTGCTGTCAACTGTGAAAGTAAAGCTCGTAATGACTTTTCAAAAAATTAACTAGGTACGTTATAGAATTTCCAACGAATAGAAAAGTTCAAAATGACCTTTCGCCGCTTAGTCTCTTGTCAACGGCTCCTCTACTTCAAGATCAAAGTAATTTCCCCGCGGATATTGTAGTAAAAACCAAAGGGGCGCAAGGAGCTGTAATTTAAAACATTACTATTTCTACAGACGTGAAAAATGTTGAAATTTTTACATTGATATTAGTGTGCAAAATGTCACATTGGTTCCTTGACAACGTGCGCAAAGTATGTATTTCGCGCACTAGGGCGAAAAGTATTTCGCGCACGATGAACACCAACTGTTTGACGCATTTTCTAATTGTGGTTTTGATTTTTCGGGTAATAGGTTAGCAATTACTTCAGTAACTAGCTACTTCAGTAATATCACACGTTACATATTCTTCCATTTCAGTCATTTAAAAATAGATTTTCTAAAAATGATGCCAACCAAACTTGTTTTGGGAAAGATATCCCACAAATGAGGTCCCGGATGCAATAACAGACGGAGCGCGCGAAGCTGGAAATAAGTATTGGCCAACTGATCGATATTTTGGGGAATTTTTTTTTTCGGAAAATAGATTAAACAAAAATACTATCTTGTGTAAGTTTCCGCATCTTTTTTACCCGAACTATTTTTTGATCCGTCAATTAATTTGTCCAGAAAAAAATAAAATAGTGAAATTTTTTCGTTCGACAATTCAATTAATTTCAATGCTTTTCAAAACTCGAATCGCGAAATCTCGGGAACTATTCGACCAAACTAGTAGAACATTGTAATGGAACACTGTGACACTTCACTGTCGCGAATAAAGTTATTGCAATCGTCGAAATAATCATTTGTTGGATAATATTCAATAAATAATCAGTTGCGCTATGAAACCATGTTCTTTTTTTCGACTAGCGAGGAAGTTTTTCGCTATTGGTCTTGCGGCATTCTCTTGCGATATCATTGTTCCTTAGACTGTAACGTAAATTTTGATGTATCACTTGGCGTGATAAGTTTAAAACCTGGAAAGTTGTTGCTTTGTAAACAACAGGTTCGTTTACCGCGCACGACGCGTCAAGCGCTTCCGATCCATGCTACTTTACTGCATTTTATTCTTACAAGCATAGATTAATGCCCAAATTATTTAAGTGTTTATGTGATAATCCTGATTGAAGCATACAGTTATTCTTCTATGCAAGTACGCAATCAAACATACAGCGCATATGAATGAAAAAATAGCAATACGATTACCGGCTGTAAACAAAAGATTATTTTGGTCACACTCGCGATCGTATAAGGAAAAGTCGAATAATTATTATTGTTTTTATATACATTTTTTCTGAAAGAAATACAATGAATAGTATTAACTTGTAATTATTACATCACTAAAATATTAAAAACATCTATCATTAGGGAGCAGATTATTTTGTTTCTTCTACTTTCAGATTGTTAGATTTTTTATCTTCACTAGTTTTGCTCGCGGTCTTTACTCTAACACGCATATCATCTAAATATAATGTAAAATAATTTCTACCTACTGGAGTCAAATATCGTAGCAGTGCATTTAAATCTTTAATTTTTTCTTGTGAAATCCCTATTTGTTTAGCTTCTGCAGCATTTGCAATATCGTCAAATGACACTGTCGTCTCTATTTTATAGGTAATTGTCTCGCCATCATAATCGTAGAAAACATTAATGTGACCATTAGCAAAATACTGAATTTTAACTGCTTTACTGTTCTTAAGTCCTTTCGGAACTTTGTATTTTTGTAAAATTAAAGATTCAAAATCTTTCACCGTGCAGTTTTTCTGTTCTACAGTAGTAAATGGAGGATTTCGAGCACTTTGTACCAAATCTATATAATCTCTTTCAGTTTCAATGTGCTCGAGCAATTTTTTTTCCGCCCGTACATCCCAAATGATAGATGTTTTTAATATTTTAGTGATGTAATAATTACAAGTTAAGGGGGGATCCTGCATTAGAAGGCTCAAAAAAACGATGTGTTTTTATTGCTCAAATCTATGCCTAATATATCTAAGAATATGTATAAAAAGTTATAGCGGCTAATTCGCAATATTTTGAAAGATACAGCACTAAACACAGTGAGGTGTCGAGCAAAAAATATACGAACGCATGAACGCTCGGATAAACGAAACGTGCGCGCCCCTCCCCGCAGTAATATAACACCGAACTATGTACTGAAAAAAGTTCAATCGGTCGTTCGAAAAATAATTTTTTAAAAATCTTTAATTTCAAAATTTTGGGTTTTTTTTTAGTTCACATAGAAGAAAATTTATGAGAATTACCATTTTCTTTGTTTTTTTTTTTGTTTTAGACAAAAATTACGGGCTACATCTTTCCCACCGATTGTAAATTGCAATTGCAAGGTGTGCATAAAAATCGGTTCCGTTTAAATATTTTTCTCTCGACATATTTTTTTTAATGCTCAAATATGCAATAAAATGCTCTAAAAAGTTCACTAGACTTGCTCATTTTTTTCTGCCCTAAAAAAATTCCCCCAAAAACGCTATTTTAAGGCCTCCTAAAGCAGGATCCCCCCTTAATACTATTCATTGTATTTCTTTCAGAAAAAATGTATATAAAAACAATAATAATTATTCGACTTTTCACTATACGATCGCGAGTGTGACCAAAATAATCTTTTGTTTACAGCCGGTAATCGTATTGCAATTTTTTCATTCATATGTTTGATTGCGTACTTGCATAGAAGAACAACTGTATGCTTCAATCACGATTATCACATAAACACTTAAGTAATTTGGGCATTAATCTATGCTTGCAAGAATGCAGTAAAGTAGCGCGAATGGATCGGAAGCGCTCGACGCGTCGTCCGCGGTAAACGAACCTGTTGTTTACAAAGCAACAACTTTCCAGGTTTTAAACTTATCACGCCAAGTGATACATCAAAATTTACGTTACAGTCTAAGGAACAATGATATCGCAAAGAGAATGCCGCAAGACCAATAGCGAGAAACTTCCTCGCTAGTCGAAAAAATGAACATGGTTTCATAGCGCAACTGATTATTTATTGAATATTATCCAACAAATGATTATTTCGACGATTGCAATAACTTTATTCGCGACAGTGAAGTGTCACAGTGTTCCATTAAAAATTTCAACTAGTTTGGTCGAATAGTCCCGAGATTTCGCGATTCGAGTTTTGAAAAGCATTGAAATTAATTGAATTGTCGAACGAAAAAATTTCACTATTTTATTTTTTTCTGGACAAATTAATTGACTGATCAAAAAATAGTTCGGGTAAAAAAAGATGCGGAAAGTTACACAAGATAGTATTGTTGTTTAATCCATTTTCCGAAAAAAAAATTTCCCCAAAATATCGATCGGTTGGACAATACTTATTTCCAGCTTCGCGCGCTCCGTGCGTTATTGCATCCGGGACCTTAAATGTCAATATTTGTAAAATGTTGTTTCCATAGTAACAAAGAAACTAAATACGATAGAATAAATCTTTGTTTGAATTTCATTATGATTTTACTTAATTATTTTCGTTATTTCAGTAAGTCTGTAGAAAATAGTATATTAAAAAACAAGTTACAGAAGGCACTGTTTCAGGCATGAGTCCGAAATTCAGCCACGAGCCGCGAAGGCGAGTGGCTAAACGGACGAATGCCCTGAATAGCCTTCTGTACGAGTATTTTATACTATTTTTTCTACTTTGCGCCCTTTTTACGTGAAAAATTAAACTTTGTTAAGTAATTTAACATTTAGGGATATTTGCGCGGGTTGGTGACGTTTGTGTGAAATTAAATAAGGAGGCGGTCGAACATTTCATTTGAAATGTTTTCTTTGACGCAATATGAGTTGCGAAGACCTGCAATGTACTCCACCCGAAATACGGGAAATTGTACAAACTACGATTGGGAATTTACTTCTGAACAAGTCGCGTTGTCAGTTGTAGTAACTAATAATCGTTGCATTGTTTTCGTTGCACCATTCTTCGGATTTTTTATATTTCTGTTCGTATTGAGACCTCGACTTATTCGGAAGTAAATTCCCAATCGTAATTTGTAATTTCCCGCCTCGACAAAAATTTATTCTCAAGCACCAAAGTATTCGCGCACTAGGTACATAAATAACTATTGTTAGTGCCTGCTTTAACTTTTAAAGCAACTTCCTTTAGGGTCGAATTCATAAACGCTCCTGAAGTGGACCTTACACTCGACTCACTTTTCACTCATCTCCCACTCAACTTAGCTCGTCCTCATCTCAGACTCATAATCCGTATTCAGAGACGATTTCTTATGTGAGTAGAGATGATTTGAAATGTAAAGGACACAGCCGTGGCTATGCGCACAAACAGCTTTTTGGTTTGGAACAGTCCAGTCGTTTGCCGTTAATGGCATTAATTCTGTGTTGAACGTTACCAGCAGTATAGTGTTATAGGTATTTGAAATAATATGGAACTTACCAATTTTTCTCTGGTGAAGAGAAATTGTTTTTAAAGGAAAAATTTAAAAAGGAGCAAATCTTGGCAAAAGAGATAAAAAACAAATTAAAACATCATTTTGTGTTTTATTATGTACAATTTGTTATAAATATTAACATGCACCCATACACATAAGAACTAAGATGCACTTGTAAAACGTATCACAAAAATTAACACATATATTATTGGACAAAATGTCGCTGTATAAATGCTGCCGAATCAAAATCCCTTGTTCTTCCGGGGTTGCAGCCACTGCAACACCTCTGTCTTGAAAATGCGGGTGGCATTAAAAAGGATACACTTCTGCTGTTGGACCAGCTGGACTTTTATTTCTATGCGCTCACTGTTACTCCCGGAAAATGTTACAATGCATAAAATTTGTTGTGATTGACTGCATACAGGTGTGTTTGGAATGTGATGTACACCGGGAGAGCATCTGCGATAGTACTTGACACTTCACTGATTATTCGGCACGTAGTGCTTCGACTAATGTCTTGCAGATCACCACAAACTCTCTGCAAAGAAAAGACAATTGAATATTACCCTGCATTTACAGATTTATGTTAACATTTACCTGGTAACTACCTGCAGCATAAAAATGCAAAGCAACACATAACTTCAATATGGGTGGTACAGGAGTCCTCCACTTGTATGCTCGGCTCGATTGGGATACACTAACGGTAGCAATATTTCTTGTATGACGTGCCTCGAAAACCGAAACCGTTGTTTTAATTTTGCTGGCGTACCTCTCCTAGGGATTTTACATATCCCTTAAAATTAACCTATTTGTATGTTAAATATTTGAAATAAACTACCTTGATGCATATAAATATACGTCCTCGTATTCCACATGTTGCACAAAATCCAAAAAATCGTTTTCCATTTCAACAATATATAAATAAAAATGGCAAATATTAACGAATAACAAAAATAACACTAAAGGCGACAAATAGTATTAATTTCAAGATAAAATATGACAATTTATGCGCCAAATGCCACAATAATAGTATATTATGCAACAAGTTTTATAAACGTAATTTTAGTCACGAGTTTATTAGGCACGAGCGGAGCGAGTGTTTAATAAAACGAGTGTCTAGAGAAGTTTATAAAACGAATTGCATACTATACTTTTTCTACGACCATCACAAAAATACTAAAATTTGGAAATTATTTTATTATCTTAAGCCACATTAATAATCAAGCAAGTAACACATTCTCAGACAATGAATTTGTTTGGTTTTCTCGACGCCAATCTTGTTTATATGCACGTTCGTATTGACTTTTTGATTTCTCTGGCAGCAAACTAGCAGTTGCCGTTGCCGCTGCTTGAGTAATTTCTGGTGGAGTTCCAATACAAACATCATCTTCAGTTCCACTGTCGTTTCGGTTCATTTTTTACAAGAATGCCACATTATTTTTATCACAACATACAAACTTCCTTGTCGCGCCACGTCGGGTTATTTTGACAGATTGACGACAAGTGACACCTAACTTGATTTTGAGTTTCAATTGATTTTCGCGATTAAAAACCTAGACCTAACTTCAGCCCGTGACTAAAGCGCACAAAGTCACGGCTTGTCAAGGTGAGCTAACTTCAGCCCGTGACTAAAGCGCACAAAGTCACGGCTTGTCAAGGTGAGCTAACTTCAGCCCGTGACTAAAGCGCACAAAGTCACGGCTTGTCAAGGTGTGTTTAAAAGGCCACTTAGCGTCATGGAAACATATTCGATAAATGGCGTTTTATTGTTGTCTTATTGCATGGGAGTAGAAAAACATACGAAAGGAACGCTCAAGGTGACAGTTACGGTTCCTTACGTTTTACTCACTTTGAACTCACAATATGACCGGCACTTGGGTGAAAAGTGAGTCGAGGAACGTTTATGATTTCGAAAATTTACTTCAAGGTTGAGGTGAGGATGAGTCGAGTCTGAGGACGCCTCAAGGAGCGTTTATGAATTCCACCCTAAATCCCGAGTTGACAAAACCTTCCTTCTAAGTAGTAGTTCTATTCATAGCGTAGACGGAGCCGTCATAAATCCAGGTGTTAGTCCTTCCGATTTTTTTCTCAGCCGACTGTAGCAAATCATGTTTCTTTTGTAAGATCTTCAACTATAACAATTTTGAAGCCTTTAAGTTTCTTTCTATTATTTATTGATTGTTGCTTGCACTTTACTTTCATTAGTTCCAAAATGTGAAAAACTTGTTCAAACGCTGTTATCGAACCAAACTACTTATTTGCTCATACATTTGCTCATTTCTTCCTCAAATTATTACGAACATTAACCACTTATAATCACTCCGAGCTTCAAGCTCAAATAATAACCAACTTCGAAATTTTAGGCGCTAGTAGTTAAAAAATTCAACGTGCACATAAATTAGGATTTAATTTAACAATAATTTTGCCAACAAACGTAAAAGGTTTTATTTATTACAGTTGACGACAAACATTGTATATAAAAACGATTATAAAGCATATAAAAATAAACAATGAGACTGCAATTTCTCATAATTTATCGTGAAAGATGGATTAGCGTAAAAATAATAAATAGATAACATTGTACTAGTCAAGAATTTGCGCACTCGGCGCATATGCAATAAAATTACTTTGTACTTGATTTACTTGATTTTCATCGAAAACGTAATTAGAAATCGCTGTAGGAGCCCGGCGTCGACGGACTGTCCAGGTTGCTGGAAGAACTGCCGATGCTCTCGCAAGCCTCCAAGAACAGGTCTGGATTAACCATTTCCATTACTCGCCAGGCCAGTGTTTTCCCTGGGTAATAAAAACATTATTTATTTATTAAAATAAATATTTATAACAAATTCGAACAAAAAATATTAAAAAATTAGCTCAAAATTAATTTTCTTATGGTTCGTTACTTTAATGTCGTTGTAATGAGGGGTAGGGGGTGGGGATAAACTCATATAGAGTCGTGAACGTACTTAGTCGTAACCTCCCCACGTTTTATTAACGTGCGGTCAGTGCGCAACACTGGCCTCGACAGTGCCGTCCGCTTTAACCCTTCTGGTGCATCAAACTGTTCTTTCTCTGCTTAATTTCGTGTCCTACGGTGCAGAACTTCGACCAGATGCGTTCGTGCAAAACGCAATCCTTGCAAGAAATGGTCCAAAACGAATTGTCTACAAACAAATAATTTTTTTTGTGTGGGGGTTTGAATTTTGGTGGAAGGGGAATTTGGAATCAGACTGAAAATTTTGAGATCGTTTCTGCGTTTTGTTTTTCTGTATTTTTCGTGTCTTGTTTTTTATTATGACCTGCGTTCCTCTTCTTTGCAGTTTTTTTTTTACCATATTTTGTTACTATTTCGTTTAATTCGTTTTTTTGAGGTTTGAAAATCGTCATTCAAGGCTCACCAGACCACAAACGATATATTCATTCAAGGTGCTGTAGATAAGTAAGCGTAAGTTACAAACGTTTGTGTAAGTGTTTAACGCCATTTAGACGTCTATACCACCCACTCGTCTTTCTATGGAATTACAGATGTCTGCGTAGGAAGACTAATTCGGTACTGTCGAGTATTGTACTGATTGTTTCATATTAAATAGTAATTTACTTTAAATTTTAACTTGACATAAAAATCTTGTAAACATTACATACCTTTAAATTAATAATTCACAAAAACTGAAAAAATCTAAAAATTCTAAAATAATCCAAATACAAATTTTCTTTTGATTGAAAACTGCTTTCAAATTAATTTTAATTGATTTAACTTTACTCATTTTAATTATTTTCTTCATCTTTTTTTTTAATTTGAAAATTATCGACTGCAAAATTAATTAACATCATTTCTAATGTTAATTAATTCAAACTTTGCACATTTAATTGGCAATAACCTTGAATTAATTTTAATTAGTTTGTTAGCATCAAAATTTAACAACTTACTAAATTGACATTAATTTTGTAAATCAATTAATTTTAGAGCTTGGCGCTCAGTAATAACGAAAACATAATTAGTATGAATTAAAAAAATAAGGAAATTCTTTTAACTTTTATTCTATTGGTGCCATTTATTTCAAATTCTTTCGTTTGTATTTTTTGAATGTGCTGGCTCTCTTGTCTCAATTTTATAAAATGGTTCCTTTAATTTTAGTTATTCCTTTGCTTTTTTCATTTTTATTTGCATCAATTTATTTTCGATACATTCATTTTTGGACGATACAAGATTTGGTCATTATTTCGGTAAATTTTGTAGAATTCTATCTGAATGACGGGTTTTGTTGAAAAAACTAAATAAATGCTGTCGACGTTTCAAAAAATTGACTTTGTGACACTGAACTTTTTGTTTCTTTCGAAAGTTACAAATTATTGAAAACATTAGTCTCAAAATTTTCAGTATGACTCTCCCAATGTTTTCAAAGCCAAGTGAAACGAAATACCAGGTAATTATTCTACCCCAAAAAAATCTGTGGCTCTAAGAAGAGTCTGCTAAAGCCGATTAGTATTTGTGTTAAAAATAAGCCAGAAAAGGATTTAGAATTTAGATTTTAGTTTGATGCATCAAGAGGGCATGCTTGGTTACTTCTACATCTGCTTTTCAGGGATTGTGTCACTTACTAGGGCATCTTAAACCCTATGGTGGTTTTAATTGGTTGAATCTTGTAATTATGATAATGTAATAAAATCGTTAAAATAGTTTTCAACTACGTCGCAGTTAACTTGAATATATCGGTGACACAACACCTTCAGTGTTAGTTCTAAGCCCACTTACCTATATGTACACTGTCTTTGATCGTTTCGGACTCCTCGCAGTAATGTAACGCGGCCTTTCTCAAATTTTCGCACCCACACTGATCGGCGAGCATGAGCACGTTGGCTATGTTGCTGGGTGTCAAGTTTTCCAACAGGATCCTTTCGCACAGGGTCGTGAGGCCGGGCAGGCAAAACCTCGTCGACAGCGGCAGCAATTTGTTGACGAAAACCTCGGCGTTGTCGACCTTGTCTGAATAGATGTACCGGAAAAGCTCTTGGACGACGCCGTGGTTCAAATCGGTGAGGTCCAATTTATATTTGATGTTCTAGAGCGAAAATTTTGCCAATATTTTCTTTCGATTTTCGTCCAGATGGACTTACCTTGTTTTCGTCGTCGGTGTGGTCTTTTAGTCGCCGAGCGAGAACGGGACTCCTCGACTTGACGATGAAACTGTGCGCTTTGGTCGTTTCTGATTTACCTTCGCCCGCGCTTAGAACGATCGTGTCGCTGAAGTCTTCTGATTGGGTGGATAGGATCCTGGCCAAGTCCTGCGCCAGGCTGTGCTTTTCCTCGTCGCTTTGGATGATTTGGATTTTGACCATGATGCTGACGTCTTTGGCTGTAAACAGATTAATGGGGTCAAAAATTGGGTGCTTCGGCAGAGGTAATTGAAAAATTTGGACTTAGTTGATTAGTTGATTGTTGTACTCACCACTGTCTAAATGTCGATCCAATATGCCCAGGCTCTTGTAACCCACGGAAAGTAACTCGCTGGCGTTCTCCAAATTTAGCACCACGTTTGAAATTGGGCAGCACTCCCAGTGCCTGATGCTGGCGTCCCAAACGCCGAATTGGAACCGGACGCGTGCCTGCCCTGTTTCCTCAGTTTCGCATCCGGTCAGATTTAGACAGATGACGACTGGGTTCGTTACCTTTTTTCCGTTTGGTCCTGAAGCAAAATTATTACTTAAATTAGTTTCTGCAAAAGCAACAATAAAAAAAATAAATCAAACTTGTACCCTGCAACCCAATTTTGTTGATTTCTCCATCCAAAACAACCTAACCCTAGAGTCTAACAAATATTAACCAAAAATATGTTTCTCCTTAGCCCCTCATAATTTTGCAACTCATCCCAAGCCAACCTAACCCACACAGTTTCCACTTAATGCCTGTTAAACATTTTCTCTTCCATAATTTGCATAAATAGTCTAAAAAATAATTAAAAACCAAATTAAATTTCTCTAAACACCCCTCCTCCACCTAAACGATTTTGTAGAGCAATTTGAGCCAACCCAACCCAATTGACACTACTAATCAAATAAAAAAATCTTTTAAAAATATCTCCTTCCTGTAAATACACCCTCCCCCTTATTTGACCGATTTTGTATCCCAACCCATCTTAATCTACATTGTCTACAATTCATTTCTGCTAAATCATCATTTACATTCTAATTTGCGCAAGTGATCTAAAAAAATATTTAAAAGCCAAACACGTTCTTAACATTTTTGTGTTTGTCGTTCAAAATTAACGTTTTTTTCTTTTCATTTGTTCATTTTGAGCGTTGAACTCGTTTTACTTCTTCTGATTTTTGTCCGTTACTTTATGTACTTTTGCTTCACTTTTTTTTCAGTTTACATTCTCATAATGAAAATGTTTTGTTTTGTTTTCGAAAGTTTAATTATTGCTGTGGTTTCAATTGCTTTTCGTTGCTTGAATAATATTTATTGTTCTTGAATTTTTTCGTTTAGTTTGGACGGATTTTGTTTTATTTTATTACATTCCTATATTTACTTAGTCTGGGTTTGATTTTAACTTCTTCTAATTAACTTTTTTCATTCTTATTTATTTTAGTTTTAGTTACCATTTGTATGGTTTTCAACAGATACAAACTCGATAAAACCACAGAGCGAGAACGTTAGATGTGAAGCGTTGGAGTTTTGATTTGGGTTGGGTTGATTATGAATAAGTTGTACTCATGATAAATTTCTATACCCATCCCAACCTAACCAAACCCAACCCAATCCAAGTCAAAATTTACCAATCAAAATAAACCAAACACAATCCAAGTCATTAATTACGAAATGATAAGTACCAGAATTCCATTAATCGTACATAAGCACATTATTGTGTTGTCCAAACCAGTAAGATCTGACAGAATTATAAAAAAATAGTAGCAAATTTATTTCAATCCCATCACAGGATTTACTGGAATTGGGTTGGGCTCTGCTCTGTAAATTATATGACACAGCGAATTTAAGTTCAATCGAAAAATCAAACTAAAACATAAAACCTAAACTCAACCCAACCCAAGTGGGCAAAGAATGCACAACTAGAAGTATGCAACGTAAGAAAACCTAATTGAATACATGACATACATGAAAAGTAAATTTTGATTGGAAAGTTGGGCCTAAATGTCAATCAAATAAACTTTAAAAATTTAAATCTAAAATATTGGGTTCTTAAATTGGAAAACCTGTTAAACCCTAAAAAATGTCACAGAAATGAAACTCGACAAAACTCAATTTAATTAAAATACAAATTAAATCGGCCAAATACAACTAAAAAAGCTACCAGAACCATTAAACCCTATCCAAATGTTCAATAATATGTTTAGGTTCAAGTAAACAACATAATTTTTATTACTTTGTGTAAAAGAAAAATCAAACGTTATTAATGTTGAAACTAAAATGTTTGCTAAAATGATTAGAGACCGCCAGGTTTATAACCAATTTGTTGGGCTCTGTTTTGTAACACACAAGGAAATTAAATTCAACGAAACTAAAAGTAAATGTACAATATGTACGAGTGGTTATTTCTTGGCACTAGAATATATATATATATATATATAGAATATATCGCTGGGTTTAATTAAGTCAACACATTTTTGTTGAATATTTTAATCTTTGTAAATCGTGTTTATCAATGTAATAAAATTCAGAGAAAGACAAAGCAAATAAACTATGTAGCCATTATATAGTTCTCGTAAAATCCCATTAAATAAAATGTAGGAGTCGATTACATTAGATCTGATCCAACTTAATCTAAACAAGCTAAACAAAGCAGTTCATTTTAAAGTTGTTATCTACTTTTAGTTTTTCTTTACTTCAAGTCAATACCAAATTAATTAATTGATTATGTTTAGTTAAGCCAACATATATCAATTATTGCATCAGCATTTGGTTTAGTTGTATTGGGTTGTGCTCTTTTCAATTTTAACACTTAATTTAATGAAATTTTCAACGAAAGACAAAGCATACAAACGAAAATCATTGTTTTCTGGCACAAGTTAGATACTTAATTGAAAAAAAAGTGGCACTAGTAGAACTTGATTTAATTCAATAATCAATTAAGATCATGATCTTATTTGATTATGCTTATTTGATTGATCAAAAAAATTCACTGTTATCTGCATATGGTCCAACTTTAATTCGATACCAAATTAATTATATGGTTGGGTATAATTAAGTCCTGGGTTTAGTTGTATTGGGTTGGACTCAAATTGTTGGATCAAATACAAGACAAAGTAATTAAATAAAATGATGCTGTATTCTGCTAGAATTAGTTAAACCCAATTGATTATATGTAATCGAATCCAAAGTAGTCAAGTTCATACCAAACAATCATAAACGTGAATGTTTATGTTGATGACTGTTATATGTTTATCGTGTTTAACTATAAAGAGTTTAAGTAATTCAATTTTCTATCGATTATTCGATCAGTTTTGTGTTTGGTTCCGTGGGGTGGTCTGGTTTTTGAACGCAATCAAATGAAGACAACGGAAACTAATAAAATTATCGTCGTTTTTGGTACAATATATGGATGGGTTTAACTAAACTGACTCGTATTGATTATTTGACTGGTTGGATTTATTTGCAATGAGTTCGACACTGTTTGAAGAAATTCCATATTGAGAATAAAACAAGTTAAGCCCACTAGGATTTTATCAGATGATTCCCAATCTAGTAACAACCATAGCATGTTTACTTTGAAGCACATGCACCTAGTTTGTTCAAAAGGATACCAAATTAAATTCAAGTTGGGTTTGGGTTAGCCCGACTTTTCGACTATTTGATCAAGATTGTGTTTAATTCCATTGGGTTGGGCTCTGTCCTGTAAATTATATATTTTTTTCCCGAAAATGTTGGGTTTGTAAATTTTTGAAAGAGAACCCAACATAGTATAGGTAAATTGGGTTTGGATCTGATTTGTAAATTTGGCGAAAAACGAAGCAAATAAATCAAAAGAAATCATATTTTAAAAAATGTTGGTGCGGAAGGCGATAGAATTATATCAATTCATGACGAAATCGATTTTAAAAATAGTCATCTGCACACCGTTTACTCTAAACTGATTATGAATTAGATATGTGATTGGGTTTAATTAATCCAAAGCATTTGTTATGGATTATACCGAACTGAGTTGGGCTCTGTTCTGTAAGTTATATTATTCAATGCAGTAAATATAATAATTTTCTTTGCTAGGAGTTTTTTCCAAATTTTACAGAATTTAGACTAATTTTTGTGGTTGTGAATTGTTGAAACACAACCCAGCATAGTTCCATTGCGATGTGTTGTGTTGGGTTGCGTTTGTTGTTGAAAGAGAACCTAACGGAACATAGTACAGTTCCATTGGGTTGGAATCTGCTTTGTAAATTCAAATTTTGATGTAATAACAAATCATCATTTCCTGGTACAAGTTACGAACTCAATAGAAAAAAAACATGCAAAAGTTGTGCCCGATTTTTTGAATTATATCAAACGAAACCCAATCTAACTTCACGTCAATACAGTTCATTATTAAAGCTGTTGTCTGTATATATTAGGTATATTTACCAAAACTCAATACCTAATTAAAACGTATCTGTTTTTATCAATTATTTGATCAGCATTATGTTTAGTTGCATTACCTTGGCTTGGTTTTGTAAATTATATTATTCAATGCAATCAAATTCAATAAAAAGCAAATCAAACAAAAAAGTCGTTAATTTCTAATGCAAGTTAGTAAGCCAATTAAAAAATATATATGTAATAAAAAAATCATATTTTACGAACCCAATACAAGAACATGCACAAGCTGTGCCCGATTTACTGAATTATTTCAAACGGAACCCAATCTGACCAATCTCATGACAATGCAGTTCATTTTAAAAGGTGTTGTGTGTATATCATTTTTTGTACCAAAAGTCAATACCTAATTGAAACGTATGGTTGGGTTTAAGTAAGTCAACAATTTTTTATCAATTATTCGATCAGAATTAGGTTTAGTTGGATTATATTGGTTTGGTTTTGTAAATTATATTATTCAATGCAATCAAATTCAACAAAAAACAAAGCAAAGCAAAAGTCGTTGATTTCTGATACAAGTTAGTAACGCAATTAAAAAAAAACTTCCTCCAATGGAACACGATGCAAACTATATTTAACGGAAATAATGACCTGTGGGGTAAAATAATTAACTTTTAGTAGCCATCGGTATCTAGCTTAATATAAATCAATATCCAATTTGTTTGGTTGGGTGTGGTTAGATATACTGGCTTACTCGCATTGGGTTTGGCTGTGTTTTGTTTATTATATATCACAATTTTTAGTATTCGATGGTATTGGGTTTAGTTGCTTTGGATGTAAGTGTTTTTTTTTAAATTCTATGATTCGATCACATTCAGTGAAAGATAACGCAACTAAAGAAGTTAAGTTAGAGAAACCTAATTATATCGATAATTAAACCTACACATTAATTTGACTAAACAGTTGTTGCATTGAATTGTGTTAGGTTGGGTTGCATTGGATTGGGTTGGGTTGGGTTAAGGTAATCAAATTTAGTGAAAAACAAAGCAAAGAAATAAAAATAACCCAATTAAAAAAAAGTATCCATCAAACGCAATATAATTATAATGTTTAGTTACTCGAAACTCCCAGAAGCAATAAGGACAATTTAAATCCAACTATTCCGCAACGCAAAGTAAAGTCTGTAGCACTTGTACACAATCAAAAGTACCTACATTAAAAAATCACCAATACTAGTAAATTCAATAGAAGTAATTCACGCCCTCCTAATGCACTAAACGGTAAAATGTATTGGCATCAGAAATATTATCACTTATGTTGTGAAACGCTCATGACTGTGACTAACAAGTTCCATTGACTGCGTTTTATTTTGTGATGCATGTTTGAAGTCTTTATAGTGCAAATTTGGTGTGGGTATTTTGGCCAGTTCATTATTACATTCGTCCATTGTTCAACGATGTGACTATGCTCGTGTTTGGTTTTCAGATCACACTGTACGGCGTGTAAATTAAATTTAGCCCATTCTCAGAGAAACCATTTGACTTTGTTTGGACGACCTTGTTGTTTGTATAAAATGTTGATATGTAATTGCAGGAAATCGTAAATCAAAAAATTCTGTTATCATCAACTTGACATTTAGTGACGGAGAAAATTTCTTAATCGATGAAATTCTGGTGTATTTCATCAATCGCACGTTCTTATCGACGCAATGTGATGCAACGCCACGAATAGATTGCATATTGTATTCAATAATTATTTTTTTTAATAAATATTTTAAGGAAAATTAACGTCATTGCTTACTTCCATCGCGGGCCATTACAATTCTACACAACAAAACAATTTATAGCAGACTAACCTTGAAGGGGTTTGCGACAATTTAAACGAATAAGCGCGAAATAAACCGCCACATTCTTGGCACATTGTGCGCAACGCGTGCGACAACACAATTTCAAGTGTCTTGTAAATCGCGCTCGTTGAACGATCGTCTAATAAAACGTCTATTTCGAGACGCGTCGGCGTACCTTTCCAAAAACGAATGGACATGTTCCAGTGGGTGGTGACGCCGTTCACCGAACACCTGAAGTTCGGACTGTCGACCGTCTCCCGCCGCGAAATCGTCTTGTGAAACTTCCGGATGCGCCACATCTTCCTGAAGACTATCTCGGAGGTCACCGGCGCCTCTAGCTCCTCGGACATGTGGCCCACGTCCAATTCCAATGGAATTTTCGACTTGGATTTCTTCGACTTGATGCGGTGCGACATCGTGGACTCTGGAATAAAAATAATGTCTAATGAAAAAAAATATAGAAATATATATATAAGTTTTTAAAGGACGTCCGGTATATAAGCTACACATAAATATGCATACAAATGCATTTACAATCAATTATAAAAAAGTCGCCAGGTTTCCTTATTTACACTCAAAGCAAACAACTTTCCCAGTGCCATGGCCTTTCTCAATTTTTACGGCTGTAATTATTCCACACGCATGATCGAGCCATTGTTTCCAGCAGAGTTAATTCGTTTTTAACGAACGTGTCAATTTCGTTTTCGTAACAAAAAACGTCAACATTGCTCCCGATCGATAAATCATCAAACGAAACGTTTAAACAAAGAAAGTCGACCTTGATTGTTTGAACTTGAAAATTACTGGGACACGCGTCCGCAACATGCATTTGCACCTGTGCAATTATTTCGACGTAAACATGTGATTCGTGTGTCATCGTTCGTCGCGAATTTCAGCGAGAAAAGTGCAGTTACCATCGGTGCTGCTCCTGAAAATCGTCGGCAACTTCATGTTTGCGCTTCGTTATCTTGGTTACGACACACCACCGATCACTTTCACGTACGGACGCACAATAATGGAATATTTAAATCTAATGCCCATTTATAGGCGAGTGGGGCCGCAGATAGAGGTTATTTGTGCAGACGTTTAGCACTTACTCTCGCATAACAAATCGGTTATCTTGTGTTATCAGGCGATTTAAATCTCTGCGATAATTCGTTGGCCCGATACGTTCGTCTTTGTCTACCTGGTTGCGATTATTTTTAGCAATTGGGTGCAGGGCGTCCGAGTCAATAAATTCTATAAATAGGTCTCTTGTCGATGTGATTGTCGTTTTTCGAAAAACACGATCGTTTGCAAGATACGATGGAACAATGAAACACTCGAGTTTAAGGTCGTTGAAAAATGATTACGTTGGAAAAATTAATTAATTGGGGGCGGGGTGATATCTATTTAGGGATCTAGTATGAGGCGTTGAATAAGAAATTGTTCTCGAGGAAACTTTCCTCAGTTCTCTAAAGGAAATTAAATAAGGGATGGGTTGGGTTGGTTGGATGTTGAAATCAATAAGAAATGCATCCAATGGAAAAATCAGCCCTTGTATAAATTTCTTTAGTTTGCGTTCAAATATTAACAAATGAAGTATATTCAATGGAGTATTTTTTTTAGAAACATGTTTTAGTTAATTGAGTCAGATTTTAGACCAATAACAAAGATCCCCACTTTATAAATTGATATTCCATATAAATAGCCTAATCTGTAGAGTATCGTTGGTATCGATTATCATATTTATATTTTATATATTTATACTTTTGGATCACAAATGACAATACATGTGCAGAAATGTACCCACTATACTTTATTTGCTTCAGTTGTTCAATTTCATTCATTTTTATTTCTTTCGAATCATCCTTTGAATTATCCTCTTTGTCGTTTTCCCTTAATGTTTTCATTTTTCCATTTTCCATTTACCACTATAAATCGTTTTTATTTCATTCCACTGTTAGTTTTGTATTCATTCAGTTAGAGTTTTTTAATTTGCATTTATTTTGTTGATTTTTTTGATTTTGCTTAAAAATTTATTGCAATTATTGGTTTGCGTATGTTGTTTTCAGTATTGATTTCCATTTTAATCTACTTGCATTAAGTTCAGTTCCTTGTTCTTTCTACAATCTTCTTCAATCAAATCGACTTAATTCGTTGTGCTGTTACATTGCTCTGAATGTTATTGTTTAATTTCCCATACATTTTTTTCTACCCATATGTTTTTCATGTTCGTTGTATTGTAACTAGGTTTGTTTCCTTTAATCTATTTTAAACGGTTTTATTTTTATTTGTTTTATCTTTGGTAATTTTCCATTTTCTTAGTCATTGCGTATTTATGTTTTATTTTATTGCCAGCTGTTTACTTTATATTTAGTTTGCTGTCAGTTATCTATTTTAATTTCCTTTTTGTTGTTCATTTCGTCTCAGCTATTTATTTTGAAATGTGATGGAAAATCAACTATTGTCCAGTCTTTAAAGACGTAATAATATCCAAAACAAGCATTTTTCACAACATGCAAAAAAGTACAAAAGGTAATAAAAATTTCAAAATGTTATTAGTACATGTAGCAAGTCTGTGATGCCCGACACGTTGGGTGGCAAAATAATTTTTCGTTTTATTCTGATTGTTGATTTTTTCTTCAATTTTGCTTAAAAATTTATCACAATTGTTTGTTTGCGTATGTTATTTTCCGTATGTTTGGTTTTATTTTGTATTTATGCCCATCACATTACTTTCGTTACCCCACTTTCGTTTGTCAAAGTGTTAAGTTGATATTCGTTGGTTTTTTTACTCTATTAAAAAATTCAGATAATTGTATTTCATTGTTGGAAGGTTAATTTTAAATTTATTTTGCTGCTTTGATTTTTTTACCTCTTATTGCTTTGAATTTTATGAAACAATGAACTAATTTTTTAAAAATGAAAAAATGAAGAAAAACACAGAATTTATATGATCCTACATATTAAAGGTTAAGATGACGGCTAAGTGAAATTTAAAAGAAGAGTTGGCAAACATACTTAAATAAGGCCATAGAAACCTATATAAAGCTACATAAAGAGCAAAGAAGTAAAGTAAAGAACATAATAACCGAATCAATGTAGAAAACCTGGAAGGAGTTCGGTGAAAAGATGGAGGGAAATAGTAAAAGTAACCAGATACTGTTCTACAGAGTCTTGAAAACTTATGAGGTAAAAAATGGAGACAATTTAGTAATAAAAAGCGACCAATGAGAGATATTAGTGGAAGAATGATAAATATTGGAGCGATGAAAAACCTTCTACTTTCAGAAATTAATGGATTAAAGGAGGAGAATTTGAACAACCCCACTCTCGTGAAAGAAAGCTGTTGATAGAATCAAAATTAGAAAGAGAAATATTGTAGAAAAAAACTATTGAAGAATTAATAAAAGTTATTAAAAGATTTAAAAATGTTTAAAAGATAGAGAGCTGGAGGAACGGATTTCCTACTAAAAATTTGCAATAAAGTGTAGACTGAGGAAGAAATGCCAAAACCTCGCGAAATAGGGTAAATACGGTAAAAAAGGGGAAAGAACTGTAATAATTACAGGCGAATAACATTAATGAGCACAGTAATGAAGACAACTGTACAAGTACTAGAAAAACGACTACGAAAGTAGAACCGTCATTATGCGAAATATAGAGTAGTTTCAGACAGAGTACTAATAACGAAAATATCGGAAAGTCTAAAAGAAAATGAACGTAAATAAAAGAGTAACACGAGGAATAAAATGCCTGTACCAAGAAACCAGAAATTGTGTTACCAGTAAAAATCTTAAGTCCGAAATATACGTAACCAAAGAGGAGGTAAGACAGGGGGAAATTTAAGTCCGCTTCCGTTTATAACCTTAATGGATGAAGTAATCAGGAGCACAAAACAGGAAGCGAAACCGCTGTATATAAGATACAGTAAACTTGAGAATATTGGGATATTGTGTGCGGGTGATGTAGGCATTGTAGTAATTAAACAGATCTGTGTGAAAACCTGTACTGGAATGAAGCAGTTAAAGGTAAAGGGGTGGAAATGAACAAGGGTGAAACAAAAGTTATGGTAGTATCAGAATAAATAAAACGGACGCAAATAAAATTAGAGGGTGCAAGTTTCGAACAGGTTCGAACATCAATTATTCACATCTGCGAACGCTGCTGGATGAAACTAGAGAAAGCAACAAGCTCTATTATGTAATGAAAAATGCATTTATAAGTAAATAGTAAATAACATAGATAACAAAAATGCAAGTACATAAAGTAAAATATAGGCTTATTTTACCTTACGGGCGTGAAACTTTGTGATGACATCAAAGAAAAAAAGGAAAATTAGAGCAACAGAAATGAAACCCTTGAGAAGAGGGAAGGGACCAGAAAATACAGGATTCGAAGCAAATAAATTAGGCAAGAGCTTGACGTAGATTCAATAGAGGTGTATATGGAAAAACGATAAGTGGAATGATGGGGGCACACGCAGAGGATGATTGACAAAATATGTGCTCCGCCCCACATTATTCAAAATTATTGAAAAAACTAATTAAATTAACGTTTAAACGTAACGGTTAAATTGCGATGGCATATATCTATGTATATATTATAGTTTAGAAGCGGGAGGCGTCCAAAGTTGTAATATGCTTAGCGAAAACGCAGAGGTTCGAGTTTTAACGCGTCCCATTTCTAAACTGTACTATGTAGAAGTGTGCCATTCCGAAATTTTCGTTAGACTACAACTCTACATTATACATTATTTATATGCAATTTAGTCGTGCGTCGTACCGTTTCTGCGGGGTATCGAACAAACATAGAGGTATTTACCTTGCACTTCGACTTGACTGAATTAGAAGATGCCGGCAACTACAACCAGGTTCTTCACAGGTTGGGAAATCAAACCCAGCGTCACAACAAAATCAGATATTGAAAAATGTGCACATTCCCAAATCAACCAGTAATTGAGAGTCGGATTAATAACGGTCTAAGTGCCAAACGATTCAAATCGAGCAAATTGTATCTTAAGCACTTGTCATAACATCATTACTATTAATCTATGTATAGGTCGCCTTAGCAAACCTGAGAGCTGAGGGGGCGTGGCGAGAGCGGCACTGCTTTTCAACGTACATTGAGGTTAAAAAATAGCTCGACGGCAAATTTAAAAGGTAGTGTTGTAATAAAGTTTTGTCATAATTTAAAGTTTAATAACGAAATGAAGAAATTAACTATGCTATTATAAAATAAGCATATAAAAAATACACAACATAAAACCTGTCAACTACTGTCTAGTACAGACTTTATTGCCTTTACTTCTGATTCAGAATGTACCAAACCAGTATACTTGAGCGTGATTGGTTGAATATTTTCCCGCTTAAAATATTTTAAATAAAATTTTTGTAGTTCACATATTTTCCGACTCTCGTGTTTGCTAAGGGGAGTTGTATATGTATATGGTAGTTGGTAGTTGTTGGGTAGCTTTTCCACAACAACTGCGGCTGTTAATGTCAATGAGTTAACTCGCGTTTAAGCTTTGGTTCCGCTAATTTGAAAAACGGGGAATAGTATACGTCACAGTCTGGAAACATCAAACCAGCTAAAGCCAATTGGTTTGGATCTGAAGCTTGGAACCTTCAAAGTCATAGCAATTATAGCCAAACCACTGTGTTAATTGCTATGCCAGAGCTAATACGAGGTTTTTGACAGGTTTTGAAACCTAGACCCGTAGCTGACTTAAGCTTTGGGAAATTAATTCAAGCACTGGGTTAAAAGAACGATTAAGAAATCTGAACATCCACAAGTACACCAGAAACCGATAATTAAATTAAATAATAGTCACCAGAAACGTAATAATGGCCAACTGTGTCAAAATGTCCAAAACGAGCAATTTTCTTAACGTGCAAAAATTGCAGTACAATAAATAATAAAATTTTCAAAGTGTTATTAGTGGATGTTACAAATCTACGATGCCCGTCACGTTGGGCGCCAAAATTAATACGATAAAGAATTGAAATTTTATCCACTTGGGTTGGGTTGGATTGGGTTTTAAATTTGTGAATTGTGGCCCGACACGTTATTTGCAAAAATCATTAAGCTCGACCCGCCAAAATTTTTATGAGTTATTGATTTACAATATTGTGTTTAAAATTTGTCATGATGAAGTTTGCTTATTTATATGACAACATTGTTATGATTAGGTACGTTTCCTTATCAAGCCGAACACGTTCGATGCCAACGATTAGATTTGTTTTTAATGTGAAATATGAAATATTATTCGCTATTCTTGGACATATGATGCATTGTTTTGATCGACATGGTGAAAATGTGATTTGCTTGTGATCATTTGTTTTGTCACAAATTTTGAACTATTTATATTCGATTTTGACGACGATGACGTTGCTTTTGTGTAGCGATAAACTGGAGTGTTTACTGCTTACTACGCACCTTTTAAGTTTTTTTGGATATGGTTCCGTAGCCTTTTATTAGTATTTTTCAACCGTTTTCTGTACTGTATTATGGTTTATTTATTCCATTCAAGCGCACAAAATTGAACCGATTCATTAATTTCACACGAATTTATTAACAATGTTCAAAGTTTACTACTTTGTACAGCTCGCGTCATGTTTAATGTTCAAATTTGATGTTTCAACGAGCGATGCTTTCTGTTTGCGAGCGGATTTATACTAACGTGTTCTATTTTTTAAAAAACTTCGCCAATATTGAACTGCGATGGATATTTAGATGAAATTTTTATATAATTTTCTGGTTCTTATTAATTTTTAATTTCTGTTTTTTTGACATTTTCTCAAATATATAGGATTTTATTTTGATCCTTCATGCATTCATTCTTCATGCCTAACAACCTTCCTACCCACCAATGCACAAACACTAAATGTTTGTGAGGGATGGGTTGGATTGCGCTGGGTTGGGTTGGGTTAGGTTGCATTGGGTTGGGTTGTGGCATCAAGGATTTAACCTCAAAATTTGTGAATCAATTTTGGGGTTAAATCCTTAATGACCTAACCCAACCCAATGCAACCTAACCCAACAACCTTCCTACCCACCAATGCACCAACAATATTCGTCCTCTAATATTTATGTACTAATCGACATTTCTTGTATTGCTCATATTTTAAATCTAGGAAATTATTCAACATGGTGGATTTTATTTTCTATTTAGTTTAATTAAAATATTTCAGTTATGATTTCAAAGAAACTCGCAATTAATGATAATCTTTATTTGAGAACATAGAGCTTTATTTTAAAAAACATCGCTGATTCACTACTTAAATGCAGCTGCGTCGATTTTTCAGTTTGATTAATCGTCTGACGAAATCCCATAATAATTAATAATATTTTTTCGACCGATGATAGTACAAGAAAGAGAAAATATATAGCTGATGAAGGGTATTTTTTCAGAAAATTCCAAACTGATACAAAACCGAATTAAGTACTGAATATTTTCATCAAGATCAAGATTTAACAAATGATGACAGAAATCTGTTCAGGGAACCTGAAATGTTAATTATATTGCCCATTTGCCCCATCAGAAGTTAGTCGGTGCGATTATTGTAAAAAGAACAGGGGATATTTTTATAAACACCTAGAATCTGTGTAATTAAGTTTTGTGTATGTAAATTGTAAATAAAATACATGTTTTTGGGATACAAATCCAGCGAAGAATTTTGGGGATTTTTTGCAACGAATGATTTGATTTGATGCAGTTTTCTTCGTTGTTGATGTTTATGAGTATATCATCTACGAGAAAAGAAACCGTAGATATTTTCCGCGAAAAGTAAATTTTACTAAAAGTTTATGAGCGATGGGTTGGATTGCGCTGGGTTGGGTTGGAATAGGTTGCATTGGGTTGGGTTGGGTCATTAAGGATTTAACCTCAAAATTTGTGAAACGCTAAAACTAATAATCAACTATTTTTTTTTTGCTAAGTTCGACTGACAATCTTGTTTTTGCAGTTAATATATTTTTGACGATTTAAATACTGTTACAATGTTGACCATTTAATTTTTTTGACATTTTAGTAAATTTTGCCAAATGATGCTGCATTTTCCTTTATATGTATTAGGTATACCGGTATGAAGTGAGCGTTTTTTTGTGAAAATGAAACACTAATATTGAATGGGAAAGTAAAAAAAAATTATTCAAAGTATTGACCATTGCTTTCTACACATTTTGACCATCTTTCTGACAATTTGTGGATACCACGCCAATAGTAATATTCGTCTTTTGAAGCAAACCAATCAGACACCCAATTTTCGACTTCTTCGTAGGAATCAAAGTGCCTCTCAGCCAATGAGTGTCCCATCGATGAAAACAAATGGTAGTCGGAAGGGACCAAGTCTGGTGAATACGGCGGGTGGGGTGGCAGCTCCCAGCCAAGTGCTTTGATTGTATACTGAACCGGTTTTGCTTTGTGTGTAGGCGCATTGTCGTGTAACAAAATTACTTTGCCGTGTCTTCTGTCCCATTGTGGTCGTTTTTCGATCAATGCTTGGTTCAAATTGATCATTTGTTGTCTATAGCGATTAGAATTAACAGTTTCACCAGATTTTAGAATCTCATGATACACCACACCTTTCTGATCCCACCAAACACAGAGCATTGCCTTCTTGCCGAATCGATCTGGTTTTGCAGTCGATGTTGATGGTTGTCTCGGATTAACCCATGATTTTTTCCGTTTAGGATTCTTAAAACATATCCATTTTTCATCGCCAGCAACAATTCGATGCAAAACTGATTTTCTTTCGTGTCTTTGAAGCAAAATTGTTTTTTCGGTTTTCCAACTGTCTTTCAATTCATGTGGTACCCATTTTCCACACTTTTGGATCTTTCCCATAGCCTTTAAACGGTCAGAAACTGTTTGCTGTGCAACATTTAACATTGCTGCCATTTGCTTTTGACTCAAAGTGTCATCTTCATCCAATATTGCTTGCAATTCGGCGTCTTCAAACTTTTTTGGTGATCTTTCACGTTCTTCATTTCTCACATCAAAATCATTATCTCTAAACCGTTGAAACCATCTTTTGCATGTTGCTTCTGATAGAACATGATCACCATATGCCTCGACAAGCATGCGATGGGACTCTGCAGCACTTTTCTTCAAATGAAAACAAAAAATTAATGCTTTCCGCAAATCATCACTTTGTGGTACAAAATTCGACATTTTTAACACGATGAAAAAATATGATATTGTTTGTCCAATGACTTGATATATATTAAATATGTTTAACACATGTCATACCAACCAAACAAAAACAAAATTAGGGCTCGTTCACAACAAATGTTCCCTATCCACACATTTGTATCTTAACGCTCACTTCATACCGGTATACCGGTATAATTTTGAATTTATTATTTTTAAGCCATTAAACCTGACATCTTATTGACTCATTGCATAGACTCTCGAAAATATGAAAAATATTAAATTTCAAATATTGTTAAAAATTTCAATGTTGTCTGAAATTAAAACCCAAGGACCCAACATGCTTACTATTCCTTGATAACCATGTGTCATAACGATATGTGGATGTGTTGTATTATAGTTCAAAAAATAATATCGTTTTACTCCACGGTTTTCACATTGCAGCCACTTGATGTGGCCGTGTCTGGGTGGATCATTAAACACATATTTTGAAAGGATTTAAAAATAAAAAAATGGCAAAATTATCCGATCTATCACAGATTTTGAGTTCTGCAAATTTGCAAGCAGCTACCCACCAAAATACCCTAAATGGTTTCAAGAAGACTGGAATAATTGACTGTGATATGGACGTGTTTAGCTAGGGCATCAATCCTTATGCAAGTTAATCAGAAAAATAAGATTCGGGTTCAACCAGACGACAATTCTGATAATGATATTCAAGTGTGTTTGAGGTTTAGAAGAAAATAATAATGTGGGATATAAAAAGGCTGATAAAAACATATTGGCATGCAAGTATCAAATTGTAATACATATATCAAAGCCATCTGGCCATGCACCCCTTTTAACTCGGCAGCGATAGAGGAAATAAGCAGGATATCAAAGGTTCAACCAAAGAAAGCAGGAGACGAAAATTACATCAAATATATTATCTTCAACTCCTGTAAATCACGCTTTCAGAAAACAGCAAGTTGAAATTTCCTATAAAAAAAAAACTAAAGAAAGTACATGGAACATCTTACAAATGATGACGACACATTCAGACACTCCAAGGGTTTGTAAGAACAAACAGGTGGATAATTATGTCGTGTGTGTTGGCTCCTTATGTTCGAATTGATGATCCATTGTGCTTGGGAAAAATTAAGTTGTGTTTAAGAATGTTTCATTTACGTTTGTTTTAAACGGCAGAGGATCTAGTGTGTTATTTTATTGTATGTATTACGTATCGATATTAATGTATGGACGTTTCAAGTAAAGAGGTCTCACTTGCCCAAGTCTCTTTGGCCATTTGCATTTATGGGTCAATAAGGTTATGTAAATTTTGAACGTTTGCAACTATCTACCTCCTGAAATGCATTTAAATGATTGTAAATAAATAAAAGGAACCAAACAGGCCAACTGTTCTTTATGTAGAAACTCAAAGTTAATTAAAGTTGTGTGCCTTATTAAACATAAATTCACCATTTGAGTACCTCGTCAAGAAATAATCGCACAACAAACATCCATCGAATCTCCACGTTTAAGAAACGTCTATCAAATGTCAATTGTCAACAGAAAAAAATCCACGTACAAATCCTTGAAATAATTCTTATGTGATATTTATGAAATCTCTAAATCATGTATAGACAATTGTTCTCAACCAAACTCAACTGATAAAATTCGTTGGCTTGTTGAATGATAGATCTGTTGTGTTTTAGGTGATCTTTCTATGCAACGTTGCTAATTTATTCAAATGCTTGCAGCACAAGCGAATAATATATTGACGACAATCATGCTGTTAGGGAGTCATTAAAGTGCAATCGGAGAAGCATACGAGCTGATCATGTGCGATGCAAGTAAACACAATGCATGCGTTATTGAAAAATGATATTAGCTCGTCAGGGGCATCAATCTCATAAAATTTAGGGGACGGAATTAATTTTGAACATAAACATTTTTTACAAGAATGATGAAGATAAAATGATAGATCTGTTGTATTTTAGGTGATCTTTCTATGCAACGTTACTAATTTATTCAAATGCTTGCAGCACAAGCGAATAATATATTGACGACAATCATGCTGTTAGGGAGTCATTAAAGTGCAATCGAAGAAGCATACGAGCTGATCATGTGCGATGCAAGTAAACACAATGCATGCGTTATTGAAAAATGATATTAGCTCGTCAGGGGCATCAATCTCATAAAATTTAGGGGACGGAATTAATTTTGAACATAAACATTTTTTACAAGAATGATGAAGATAAAATGATAGATCTGTTGTATTTTAGGTGATCTTTCTATGCAACGTTGCTAATTTATTCAAATACTTGCAGCACAAGCGAATAATATATTGACGACAATCATGCTGTTAGGGAGTCATTAAAGTGCAATCGGAGAAGCATACGAGCTGATCATGTGCGATGCAAGTAAACACAATGCATGCGTTATTGAAAAATGATATTAGCTCGTCAGGGGCATCAATCTCATAAAATTTAGGGGACGGAATTAATTTTGAACATAAACATTTTTTACAAGAATGATGAAGATAAAATGACTTCACATTTGATTTACACACCTAGAATACCTGTTTGTTGCAAAGCAGAATTTAGTAACTTTCCAATCAAATTTTGTTGCACATTTTTTGTTACATTTCTTTTTGCCTGAATTAAGGTCCACCATTAAAGTCATACATTTTACTTGAAAACTGTTGCATACCAACTCTATGAAATGCCCTGTATTAGATTTGCTTGCATTGGGTTTAATAATGGCCAAGTGCATCTAAAGTTAGAGGGTATTGTACCTTGGATTGTTTAGTTCATGGCATGGCTAGGATCTTAATCTTGTATATGTTGTTTTGTAATGTTTGTGACAAAAGGTATGCTAAAATAGTTATTTATTTCACTTTGGAGTTGGTTGTAATGGCAAAATAGATTTTAATTTTAGAAAATTCTCTTGGGATCTTTTTTGAATCCATTGACTTGTAGACTGCAAATTCAATGACAGGAATTAGAGGACTTCAAATAGCAGCCAAGTTTTCTTCACTCACTCGTAGGGATTTTTGAATGAAGTCAAAAAAATCCCCGGAACTTCGAAGAACTAGATGAACGTCGCCGTAAGTCTTATCGTGGTGCATTTTTGTAATAAAGACCACCCTAGTCTTCATGGTGGTTCGTTTTACCTTTCAATTTTATTTTATCGATCTTTCCATGCAAGTTTTCATCCAAATCATCAATTTTTCTTTAGTTTTTACGTTGCATTTGCATTTACTTCACTGTGATATTTTTTGTTTCTATAGTTCAGAGGTTTTCGTTTGTGCGCCGTTGATATTTACATCTGGATCCTAAAGGTGAACTGAAGGCCATCGATAAGATAACGAAATAAATTAAAGTAAGCTGTTTATTTTTCTACATCAGTTACAGACGTGAAGGTAAACAAAAATCGTCCCAGCTTTAATAAGATTTATGTAATCAAACAGTTTTTAAATTTGTGGAGTGTACCATGTGGAAAATTTTAAGTGGAATTTTTGTCGTCATTTATCAGTAAATTACACGAAATGGTCCAATTAATTTCCGTTGGACGAAGCACGTTTTTGAGGTCAACGTTCATAATAATCGTAAATAATAATTTAACAAAAATGAATTTTCCAATGTCAATGATTACCGATTAAATAACAACGTTGGGTTTCGATCGTCAACTGAAATGAATTTTATCGAAAACAGTAAAAAGTAAAGACATAATAGAAAATCGCGGAAATTCCAACGTATACGACGCAATATCGCAACATGTTGTTCGCCCTGTCTTGCAAAACATAAACACACATATCTTGTTTTTTTTTATCGAAACACACGTGTAATAGTGTTTACTATTTCACTGTTTTGCTTCATTAATTAACTTCGTCGTTTACTTATATTTCATTATCAGTAGATTCAATTTTTGTTAAGTTTTTTGCTTCAAAAATTTTAGTTTTAGTGCTTTATATTTATTAATACCATGTTAATTCTACTCATTAAATTTCCACTCGTCGTAGAATTATTTATATTAGGCGGCATACGAATCAAAAGCAGCCAAGAACTTGACATTAATTCAACTCGCGAGATTTTTCCGTCAATGCATTTCGAGATTAAACATGTGTTCGGAGCGATTATGATCCGCAACGTATGACGGCATGCATTTTTGCACACAGGAAAAACGTCCACGTATTTCAAGTGAACCTTAAAATATTTAACATTGAAAAGTTCCACACGATCGTGCACATATCGCTGTGGACTTTGCCCGCTGCGAAAATACATTGCAAATCACATCTTGCAGTTTTCTGCAAACTGTTACATCTGACGAAAAAATCGTCAATCTGATTAAAAATAGATAAGCGCGTTGTTGTGGACTGTTGAGTTTCTATCTTATATGCGATTTTTTTTCAATTTCTATTTCTATTTATATTGTAATTAAACTAATTGAATGCGGCCTAGTAACAAATGAGTTTGAATTAGTTAATTGCATAATGCGCTATAAGTATATATAGATTTAATTGTTGGTGCTGGTGAGTAATGCGTTCCAAAGTCCAATTAGGTCGTGGGAATTAGAATTGAAAACAAAACATGTTAGTTCTGTAAAAATTATTGTGTTTGGTCGTAGATTCGTAGTTCGATAAATATGACGAAAAATAAACATCCGAGAATTTCTGTTATCGTTATGAACATATTTGTGACCCTTAAGTTACTTAATCTATAAGTCAATTACGTAAATAATTCAGTTCTGAAATAGCGTATATTTTGATAGGATTATGAAGTGGAATAAAAGTAGAGTACCAACAAAATACTAATTTAGGAGTCGAACAGCAAACATTAATATGGAAAACAATGAAATGAAAGCGAAATTACCAGAAACGACCAATCAAAAATTAATGCATGGTAAAGGTACAAATACAAACACACAAAATATAAAATATGATATGTTTTTAGATGGTCTGATGATGGTCTTGTAGTTATTTGTGTTTCAAATACAATATATTTCAAAATAATCAGCATTAGAATCAGCATAATGCCTCTAATCACTCTACATTTACCATCTGGCACTTTCTGTTTTTCAATTATTTTCTAATCATTTCACGGCCGTCGCCTTGACAAATTGAGTTCATAACGATTAAAATGTTCATACGACGCGTTATTTTATTTTCGTTTCAATTGATTCGTAAAAGTATTAACGTTCCAGCGCTTCATATGAGTTTTCGAACAAATGAATGGCGAAATAAAAATCAGTCGAATGCAAAGAAAAACTCATTATATACATCATTAAATATTTTGATATCTTGATTTTTTTTTCAATTTTCGGCTCAAATGAAGGAGTAGAGAATAAATGTAAGATAAATACAAAACAATGGAACAAAAGTATTATAAAAGCCACAATTAATATCACATTAAAAACAATTATTACTATTACAACAGAAATTATTCTTTTTTATCTAAATAAAGAAATTAAAACTAATAAAAAATAGAGGGTCAAGAAAATATTTCAGTTTCGTACTTGGGATGTTGCTTGTTATCGCATCGCCAGCCAATCCAATTTTTCAAAGATCTCCTGAAAACAATGTCATAGGGGTAAATAACCCTTCCCTCCCCTTGTCGGCGTTCATAGCCATAGACAATAAATAGCACAATCTAACACTAACACGATTTATTTTTCTTAGACGTAACATACGAGAACTCAAATATTTGAGACGGGGCCAGATAGGAGGGGGCAAGACAACGTTTGTCGTGAACATTTACACATTAAGCCAAAAAACAACAAAAATAGGCCCACCATCTTAGAGATACCATGTAATTTACAAAACTAACAGATGATAAAATGCACTGGACTTCTTTGATAATTATTGAAATTAATTTTAAAATATGACACACGGTGGAATAACTGCGTATGAACTGAAGTTCAGTTGGAGTTTTTTTTAACAAATAATCGCCCTTAACTTTACCACCCAACCCAAATGATTATAATCATTGTTAATTATCAACCAATCTCAATAAAATTATTAAAAACAAAATGATTGTGAGAACTTCCTATTTAGTTGAGCATAATGCAAATTATTTCCAATTTACCATAGTTTTTCGAAATATCTGCAAATAATAATACGCAGCCAACCCAACCCGACCATCGATGGGTCTTGATTCAAATTGTCTCCTAACCACCCCGTTTTAATTTCCATCGTAACTCATTTTTATAAAATGTTCTCGCATTGTCCTTGATTTTGATATTCAAGATTTTCGTTTCCTATTTATTTTGGAAAATTGTGGTCATCATCTTATAATTTGCTTCTTTATTTTGCCTGCAATTTCGTTCAATTGCTTTTCGATTATGAGGCACAAGCTTGTCGTACTAAAATTGTTTGTGTGTGCTGTGTTTGTGTTAATGTAACAGGCCCACTGAAATTTCAGGAACCCGCAAAGCTCTACATTCAAACCCCCTCGTTACTTTTCTTTACAGTGTGCGAGATAAATTCTCGTTATTATTATTACCTTCCAAAATTGGTAAAATTCGGCCAACCCAACCCAACCCAAAATTTAAAAAATCGACGCATTTATTGTTTTTCTGTTTTACAAACTATCAATTTTTACCAAATTATTACAATTTAGTGAAATTTACAAAATTGATAATTTATAAAAAAGAATTAAATTAAAAAAGAAATACTACGTTTTTTTAGGTGGCGATCGTAAAATTTGTTCAATTTAGGAGCGTTGAAGAATTTTCATAATTTTTAAAATTTAAATACTTTTATATTTTCGCCAATTTTTATCATTTTATGAATTTTAAAATTTTTCTATACGCTATTTTGACATTTTTTGCACTTTCATATTTTCGACATTTTTCTTTAACTTTACTCGATTTTGAAATATAGAAGACAATATTTTTCATTTTTAAACATTTAATACTTTTTTCGTATTTTATAAATTTTGGATAGTTTTAAAATTTTTTGCCGTGGTATAAAATATTCTTTCATTAACATTTGTTAATTGAATGTTTTCTTAGGTGCCCCCATTGTTTTTTTTACTTATTTCGATAATGTTTTTTTACAGTATTTGCTTTTGGATTTTGGATAATAATTTTGACATATTGGTATTTTACTACAATTTAGTTTTTTTCCCAGTTATCACAGCTTTTTGCATTCTCACAATTAACAAGGGTTAACAAGTTTGATACGTTGGCAATTGTTAATGGACCGATGATATCGTGTACGAAACTTATGAGCAGACAAGTAGCGCCACGATGTATCCTATTATTTAAATTGACATTAACATACCTATCATTGCTTAAATCATTACTACATATCTACTTTTTTTTATTTTTTGATTTATTATTTTGGAAAATTCTTCTTTACTTAGTTGTTCACATATTCCATCATTTTCTCCGTTTTGACAGAACTTGTCTTGATTCAAATCATACCCCCCCCCCCCCCCCCCCCCCACATCGCAATTTTCCAAGGAATGTGAGTTTTTGATTAACCATAACTATCTTATAATTAACTCCTTCATTTCTCCAGCAATTTCGTTCATTTGCGCACACGTTAATCTAAAATCAAAAGATTGAACGAGAACGAATGTTTATCTGATGATGAAATTTACAAAATCTCAACCTAGCACCATAAAATCTGCTAAGAATAAGAAGAAATCTAAAAATTGCAAACAAATTTAATGTCGTAAATTTTGTGAATATTATTACTGTAACTAACAACTATATATAACTAAAAATAACAAAATTCTAAAAAATTTCAAAATTGCAACAAACTAAGAAAAAATTGATTATTTTACAGAATCGTCAACTATACAACATTTCCAAAAATATTATAATGCAAACAACAAACGACAAAATCAATAAAATTAAAAATTGCGAAAATGTCAAAAATTTGGAAAATTTAAAAAATCGCCAACGTAACAAAATGATAGAATCTGCAAAAATACGGAACATTATGTCCAAACCCAAATTCTTTTTTTCTAATGGAAATTATTTTAACATTTGTCCAAATGCAATATTATTTATTTTTAAATTTATGTGAATCCTATAATTTTGTTTAATGTTTTGGAATTTTGCACAAAATCGTAGAAATGCATTATAAAATTAAAATCTTGGACGTTCGTTTTGCTATTACCTTGAGCTCATCAGCAAAGAACAACATGCTGTAAAAGTTCTTAAATAAATTTAGTTAATTAAAAGCTTTATTTTTTTGTATTGTATTGTATTGGGTATTTGGTATAGAAAGGTCTCTTTCTGTATGTAAGTGTGAGTGTGATGGGCTTCTTATGTTCGTATTCATTTAGATAATTCGTATGCAATAAGCTATTACAATGATAAGTTCTAACATATATATAAATCGACAGGTCCTATGTGTTTTTCGGATGTCGAAAATATAAAACATTCGATTCGCAGCTCAGATTCAGTTCAAAGTCGCAATCGTGAACTTTACAAAATAAAATTCTATTGACCCCGACTGAGATTTGAACCTTAGAAATTAAAATTTCTGGCAATATTCACGAATGAATTTACGTGAACTCATTTGAAACCGATTTCTTCGCCATTTAGTAAGTAAGTAAGTAAGTAACATTTATTCATAACATTTCTGTGTTGAATACACAACTTGGTTTTATATTTACATAAAACTGGTAAATTTTAACTAAGTAAGTACATGTCAAATAACTAATCATAGAATAATAAGAAAATTAATTAATTAAGACATAATTAAGACATGCCCTATTTTCGTACACTTAACAGCTACTCGAATACAATTGCATTTGAATATTCAGAGTCATACTCTTTTATTGAGTAATAAGTAGAGTCTAATAAATGCTCTTTTACTTTATTTCTAAACACTTTACGATTTGTAATTGTCTTGATATCTGGAGGCAAGTTATTGAAAAACTCTACGGATCGGTATTTGTATGATTTTTGGAACATTGTGCTATTCGCTCTAAGCGAAACATACAAACTTCTCGTACCATAGTCGTGGACATCACAATTTCGTGCATACATATCTCTATTTACTCCCAAAAAATCAATTGTCTTCTTTAAATGCAAAGCAACCTGCGATGGCAGAATAAACGGTAAAAATCAAGAAATCACGTTAGGGATTTTTTTATCGAAAAATTTTACTAGTAATAATTGATCAGAATTGCCCAAAAACCCTAAATCCAAAATTTCATGAAAATTAAAAATGTTAAAATTTTCCGTAAAAGTCCGTAAATACTTATTATTAGCTGCGCCGAAAAAAGGATGGTGTAAAAATTTTGTTTGAAACAAACTCTAAACTGTCAAAGTTGTTTAAAGTTGTTGTTGTTTAGGCGCAGCCACCTATGGAAATAATATTTACCGAATTGGAATTACTTTTGAAGAAAATTTTACGATTTTTAATTTTCATGAAATTTTGGATTTAGTGTTTTTGGGCAATTCTGAACAATTATTACTAGTAAAATTTTTCGATAAAAATATCCCTAAAGTGATTTCTTGATTTTTTCCATTTATTTTGCCATTGCAGGTTGCTTTGCAAAAGGAGACAATTTGTTTTTTGGGAGTAAATAGAGCAATAAGTATTCTACGTTTGGGAAAAAAAATTACCAGAATTGGACTAAAAATAAAAAAGATATGATGGTGTTACACCCTTAAGTGAAACACACTGTATATAAATACTGACTACCGTCATAATACCATATTCCTTAAAAAAAGAGAGGCAGGAAACCAATGAACTTGTACCAGACAAAATGCGAATACATTTTTTCTGGATTTTCAAAGCGTATTAAACGATTTTTCCGGGAAATTGTTTGGAAATTAACGGAGCACAAGATCTTTGACAAATTTAAATAGTTTATCCACGAAATTTATCAATTAAATGAAGTTATTACATATATATATATATATATATATATATATATATATATATATATATATATATATATATATTTTACAGTTTAGGTTTGAAAAATAAAAGTTTCTTGGTTAAAGTGTAGAATTCATAAAATTAATAAATTTATTTATTTTTTTATCGAAATTTATTTTGTGTCGTTGTAGTGGATATGTCAATATTTCAATCAATATTTTTAATGTTATTTTTTTTGTTATGATTTTTTATCTTTTTCAATTAGTGTTGGGCATTCATTGGTATTTCAATTGTATTTCATTTTTATGTCTGTTAAGATTGTCCAAATTTTTCACTCGACGATGAAGTATTAATCATCTCATCGATATTCATCAGTGTTGTGTTATCAATTGTATCAAATTTATAACAAGTTTTCTGTGGAAGCCTTGGAATTGAGTGGACCTAAAAATTATGCTTTTGTCGCGTATGCAAATGAAATCGTGTAGAAAAAATTATAGCACGAAGTGATGATTATTTTGTAATGAAAAATTGAGATAAAACTACTTAGTTCATGATGGTTATTTTATAATGAAAAATTTAGATAAAAATACACATATTAGTAGCACGTTTTAATTGATAAGACACGATATAAAAACACCTGATTACATTTTTTCGTTGCATCGGTGATTTGACTTTATCATCCTTTCGAGACTCTCCGTCACATAACGCAATTATTTTTTTACGGTCGTCACGCCACCTTTTATTACGATTTGTTTAACCGAGTTATTTTGACGTTCCAACTACGCAATCGTTAAACGAATTAATCAACAAATAAACATATTTGCGCGCATAAACAAATCGAGGTGTGTATTTGCAATCAAATTAGCGCCTGTATTACGCGCGTAAATTTCTTTTCGTCAACAAGAACAATTTACATTAAACATTCGCAAACAGCGTTATCGTCGTAAACATGCGGTGTTTCGCCGCCACTTAGCAACCGCTTCTAATCTTCATTCCTCAAATTAATGCAAAATTAGAAAAAATTACCAGTACGATTTTAATTTACGTTCGTTAGCACAATTTGCAATCGACCGCATAATAAACGTTCTGACGTGGTGCCATTAAAAACTTGCGTTATTAATGCAGACCCCTCCAAGGCCATGCAAAACTTGGCTGTGGTTTGTTATTTTGATTTATTGCTTTTGGCACCGTTGCGAATCGTGGTCGAGTTTCAGTTTTGTTTGTTTTGATTTAAATCGTTTTGTTTTCGTTTGTTTCACTTTTGTTGTTGCAATTACGTGTATTTGCGTTCTTATCGTGTTGTTTGGTGTTAATGTGTTTCGTGTTTTGTAAGTTTTGGTTGGAAAAAAATCGTAAAATTCAAATAAAAATAAATATCTAGATCTCAAAGGGTGTAATAGTTACAGCTATTTGAATTCAACGTAGATTTTTCTTTGTTTCCTTTAGGTTTGAGATTCAATAAGCAACCTATAATCAGAACAATCCATCAACAAATCATCAAATATCGTAATAGTCGTCACAATTGGACTTGCTCAGCAATTCCCTTCACCATCAATATTTTTTTGGCACAATCATTATTTTTTCACCGATATCGTCCACAATTTTATTCCCAAACGAAACAAACCTTGAAACTCCGAACACCTTTGCGCGCTTTACTAATCGGCGAGTGATCACGCGATTAACCATATCACGAATTTACAATGCAAATAAGTTAAAAGGCATGCAGTTACGCAACCGAGCTCGTTAAAATTGCACGGCGCATCACGCCATCGAGCATGACAATTTTCCGTAACTCTTAAGACCTTGAACGACGGATTTTCACGTTAATATGATTTGGTGTGATTTATTTCGCTAATTTTTATTTGTCGCCCCACGTTGGGCGCCACAAATTGATTCGCTAATTTCGGCTGTTTTTGTTTTGCTCGTTCTAAATAACGTGTTTGCTTGGGCTAGGTGTGAATTTGCAAATGTAATTATTATAGTTATTGAAATATTTGAAAAATTTGACGTCTAATTAGCGGTTAAGAATGCCTGGTGTGAATTGAGGCTATTATTATGTTCGTTGATTTTATTGGCTTATAGTTTGTGTAATCACCGCCGCTAACTCACGCTTGCAAATATGTCTCTTTTCTATAATTCGGCACCTCTCAGCCCTCAACGCTTTTATATTTTTTTTATTAGAACTATAATTGAATACTTTCAATAAATGTTACTGCTCAGAAATCAAATACATAAATAAATACTTGGTTTGTTACAACATGTGGATTAAGTTAAAATGTAGGGCGTGCAGGCCCTTGAGTATTTAAAAAGATTTAGGTATAAATACATGGATTTAGAAACATTTATTAAAATAGTTAGTTCATACATTTATGATTCAAAATTTAATTATACCATCTAAATACTTTGGGCATGATTTGGTTAGAAAACTAGTAACGAGGAACTAGCACAACGTGCTAATTCATGGTTTTAGAGCGAATTTAAGACACAGTTGAAAATACGTGACCACAGAGCACACACACAATACCAAATTTACATTACAAATATCTGTTAAAACGAAGGAGATGAAACGTTGTATCATAACGAGTGATTTGATAAAAAAAATCGTGTATCTAAACGATATATTAGCTTCAGAAATCGTAATAGTAAAGTAAAATGTAAATATCATGAAAGTTACAGTTTGTTGTAAAAGGGTCATAAATGTATAATTCGATAAAATCATCATTATAATAAAATATGTACGTTTTGGTCATGGTGTCAAGTATTGTGTATTGTATGTAATCATAGTATTGTAAAATAAACAGGGAACATTTTGATCTATATTTCGAAACTATGTAATCAAGTTTGATGGATGTTAATTGAAATTAAATTTGATTAGGTAGTCGATCTTGTGATTGGATAAGATTCTGTGGGTTATTAACGGTAATTAGTTTATAATTTGCCAGCGAGGAAACGAGATTTATTTCTGACAAGTAGAATAGAGCACAACAATTTAAACGTCTAAAATAAATACGAGTACCGATTTCTTGATACACGAAAACGCAAATATTAATTATAATTAGTTTGATTGCTCCCTAAAATAGACTTAAAATAGAAAAATATGTATAATTCAAGCGTTTTTTGTAAACTTTTATAATCGTCACATTTCCTTAATTACTTGTCGTGTTAGAAATAAAAATATAAATAAACGTACTTTTTACTTTATTTTAATTCGAAATTATTTAATATCCGAGTGCTATTTCTAATAATGTAACTTGGATTTTATTTTTTAATGATATTTTTACTCTAGCTTATAATTTAAAATCAAAGTATTGAAATTTATTAAAAAGTCTTACATGGTTTGATTGCTTCTATAATTTTAAAGGCTTTTTGGTGTGATCTGTACAACATAACCCAACAACAACCCAATCTAAACCAATCCAACCCAACCCAACCCAACTCAACCCAACTCAACCCAACTCAACCCAACCCAACACAACCCAACCGCTATGATGTTGATGTGAATAGTTTTTGACAGTTAAGTTTTAAATTCCATTTGACTGGGTTTTGTCTTGCGTTTCGCCGTCACGTGTCATCGTCAACAGCGAACACAAGAAACTACCACACGTAAGCAAATAGAAAATTATATCCAGTTTAATGCTGGGTTCCTCTGTTGTTGTTTATTTGGCTTGTTTCGAGTTTGGGAAATTATGTTGCTTAATTGTTGCAGATGTTTAGTTTGAAATATACTTATTTACTGTTTGTGAATTAAAATTAAATTGCTCGAAATTGATCAAACTATTGATATTTAAGTCGTGAGCATGCAATTTTAAATGTTACAGTCTCTTTTCGGGTACTATTTTGGCAATTCTCTCTCCTTATTCACAAATAAATTCCGATGAGTAACAATAGCGAACTATTCCAGCGATGTAAAGAAGGGTTTGAAAACAGCAGCTCTTTCAACCAAGATGATAAATGAATTCAATAACGGATTTGATTTTGACATACATTTTTAGCATGTCAAATATTCTTGCTTTATCTTTATACTTGTTTGTCTTATCATTCATCATGTGCTTATATGTCGGTAATCTTGTATTTTCTTCTGCTTCTTCTTCCTTCGGCTCCTCAACAATTTTGCACTAATCCCGTGTAAACCAGGCAATTTCGCTATCCTCCCATTGCATACAGAGTACCTTCTTGGTTTATATCGCGGCCTCTTTGCCATTGGTTTCCATCCCACCATAATTTTCTTGTTCTGGCTTTGCCTATTCTCCATACGTGTCCAACCATTGGTTCCTTTGAGTTTTCCATGTTCGGTCTTGACCTGGTATTTGGCCAAAATGTTTAATCTTCTGTTTTTAATTTCTCGTTGTACCAATATTTGCCTGTCCTTTGTATCTCTGCCATTAACCATTTAGCAACTTAGCCATTCTTTGTAGCGACAATATCCACTGTACGTTCCCTTTCATGTACAGTTATTTCCTTAATAAAATAATTTCGAACTTCTTTCAGTTTCAGTAACGATTTATTATTTATTTTTATGATTGGCTCATGGGTAAAATAATTAAAATCAATCGAAAATTATATAATGCATACTTTTTCCTCATCCAGAATTGTGGATTATCATGGCTTTCTGAAGAACAGAACGCTCTTAGTTCAGTTTATGTAAAGATGGTGGATTGGGTTAAACTTTTCATGTATTGATGAGTAGTACCAAATAGTATTTATCGTACAGAATATTTTTTCTGGTTCAAATGTATTCTTATCTTGCATTTTCATTTATGATTTGTTGGTTTATTGTCGTAGCAAAGTATTGGATGCGTTATAGCTACGGTGCCCCCATTCATAACTGGGAGGTGTGGCTACTGTTTTGCAAGAGGAATGTTGCAACATATCGTAATCGCGAAGAAGACATTAGATATAATTCCAGTTGAAATACTAAAACTAACTTAATCTGATCATTATTTTTGGGTCTGATCAAAACTCTCCCCAGTGGCACTTTGCACATGACTACGTTATGGTCATTTTACGTAAGCTGCTATGAAATGTCATCGTTAAGTATTTTATTTCCTTTATGAGTGTAGGGGGGTGGGTTTTGGGGCAGGATCAAAATATCCCACATCTTGAACCAGCTTTACGACATTTCATTACTTTAATGGTCCTGAACTCAGGTTGGGTTGGGGTTGAATTTCTGCTTATGTTCGTGTGACTTGAAAGAATTAAAGCAAAAAAGATTTCTTCTCTTCCAAACGTTTGTCTTCAATGTTTGGTCTTTAATAGGACTTGAAGAGATTCCATCCAATAAAAAAATAAAAACCTTTTTAAATTAAATAATAAATAAATAGGCTTCAGATTTACGTGTCGGTGAACGTTGCGTCGCCGGTGTTAATGAAAATCGAAAAGCCGCGCGTCGGAGACCCGTTACTGTTGAATGCTGTTACCAAATGTTTAGCGCAAACTCGAAGAGCATAAAGAGAGATAGCTGCGTCGAAAATGAGATGGACAATATATTTCTTTTGGGTCCAAAAGTGTGTTGGCAACGGATTATTTTTTTTTGGAAAAAGACGACTGTTCCGATGTCCGAAAAACGGAGAGAAGTGTGTGTGAGCGGCCAGCGTTGGGAAATTGAATTCGGCTCGTGTGCTATTGAAATATCGTTTTTGAAGTGATCAAGAGAGAGAATCCGTCGCAAAGCGCCTTTGAATCGTATGTTTACGATTATTAGTGATTCGATTGAGATCCAGATTTTTGGGAAGTTCCAGTAAACGATTATATCGATTTTAAAGCCGATCTTACCGACCTCCGTTCGGTTAAACATTGAAATTTTGAAGCCAAAGTACTCCTGGTAGGACAAATCAACGTTTGGAAGACCGGGGCCGTTATGATCGCCACCTGCCGAAGTTGGGGCTGAGTAATGAAGAGAGTTCACCATCCGAACCCGACCCAGCCCATAAAGATATGTATACCTATTATTTAATAACAATGGTACATGGTTTTACGCGTTTATAAAGTTACGGTTCTTCATTAAATATCGGAAGGTCATTATAATTAAGCCGTTTAAGGATATCCTTCCGAATGTCGATAGTTTGACGCTGTTGTTAACCATAATAATCGGAATTCGATCAAGTAGGGTTTCTTATATTATATGATCTTATTTTATTTGAGTAGATTTTACTACTTCTCATTTTTTGAGAAATAATCATTATTGTGAATCGTTTCGTTTGAATTAAAGTTTAATGATGCATTCATGTAAAGACATTTGCATAAGCCAAGTGATTTCCTGGCCTGTATTACATTTTTTTTTATGTGTATATCAACTGCTTTCCAACTTTCGTAGTTTTTTTTTTGGGTTGACGGGTTGTAGGGCAGTTTTAGATTAAGTTGTTGATTGAAACCGTCGTTTTAATTTTAGGTAAGAATTTTGTTAATTTATACGGAGTAGATGAACTAAATCTATCCCATTATTTTGAGTAGCAACTTTGGGTTGTTTGTAAATATAATTATTTTCAAGATCATCTCTTTTATTTGTGTCTCCCTATCGCATTGCCTTCTCTGAATCAAGTAGAAAGTTGTACGTCAGTTCGAGGAGTTTTAAACCGAGTAAGCGTGAAAAAGAGGACAGGTATTTTTCTTAGTGATATTAATTATCGGATTATAATTATCACTAATAGCTTGCCTGGTAATTGCGGCAAATCCGATTGGCGCCCAAATTTTTTTAACTATAATTGTCGAGACACCCAACGTCCCACGCCGCGCACCAACTGAGCTAGGCCGGAGAACGGTGCTTCAACAACCACACCGGTTCGGCGCGCGAAAGCGAATTAACGTCGAACACCATATTATTGCTACTTTTTTTAAAAAGGTTGTTTGGACGTAGTAAGCTATTCGTCCATCTTTAAAAATATGATAGTTAAATTATAAATGCGGTTATAACCTGACACAATGAATACGAAGGAACAAGGATACTTCATTAAATGCATAATAAAATAATACCCAGCCATGTGCAATGTTTTGGGGCCTCGACACAACCAACCAGTTGGGTTTATATTTTGTTTGCTTCAAATTGATGTTCCAAATGATACGAATTTATTTGGTTCAGGTGTTAATTTATTAACTTATTAGCACTTAGCAAATCTAAATTGGTCAACATTATCAATATTTTGTGTAATCGCCGAGACAAGCCCACGCTTATAAATAAGCGTCTTTTCTTTCTGGTTATCTCATATTGCGTGTCTTCCACCGTCCTATCATCAATTCAATCTAAGCCAACGTAGAACCAACCGGTAAAAAGAAACCATGGACTCAATCCAAACTGACCGGAAACGATCCAACCCAATCCATCAGCCTGCCTGTGTACAGGTATACATATAGATCAGCACGCAAACCGCCCGATGGATTGGGGTGGGGATCTAATTTTCCAGCTGGGTTTGATAGGGCTAGGTACTCACATTATAGGTTGGTGTGGGGCAACCGCAGTTTGGATGAAATATTCGGTGTAGAATTCGTATGTACGTATTGTGACGTTAATGTTGTCAGCTATCTAGTCGAAATTCGAAAAGAAAAATTTGTGAAGAAATAAGTTGCAGAAGAAATAAGTATGTATTTGATTTTTGATTCTACTTCTGCCAACATCTGTTGAAAAAAAGCTTGAACCAACAAATAATAATGTTGTGGTACCACTGATTTTGAGACAAAAATATCTACGTTATATCTATGACAAATAATTATAAACGTATTCTCACGTTTTTATGGTATAAGAACCAGAACCTGGTAAGAAACTAAAAACATATCTTTTGGGCTCATCAGATCACCGGCGATCATCCGATGGAACTTCATTTAGACATACAAACAAGAGTCACGGAAAGTTTGTATTAACGTCATCTAGACGTCAATGCTGCTATGTAATTACACGATCTTGGTAAAAAAATAAGAATTAACTCGATGTACCAACGGAAAAACAAGACGTTAAACCCAATTAAAGAAAATAAAATGGTGTTTACTTTGCACGATTTGTGGTTTGATTTAAGTGAAATTTTACGAGAATTGATCCAACATTATATTCTCCAATTAGGAGGACAACAAACAAGAGGGAATGTTTCCCACGTGCAGAAAAACTTTGCCACTTATGTTAGTTAGAGGTTGTAGTCGGACCCCCAACCAAACCCAACCGCCAATATAGTTTTTCCATAATTTTGATTCTACTAATTATTTTGAAGAGATTTCAATTACGTTTAATTAAACCCAACCCACCCCACCACGGCGATATCAAAAAATTAAAGAGCCAAATAAATAATTGCCATCGATTTTTTTCTAATTTGGGTTCTAATTGTAATGGGTTAATTAGAGCAAACTAATGTTGTTAATATTAAATAAAATTATGGAACACAAAGCTATCTCACCCAACATTATTTAAGCAGATTAACTTAGGATTTTCTATTCAGGTTAGGTTGGGTTCATTAGGTTTGGTTTATCTTTCTGTATGTTTAAGATAATTGAAACCAACACAACACAGATCCAACATAACAATTATAGAAAGTGGGTGGGCCGAGGAAAAATAAGTTTAAATCTTTATAAAATTATTATGACATATAATTCGATAAAATAAAAATAATTAAAATGCTTTTGATGTGCTTAATGAAGGTATGAAGGTTTTAGATGATTTAATTATAAATAATACGTAAATTTTATTCGAAATGTTCTGGGGCACAAATACTCTTATGGTTATTGGATGTAATCACATCATCGTAAAAAGAATGAGATACATTTACGTATATACCTCGAATCTACGTTGTTAAGTATGATCTATTCACATTTTAAATAATTGTGCATATTTGGAAATAATTATTTTTATCCTGTATATCAAATTCGGTTTCATCCGTGATTCTCAATGAATCGAAAACAAAATGCAAATCGAAAATAAGCGAACTGAAATGAATATAATCGACAAAAATATTGACTTAAAAATCAAGTTATAGTAAATGTTACAATAAACTTAATCGGAAAATGAACCTAATGACGAATGAACTCAGAGTTACGTAGGAAGATTATACGAGATTCAAGCGATGACTAAAAAAGCATTAAATGTTACATATAGGATTTTATGAACATAAACAGTGCCTAAATTATCTACTGTCATCGTAAACAAATTTTTTCGTCATATTTCATTCACATTGCATATTCAAATAGTAAATATTTCTTCGTAATCGTCTTTAGCATTCGGGTTGAGTTGGGTTCGGTTGGATTTGGTTGGGTTGGGCTGGATTGTTCTGCCATTGTAGTCCTTCTACATTCTCTTTTTCTAAATCTTTTACTTTTTGATCAGTAGCATCTCAAAGTGCTGTTCCTATTTTCGCCTTTGCTCCTTTCTTTTTCTCTAATCATGTCGCACTCATCGTACTGTTCATTGTTCTTCACTAATATTCACCGAATACTATATATGTTCGCTCGATAATACTATGCTTTAACCCTTTAATTTTCTTCTATTTTACCCCACAGTTGCGTCGTCTACATCTTACATATATCGCTTGCACCCAAGTATGTGAAATAAAATAAGACAATTAAATGAACGACAAGACTCCAGGGAAAGGAATAATTTACCAGTGCGAAATAAAAATCACACATTACAACTCAAAAGTGGATTCGCTGAAAGAAAATGATCCTGAAATAATAGATACTCGAAATTTCATACAAAAATTCAGATGACATGATCAAAGCAGGTGTTCTTCAAGGTACTGTCCTGGGCCCAGTATCGTGTTGAATGTTCACTTTACACGTGGCGACAACAGAAATTGAAACATTTTATAGTTGTCGATGAAAATCAGAATGTCGTCTCCGAATACAAAGCCATCTAAACGCCCAGATCAAAGTTAATGAGCCCAAGGTTGGCTTGAAGCCAAAACGAACAATTCAATTCGAATTCAAATATTAGAAACATCTCGCCATTTGGACAGAAACTTAACATAGAGATCCCATGTAACGAAAAAAACTAATATTAAATTTAATAGGTGTACTGAATATTTGCCCGCGAAGCATATACAAATAAATGTATCATAAAATAAGCTGCGTATACGGTGACCAATCGTATGGTTGCTTAAAAAATCGACAAATGCAAAGATCGTGCCCATTCAAAAATCCTTTGATTTTAAATACCACATACATACATATTGATAACAACTCAAGATTATCAACAACATATTTTGGAAACTTCTTGGGCAACGACTTAAGTCTGTGCAACTTCTCCTTTAGCATTTCTTATATTAAACAATTTGAGCAGTTTGCAAGTTGTAAAATTCTAATTCATATCCTATGGCCTTACACTTAATCAGAAATTTCACTAAAAAACAGAAAAGATTTTAATGTCAAGTGCACCAATTTGGAATTCAGGATTAAATCTGTTTGGTTTGCCGAATCAGATTATAGATTCTTCACTCATAGGTCATCAAAACCCAAAAGGTGTTACAAAGTCGACGTCTAATTTTTACATCAATTCCAAAAATTTAATCGAAAATTTAATTAGATCCAGACAAATCAAAAAAAATAATTTTTAGTTTCAAAATAATTTTTACATAATTTATAAGATTAAAAAAATGTATTCGAAATTTAATTAATTAATCCAACGGGCTAATTTTTGTTTAGTTTTATGACGACGTGATGGAAGAATTTCTACCGGGTTAGTTCATCGATGTTTTATGGGTTGGGTTAGGCCTCGACTGCATTGGTTTGTGTTGGTACGCATGCTCAAGTAGAGGTGACCTTGGATACACGACGTTCAATAAACCAGGATTCTACTTTATCGGTTAAGAATTTGCTGGGTTCGGTCAATATTACATCGGATTGGCTTGGGTTGTTTGGCACAGTTTGGTTGGGCGGCACAAAATTTACGATATTTGCTTGTTTTCTTTTGATTCATCTTCTACTACTTCAGTTCACCATTTTATTAGTCTTTGTTTTACTCACTTTTGTTTTTCTTTAATTTATTTTGGCACAACTTCGTTTACCAGTCAGTTTGTTAATTCGTTAAGTGTATTAATAAATTAATCAAAAATTACGTTATTTTCACAACAAGGTTTTAAAAACACATTAGGTGTGAATAAGTTTTGGGTGGATTTCATCGGAGTATAACTTATTTTGCTTGAGCTGGTTTAGCTGTTCGGATTAATTTACAAAATTGTTGCTTTCGACTTACTTCCTAGTGAATTATTGATTTTTTTGGTGTCAGTCTTGTGGTGTGTGTGTACTCAATTGGCAAAATCACTACAATAAAAATACATTGTCTGTGTCTTTCAGTTTCTTAATCGAACTCGTTGGCATTACTTGGTTTTGATTTATATGAATTATTCGCGTTTGGTTCAGGTCTTGTGGTTTGGTTTTGCCAACGATTAGCAAAATATAGAAATGAGCATTGGGTGTGTCAATTATTTTAAAGAATTTTGCCTCTGACGCTGGATTAGTTTGCTTTGGTCAACTATTTGTACACTTCGAAGAAAAGCTCGACCAAAAGTTTAATTTGGTTCACGATTTATTTGAATCATTTCTATTTAATTCGAGTTTTTATGGTTTGGTTTTGTAACAAATTCGTGAATTATTTTGAAAAATTTGTTATTTTGCCCTTAATATTGGATCAATTTGATTTGGTCAACTATTTTCATAATTTCAAGAAAAGCCAGAAGCTCGACGATTAATAATCTAAAAAATAAGGGCTTAATTAGGTTTAAATTTGGGTCACTATTTATTTGAATTATTTTTATTTGGTTCGAGTCTTTCTGGTTTTATTTTTGCGACCGATTTGCAAAATTATAGCAACGAGCATTGGGTGTGAATTATTTTCAAGATTTTGTTATTTTGGACATGACGCTGAATTAATTTGCTTTAGTCAATTATTCGTAAAATTACAAGAAAAGCCACAAGCTCAACGATTAACAATTAAAAAAGTGAGGTTTCATTTGGTTTAAATTCAGATCACGATGTATTTGAAATTTTCGTGTTTTGTTCGAGTTTTTGTTTTTTCGTTTTGCAAGAGATTTGCAAAATGCCAGCAACGACACCCAACCTGTGAATTATCTTAAATAATGTGTTATTTTGTTCCTGAATATTTGCAAAATTAATTTCATTTCATTTGAATTTAGTTGGCTTAAGCTGGACTACTTTAATTTGTTGTGTCTTGGCTTTTTTCGCTCTACTTGTGTTGATTTCTTGGTTTGGGTTCGTTTGGATTTGAAATGTATTTGCAAAAATAACAATATTTTACGCTCGAGTCAACAATTCCCAATGAGAAATTTTTCGACTTTCTGACTTTAGATACCCAAGGTGTTTGCTAGATTAACTTGGCTTGGTTTAAGTTGGTTGTATTTTGGAGCGTTTTCAATTGCTTCGGCTTTAAACGATTATTTGCAAAATTGAATGAAAAACTGTTGAATTATTTTGGGGTGGAAAGTAGGATTTTAATTTGCGTTGCATTGTGCATTCCTATAGATTCGCTTGCTTTTAATTCAGTTCGTTTATATTTGGAAACAACCAAAGTTTTTCTTTCAATAACTATTTTCAACGTCCTTTCCAAAATCTTAATTTTTTTGTATTTGTTTCGAATATCAGTGAAGATTTGTGTTTGCATTTGGTTTCATCGGTCCGGGTTTGAATTCCTGGCCTATTACTAACATCAAGTTTTAATGCAAAATATTTCATGTTTTATGTCTGTTTCTCTGCAACCTCATTTCCACAGCCGTCCATGTTTATGCAGAATTTCAAAGGAGGCCATTAGAAGTCGAAAAGCCTCGGAGACGACAAAAAGTAGTTTGTGTTTAATGGCCATTATCTGATGCGTAATTTTTAAATTGGTCTCATCGATAAGATAAGGTTTTTACTGATTACAATTGTAGTTTTTTTGCTAACAATCACGTATAGGATCAGAAGAAATGGGAAGAGTACCCAAAATGTAGTTAGGAAAAGAAGAAGAGAAAATAGGGGGAATTGTTATTATAGTTAAGAGTAAAAAAAAATAGAAGAAATGGCAACCTGATCAGGTATAAACATGTCATGGAAACATATTTGAGCAATACGAGAAACGATTCTGAGAAGCATTTATTGTCAATGTAAGCCAATGGCGCTATTATACAGAGTGTATTGAACAAAGCAGGAACTGAAATCTTGCTATTTTTTTTGAAATTGTTTTCAATTTTTCAGGAAATGATTGCCCAGAAATCCACCTAATCGCGTAAATGATTCCTCAAAATGTGCAGCTGTTTGCACTCCACGTTAATAATCAGATGTCCTTTTTTTAATGACGTGGCGAAAATATATTGTAAAACCGTTGCAGAATTTATTATCGACAACTTCATTTCTGGACGCGATCCAGTTGCTAAATCATTCCTACATAAAGCAAGTTCAAGGTTAACGTTTCATAATGAACACCTGCCCGCAAAATCAATACGACAAACAGCAATGCACACGAACAAAACTTTAAATATCCGCGTCACGTCGAACATTTCAATTTGAAATTGCGGTGGGCGTCCCCTGGATTTTTTCCAGGCTAGACCATATAAAACTCGACGTAAGCGCATACAAAAAAAAATAAAAACAAAGGCATGCCATTCTAAATATCATTTCAAAGGCACCCTAAATTAAATTCTAACACAAAACATCTAACTTACATTTTTTTTGGAAGGTGATTTTATTTAACCGCGTTCACTTACGCCGACGATAATCGACGAATGCCGGTGCACGAAATTATTAACCGCTATTTAACGTCCGCTAATTTTTCACTTAATTGCGTAACGACGTTTGTTTATTTATAAACACAAAGTGCCGGCCGCTAACTTGTCGATTTCTGGCTCGTAACCGTTGCAGTTTTCCATGTTATAGCAGGAGCAGGAACTCCGTCTAGTGGCGCGTCGCATATGCAACGCACCAGCACACGTGTGGCCTTCGAGCGTTTTATCTTGGAGTGGATGCTAGACTGGATGTCACCATGGGCGCTGCTCAGTGCACCAGGAAAACATTTGTGATTTATTGTGGAAATTAATAACGATTTCCACCTTCGCGTAAACAGCTCATAAATGCCGAGATTTACGACCGTGTTTGTGTTAGGAAGGACAATGAATTGAATGTTTTATAATGAGATTTAAGTCGAAGTATTGCGCATAGTTACAGGAAGCAAGGGTACTAGAAAATATCCAAATTAGCTCTAAGAGGAAATTTACTTTAATACGTAAATATTTATTTCCAAAGCTATTCGCGGATTGAGTCAAATTCTGGAAGTCGATTGAAATGTTATTTATGTTATTATCAAAAGAAAACAGTCAAACATACCTTACCAGAATTTTTTGGTGAGAAAAAACAAACAGAATTAAAATACCGAAACAAAGTTTAATTTGCAACAAGTTCCTGTTCTGTTTAGATCCATAGCATGAGTCATAATGTCACGAGTATAGTATAGAGTGGCATTTTTATATGAATTCCATTTTGAATTTACGCACTAGGTTTTCCTTACCAGGATTCATTGCAAACGGTTTGTAGTTGACAGTTTCGAATCCACTTGATTTGTTTCATGCTCGTCTTATTTGTCTCCTTCGTTTAGAATATTCTCAGATGTTTTTATTCCTTCTGGATTCCAAACATGGACATTTTTAATTAACTTAAATTTGTCTGTTCATGTTCGAAAATGACCAAAATATCTTACTCATAAGTAATTATCGCTTATCAGGCGAATATCTTAAATCTTAAACATTTTTATCGGGCAACAGCCATCTGCCTCCGACAGCAACGTTGCTTCAGAACGGTCGGCCATTACAACGACGTGCCCAAAAGGTAGGTGTTATGTTATTTTAATAAGATACACTAAAATGCTGATTATAAAAAAACGAACGCCAAAAAACGAACAGTTAATTGAAACGGTCGATTGAGAAAAACTAAGTTGTTGCCAACATCAATAGTTAATTATTTGAAGATTTTTGAGAATATAATCATTCATTAAATTTTAGAAAATCTGCATAGATTAATATCATACGTCAAACGTCCAGAATAAACTTCTCGTTAAAACGTATCAAAACAATTCGAGTACTAAATAAAATCATTTATATTGACGTACTCTGTTATGCAACCCCATTCACAAGTTAGTACATTATTAACACAAACTCTTCAGAACCTGGATTTTTTGCAAAGATTACGCTGCGTTTCCAAACACGATTTTTCATGACTATAGTAATATGTGTTGGGACTTGTGTCGGTTATTTGAGATGAAAATGTTGTGGTTTTGTGTTGCTGATAACAGCAAACCGAACGTGAATATGCTTAGAAGAGTGCATATCGACCGTTGAAATATTGCTGTTATAATGGGTGCGTTCAGCCACTTCCAGCACTTCCAGCGCTGAGCTCCGCTAGCTTTAGCGGTGTCCTAAACGGACTTGCTAACTGTTAGCGCTGGATGTAGCGGTCGCCATTATTTTCAGCGAAAATAAATTTCGCTGGGTTAGTTAGCGGAGAGTGGGGATAATGAGAATTTCAAATTCAATATATAGCCGAACACGTAAATCTGTTATGCAGATGTGCACAGCCGAAAGAAATGTAATAGGTATCATATAATACCCTACACTGGGTATTGCGATTATTTATTTGTCCTGAATTTTTCATTCGTACTTTGGTGTTGGTTAATAGAAGTTCTTTTCGTAAAATTTCGGAAAAATACTGGATAAATCGTAATCGATGCAAATGCAATTTAATAATGATGGTCAGTTATTACATGTTCCAATTAATTTAGTCCCAAGGATATTTGAAAGTGCGTTGTTTATTTATATGTTGAAAATGCAATATTACATTACAGATGAACAATTCAAAAACGAATTTATAAACAATATATTGCAATCACCTACTGTAAAGATCCATTAGCTTTAGAAGAATATATTACATTATATATAACATTATTGCTGGAAAATTGTGAATTAGATAAATCAAGTTAGCTTATGCATCTAAACACAGAACACACCCATAATTTATAACGCATGCGTCAACTAAAATAACAGAAATGCCAATTTGCCAGATCCAGCGCTGCCCAAAAGCGCTGAATCGTTTAGCGCTAAATGCTAGAAATGGCTGAACGCACCCAATGTTGAGAAAAATCTATTAACAACTTCTGTTAAGTGTTTATGAATATATTTTTATTTCTTTCACGCGGTCAAAATCTAAAGCATTACTCGTTGAAACGCAGCTAATACCTATGTGAATGTGAGCAAATTAATTTTTCACTAAAACCAGTGGTATTGAAAGCTTTCTATATTAAATTACAATGGATGAGCCTCGATTTATACTAATGGTGCAGTGGCGGCTCGTGAGCTCGGGGATAGGTGAAGCAGAATCGGTGGCAAGACCTCCGCCCCTCCTATAGCGAGTCATGTAAATATATTTTTTCCCGGTTTGAAAAAATATATAGTTATATGAAAACGAAAATAAAAATAACGTTATGTTATGGTTATAGTTTTTTTTTATTTCTTGAATACAATGTCAATTTTTCTTTCCTTTAAACTTGCAAAGTTATCGATTATGTCGCCGAAAAATGGTTCTGCATTAATTAACTCATTTAATAGTTCTTTTTCAATTGAAAGTTTCGATAATAATAGTAATTTTTTAAAACATCGATTATACATTTGTCTTTAACTTTTACAATTTTATTGGTATTTAATATGTCGGTTTTTCACTATTTAAAATGTCTTTTTTGTCATTATCATTCCACCTTACACATGCTGTTTCTAATAAAATACACACTGGATCTTGAGAAGGAAACATATTGCACGTAATAACAACCGAACCTTACAATGAGGCAAAATTGTAAGGTTCGTAAAATTTTGCCTCACTGGCCATGGCAACCGAGCTATTAACGCGCATGCATCGATGAAGCAGCATCAAGGTGTTCAGATTCTGCGTCATTAGAACTATCATACGTGTACATCCATCGGCACTTAACAAGGTAGATTTTTTTATTTTTAGAGCGGGAGAGTCACGTATGTTACCTTTCGAGTACAATTTATTCTAATTATACAAGAATATGTAGGTATTAGATTTAAGAAAAAAGAAAAAAGTGCAAAATAATTTTGCACATAGTTTTAGGTGAAGCGGCGCTTCACCTACGTCATCGGAAGAGCCGCCACTGTAATGGTGCCAACAAATGCGAAAAGCAAGCTAAAAGTTGATAAAGATCTAAAACTGGCCAATGCGGAGATACAGTTATTAAAAATTACAAATATAAATATTATATATATATGTGCTTCTTGGTTCTCGGGTTGTGAACCGCGTTGTGGAAATGTTCCCCGAAGGGTCGCTTCGACGTTTCGGCAAAGTCCCATCTGCCATCTTCATCAAGCTCTTCTAGGCCTCGCTGACTTAGAAGAACTGACGTTCGGAGTTATAGATCATTCATTTACATTAGTACATGATGACTCATCGAAATCTGACCGGTAAATTGATATCAGCTGATGAGCAGTGGCGTATGCAATATGAAAATTATCGTATTTACAATATTATGTAGATCAGTGGTAAAGACTGTGTTAATATTTATTTATTCTGAAGAGAAAAAACGAAAACGAAGGATTTAATGTTAACTTTAACACAAGAAACGACGCTACGAAACAAACCAAACCACGAGACGAGCTAGAATGAGGTTGGGATTTATGACCCGAGTTAAAACCAAAGGTGTGGGTGAGATACTGCGACGCTGTTTTCCGGGTGCGTTGCGACCTGTGCACCGTCTCCGTCTTTCGGGAGACAGATGGGAGTGATCGCGACGCTTATATCGTTTAGGGGTGCGGGGGAATTATTCTCGTTGTTTCGACTGCTTATAGAGAACAGCGCGACCAAGCTAGCTAGTGGGAGGATGTCGCAGGTTCAATAGTTCAAGAAAAAAAAAAGTCCGGGCGCCACTGGCTTTAGATAGTTGCACGACAAGCCAGAGTCGGGACTGATGGTCTGTCCACCGAAACAACTAAGAAAGACGTTTAAAACAAACACAAAAAAAAGTATATTATCTAACAGTGGCTTGACCGAAAGTATAACGGATACATTTACTGACATCCAAATGAGAGGGCGAACAAAAAAAAAGAAACCCACCGTAAAGTAAAATCGTATATTGGAGTTGGCTTAATTTCCCTTTATAATACAACAAAACTGAAATACAATAAGCACAATAGAAACGGGTATGTCGCCCGTCGAATCGGCGACTCTCTCAACTATATAACATGCGTCGGGTGGTCCGTGCTTATATAACTTACAGCAAAAGGAAAAAAAAATTAAAATGAAAAGGGCTCCCCAGCGCGGTGACGGGGAACTGATAAAGCGATGCCGGGTAAGTTATATTACAGGTCCACATAAATGGGTTAGTAAAAGATTAGTTCTTACTATATTAATATTCAAATATGCAATGTGACTCAATGATTTTGTTTCCTTGATCTTATATAATACTTAGTACAATAACAAGTTTAATTTATAGCACACTTTAAAATTATTACGTTGGTACAAGAAATGTTCGGCATCTTGCAAATTTCAGCCGACTCGAATATCCGTTTGGGTTGTTAATAAAAAAAAGAATAAAACAAGATTACAGACCTCCGTTATACTTCGCGGGTAAATAGTTGGGGACCAAGCTTCTAGAAGTTCCTATCCGAACTTGCGCACGGCGACTCAAGGTCCATGCGATAACCGGGACCGAATGAATTGCACCGGCCTCCCCACAAGGCTCCAGAAGAATTAAACGATCCTGAGGGAAGTAATCTCGACGATCGGGCACAATATTTTCCAAATAGTCGACGTTAACAAATCCAAATCATAACTTGTAGGTTTCCGGAATCATACTCCGAACGTACTGCACGTGGATGCGAGTAATGGTTTCCACCAGCCAGTCGACCGACCACGAGGAGTTCCATATATCCGAATAAATCGACGTTAGTGCCTTTTCCAATCAAATTCCACACCAGATTCACCCAAAGGACACTAACTTTTCTTGTAAGTCCCAATAAATCCGATAAATCGAACGGCACAAATATCACCTCAGCGGATATCAGAAATGGCCAAATCAAGACGGGACGAAACAAAACGGTCTTCCTCGATGCCAATCGTACACTGTCTCTTTTCGGAAAAACATTGTTCCGACTAACTGACCGTGCGACAAAAAACAACCAAACCACGCGTTTCACGAATAACACCTGAATCGCATCTTAAATATATCGATAAATCGATCGTTTGGAGAAAAGTAAGTCGAATATAAAGTTAATGATAATCAAATATGCAACAATAATTAATAAAGGAAAACTATAAATTAAAGTGTGAAAGCCCCAATCAATATCTTCCATCCTTTTAGAGCACGTTTAATGAATTAAATGGCGCGCCAAACACGTACGCATATCGGTGTTAAAGTCCACCGTAAATTTTACATTGAGCGGCCAGTGGCGGATCAAAGCACGGGCGGAAAATTTACAGGGGTAAGGACTACGACAACAAAAGTACAACAAAAATTAACCGTAACCAAACGTTTAGTTTCCAATTAAACCAACAAAATACCTTTTTCAAAATCTGACCGTAACAACATCCCCCTTCCAACAAAAGAATTTTTCCTCAAATTCTTATGTCTTCTTCGGGCGGGTGTGACTTGAGGTCTTTTACGTGCCAAATTCCACGAAGTGTTCCATAATCGTCTTTTAGTTCATACGTCCAAGGCGATGTTCTTCTATGGATTATAAATGGTCCAATGTATTTAGGCGCCAGTTTGGCAGTGAAATATTTTGCTGCATCGGAAAGTACATAGTTTCTCCGATAAACTGGTTGGCCTACCACATACTGCACATCACGACGGCGAAGGTTATACCTTGTGGCACTCTTCTGATAAGCTGTTTTTAACCTTTCTTTGATATCTCTATATAGTTTACCAAAGGCCTGATTTCGAATGTCCAGTCGGTTATCATCGCGATAAATTTCGATGTCTTCCTGGCTTGCAGGTTTAAAAGCGTTCTGATTTCCAGTCAGGGGCATTTGTCTTCCAAAGTTCGCGAAGTAAGGCGAAGTTCCCAGAACTTCATGTTTTGAAGATCTAACGGCACATGCGATTTTCTGTAACATCGAGTCCCAGATCCTATGGTTATCTTCCACATAGGACGACAGCATAGTTTTCAAAACGCGGTTCACCCTCTCAGTAGGGTTAGCTTGGGGATGGTAATTAGCCGTATATCTTATCTTTACCTCATAATTCTGCATCAGTTTCCTAAATTCCCTGCTTCTGAATTGCACACCATTATCGACAATGATGGAAGCGGGAACCCCAAATAACAAGAATACGTCATTTTCTAAATGCTTTATCGTTGTAGTCGCATTTGCCGTTCTCATGGGGAAAAACAACGGGAACTTCGAAAAATAGTCGGTCACCACCAACACGTAGCTATGACCATGTAAAGATCTTGGTAATGGGCCCACAATATCGGCCGAAATCAACTCCCAAGGCCTTGACACGTATGGTCTTCCGGACATAAATCCAGCCGGAGCCTTCTGCAAAGGTTTGTGGCGTTGGCATATCTGACACTTACTCACGTAGCGAGTGACATCGTTGCGCATTTTCGGCCAGTAATAACGAGACGCTAAACGATTGAACGTCTTATAAATTCCTAAGTGACCTGAAGTAGGACGGTCGTGTGCGTCGGCTATGTATGTACGGACATCAGGTTTGGGGATAACTTTCTTCCACGCATCAATCGGGGGATCCTCAAGGTCAGGATACTTACAGTTTGTATGTTTGTATAGAATATCTTCGTTCACACGCCACGTCGGATATCTTTTGGGTGAGGACATCACCTTCCGCATTTGTTTAATGTACCAATCATCAGGATGTATGGTAGGTAATTTATCCACAATACTCGGAACAGGGGTAAGGCTATCTATTTCCGGTACGCTTCTAGATAAACAGTCAGGCACGAGGTGTTCTTTGCCCTTTCGGTGTAAAATCGTAAAGTCATGTTGCTGAAGTGCAACAGCCCATCGCGCTAGTCTCCCTCGGGGATCTTTCAAATTTGAAAGCCATATCAACGAATGGTGGTCAGTTATTACTGTAAAAGGGATCCCTTCGATGTAAGGGCGGAGCGTTTCAATGGCCCATATGACACTTAAACATTCCCGTTCAGTGACAGTGAAATTTTTCTCCAGTCGAGTGAGCGAGCGACTAAGGTAGGCAATGACTCGTTCTCCCTCGGGGGAAGGTTGCGATAGGACGGCTCCCAGACAGAATCCTGAAGCGTCACACTGTATCACGAAGGGAAGATCATAGTTCGGACAGTTCAAAACGGGTGCTGTTACCAGGGCTTCTTTAAGCAAATAAAAGGAAGTCTCACATTCTTCAGTCCAGAGGAAAGTTTGTCCTTTTCGAAGTAACCGAGTTATCGGAGCGATTAAGGTCGAATGGTTCGGTACAAATCTACGGTACCAACTAGTCATCCCTATGAAGCGGCGGACTTCCTTAACCGTTTTAGGGCGAGGTATTGACAATATGGCTTCTACTTTCCCTTTATCGGTGTGTAAACCGTTATGATCCACTACATATCCTAGGAAGGCGAGTTCTGGTTTACAAAATAAGCATTTTTCTCGGCCAACAGTTAGTCCGGCCTCTTTCAGCCTTCTAAATACTTCCCGAAGGATAGTCAAATGGTGATCAAAATCCTGAGTGACTATCACTATGTCGTCAATGTACACGAACACGAAAGGTTCTAAATCCGAGGAAATGACTTGATCTATGAGTCTCTGCCAGGTGGCTGGAGAATTACTTAATCCAAAAGGCAGACGGCGAAATTGGAACAATCCACGGTTTGGAACCGTGAACGCAGTATATTTCTTCGAGTCCTCAGCAATAGGGATCTGCCAAAAGGCCGATTTAATATCCAGTGTCGATAAGTATCGCGCGTCTCTAAGTTTGTCAAGGATGGACGTAATCCGCGGTAAAGGGTAAGCATCCTTTTCGGACACAGCATTCAACTTGCGATAGTCCACACAGAAGCGATACGACTTATCTTGTTTTGGCACCAAAATAATGGGAGAAGCCCACGAACTGTTACTAGGTTCGATTATTTTGTTCTCCAACATTTCGTTTAACTCAGCGTCAATGAATCGCTGGACGACAGGAGATACCGGGTAGTATCTTTGTTTAATTGGAGGGGAGTTCGTCACAATATGGTGTTATACGAGATGCGTACAACCAACTCCAGAGCTCATGTCTGCAAATATTTCCTCTTGAAATTGTAACAGTATTTGGTCTTGGTGGTCTGAGAGATGTGTCAACCTATTTCTAGGGGTCTGTATTTGTTCCACTATATCCGCAGCAAAACTCCACTTATTATTTCTGAGATCAGGGATAATACCAGCACGGCGCCAAAAATCTTGCCCCAAAATTAATAAATGAGGTAAGTCGGGGACAACTAGTATATCGATGATGACAATTTTATCTTCCACAAAAATCGGGGTGGCAATAGTACCAAGAACAGAGCACTTTTCCCCGTTGGCAACTTTACAAAAGGGAATCTTGGGCGGAGTTATTTGGAAGTGCATGAACTTCAACTTTTCCCAACCTAAATTTCCTAGTATCGTACGCGAAGCGCCACTATCCAATAGGCCTAACAATTTTATGCCCAGTACCTGAACTTCTAGGTACGGTCTCTCGTCTCCCTTAGCACTGGCCAATATATAATCGAGGACAAGTTGGTATTTAAAATCAGGGGTCGAATTTTCTAGGGTGGCGGGAAGCATCTGACGACCTTTCAATGTTTCCCTGGAGCGTTTCCCGACGACGGATTACAATGGGGACACGTTCGAGTCGTACAATCGGGCCTCTGACAACTGAAGCATCGTTGACGTCGAGGTTTATTACAATTACGGGCCAAGTGCCCTACAGTGTTACAATTATAGCATCGAAAGGGTGTTTTAATAACGATTGGTTCGACATAAGTCGACGATGAACAACAAGGCTCGGTCATGACATACGCCAGATCAGGCTCTAACAATCGAGTCGTTTTCTTAGAAGGTGGGGGATGAAATGTTTCGACAGCCAATTTCCTTGCCTCTAAACGTCGGCCTAATTCGGATAATTGATCTAGAGACGTGACCGAAGTGAGAGCTAATTGTGATTGATAAAAAGGGGCTATATTATTAAGAATGACCTTCAGGCGGGTTGCCGGCGGTACCGAAGTGGATAATCGCCCAAAGAGGTTATCCATGACCGCAAGATACAGTCCTATAGATTCCTTAGGTCCCTGAGTCCTAGCGCGTATTTCCGCGTACAGCCTATCATCATAATCAGGAGGTTGAAATTGTTGTTTCAAAAGTACAACCAAGGAGGTCCAATCGTGAGCTTTCTTTCTAGCCGAAAGATACCAAGTATAGGAAGGTCCTTGGAATAAATCGATACCCGAATTATACAGATCGAGTTCGGAGACGTTTCGAGCAATTCGCAATTCACGTACTCGTTCTAAGAAACTACTTAATGACATGCCATTAGGGTCACCGGTGAATTTAAGATTCCACTGAGAAACTGGCACAGACTTACGATTTCTCACTGCAGTCGAAGGTGGTAGGAGGTTGGCGGAATCATCCTCGGAAGAGGGGGAAATGAGAGATTCCGAGTCGGAGGCTTCATCCAAATTTACGGCTTGGATACCCAAAGACAAGTTAAGTTCAGCCTTCTTATAAGTTTTCACCTTTTTATCTATGTCTGACGTTAAGTTTAGGATCTCTACCATAAGAGTGGATTTTGCCGATCGCTCCTCATCCTTGGTAGGTTTACTTCGATTAATACGCCCAAGAGCGAAAGAAGTTTTTGTCCTAAGTTTAGCAAGTCTCATTGGATCGTTACCGTCAAAAGCTTCCAGCACTTGTCTAATGTCACCGATAGTTTCCTGCAGAGCGGCAACATCATCTTTGAAAGAAAAAGGGTAACTCGGGTAATCAACGGGATTGCCTTCTCGTTCCAACTTTAGGAGTGTATTAAGGGCTTTTCTCATAGGATGCACCGTGGTCAAATTCGTCACCCCACGTATCGCCAGTTCATATTGAAGCTCACTCGCGTTAAGCCGATAAATGTCATAGCGAGGAGACGACATTTCCAGAATGGTAATAAAAACTCAAGAAATTCACAAAAGAAAATTCGTTTTCTAAAAAGAAGAAGGGCAAAAAAAAAGAAAAACAAAAAAACGCTTCGCTACACCTTGCACAACAACGACCAATCTACTTAAATATCGACTACGGAAGTCAGCAAAATCAAAATTCAAAAAAAAGGAGAAAAACAAATATGACATTTCCCTAATCAGGTTTCCACAGAAATAGTTCCAGGCCAAATAAAAACAAATTCGCGCAGGAATTCCTCAAAGAAAGCGAAGAAAAGAGGGAAATAAAAAAAATAATGATTAACCTTTTTGGATGCCACCGTTTTTTTTTTCCTCCTAAAATAGTGCCAAAAACAAAACCAAAAAAGTATATAAGGAAAAAAATGCACTGGCCAAAAAGGAAAATTGTCAATGGCCAAAAAGGAAAAAAAGAAATATGGTCCAAAAATATATATGGCCCAAAAAAATATATCTGCCCAAAAAAAATATGGCCTAAAAAAATATATCGGGCCCCAAAAAAAATATATGGCCCCACGTTGGGCGCCAGAAATTATGCGACGCTGTTTTCCGGGTGCGTTGCGACCTGTGCACCGTCTCCGTCTTTCGGGAGACAGATGGGAGTGATCGCGACGCTTATATCGTTTAGGGGTGCGGGGGAATTATTCTCGTTGTTTCGACTGCTTATAGAGAACAGCGCGACCAAGCTAGCTAGTGGGAGGATGTCGCAGGTTCAATAGTTCAAGAAAAAAAAAAGTCCGGGCGCCACTGGCTTTAGATAGTTGCACGACAAGCCAGAGTCGGGACTGATGGTCTGTCCACCGAAACAACTAAGAAAGACGTTTAAAACAAACACAAAAAAAAGTATATTATCTAACAGTGGCTTGACCGAAAGTATAACGGATACATTTACTGACATCCAAATGAGAGGGCGAACAAAAAAAAAAGAAACCCACCGTAAAGTAAAATCGTATATTGGAGTTGGCTTAATTTCCCTTTATAATACAACAAAACTGAAATACAATAAGCACAATCGAAACGGGTATGTCGCCCGTCGAATCGGCGACTCTCTCAACTATATAACATGCGTCGGGTGGTCCGTGCTTATATAACTTACAGCAAAAGGAAAAAAAAATTAAAATGAAAAGGGCTCCCCAGCGCGGTGACGGGGAACTGATAAAGCGATGCCGGGTAAGTTATATTACAGGTCCACATAAATGGGTTAGTAAAAGATTAGTTCTTACTATATTAATATTCAAATATGCAATGTGACTCAATGATTTTGTTTCCTTGATCTTATATAATACTTAGTACAATAACAAGTTTAATTTATAGCACACTTTAAAATTATTACGTTGGTACAAGAAATGTTCGGCATCTTGCAAATTTCAGCCGACTCGAATATCCGTTTGGGTTGTTAATAAAAAAAAGAATAAAACAAGATTACAGACCTCCGTTATACTTCGCGGGTAAATAGTTGGGGACCAAGCTTCTAGAAGTTCCTATCCGAACTTGCGCACGGCGACTCAAGGTCCATGCGATAACCGGGACCGAATGAATTGCACCGGCCTCCCCACAAGGCTCCAGAAGAATTAAACGATCCTGAGGGAAGTAATCTTGACGATCGGGCACAATATTTTCCAAATAGTCGACGTTAACAAATCCAAATCATAACTTGTAGGTTTCCGGAATCATACTCCGAACGTACTGCACGTGGATGCGAGTAATGGTTTCCACCAGCCAGTCGACCGACCACGAGGAGTTCCATATATCCGAATAAATCGACGTTAGTGCCTTTTCCAATCAAATTCCACACCAGATTCACCCAAAGGACACTAACTTTTCTTGTAAGTCCCAATAAATCCGATAAATCGAACGGCACAAATATCACCTCAGCGGATATCAGAAATGGCCAAATCAAGACGGGACGAAACAAAACGGTCTTCCTCGATGCCAATCGTACACTGTCTCTTTTCGGAAAAACATTGTTCCGACTAACTGACCGTGCGACAAAAAACAACCAAACCACGCGTTTCACGAATAACACCTGAATCGCATCTTAAATATATCGATAAATCGATCGTTTGGAGAAAAGTAAGTCGAATATAAAGTTAATGATAATCAAATATGCAACAATAATTAATAAAGGAAAACTATAAATTAAAGTGTGAAAGCCCCAATCAATATCTTCCATCCTTTTAGAGCACGTTTAATGAATTAAATGGCGCGCCAAACACGTACGCATATCGGTGTTAAAGTCCACCGTAAATTTTACATTGAGCGGCCAGTGGCGGATCAAAGCACGGGCGGAAAATTTACAGGGGTAAGGACTACGACAACAAAAGTACAACAAAAATTAACCGTAACCAAACGTTTAGTTTCCAATTAAACCAACAAAATACCTTTTTCAAAATCTGACCGTAACAATACGTGGATGACATCTTCGTAGTATGGACACACGGAAGAGAAGAACTCGACAGGTTTCTGGAGCACCTCAACAAGCAACATCCAGCTATAAGCTTCACCATGGAAGTGGAAGTAGACAACCAGCTGCCGTTCCTGGACGTATTGGTAATGAAAAGAGACGACAAGAGTCTCGGCCATACGGTATACAGTCACACCACCACCATTGACAATATTGTTTCTAGGTTCCAGTTAGTCTTCATGGACCTGTTTTAATTTAATGTTCACTACACCATTGAGGTGTAAGATTCGTCCATCTTTCATGTAAATTTTACATTTTTCTGTCATATTTGACAAGACACATTTTCAACATATATATATATATATATATATATATATATATATATATATATATATATATATATATGTTCTGCTTTTTTCTCGGGTAATGAACCGCGTTGTAGAATTATCCCTGTAAGGGTTGTTCCGACGTTTCGGCAATGTCACAATTGCCATCTTCAGGTTGGTCTTCGCTGTCTAAGCGATCTAGAAGAACTGGTTCTAAGCGATCTAGAAGAACTGATTCTTCTAGATCGCTTAGACCGAGAAGACCAACCTGAAGATGGCAATTGTGACATTGCCGAAACGTCGGAACAACCCTTACAGGGATAATTCTACAACGCGGTTCATTACCCGAGAAAAAAGCAGAACATATATATATATATATATATATATATATATATATATATATATATATATATATATTATATACCGGGGTCGCGCAAAAGTATGCAAACGGTAAAATATTTTTGAAACCACTTATCAGAATGAAATGAAATTTGGCACGTGTAAAATATTTAAAACAATCTATTAGCTGTAATTTTTTCAGATAAATGCGATCATTTGTTCATTTGTTAAATAGCAATAGGAGTAAAATTTTACATTTTTCAAAAGTACATTTTTTTCTGATTTTTACATGTTAACCTTTTTTTGTTTCGAAATGTAAAAATTTTTTTTTGTGAACACCAAGTATTTGTTTCAACGACAAAGTTTGCTATGAAACTTGTTGTGTAAGAATAGTCAAATAATTTATCCAAACACATAAAAATTCTGAAAATAACACTAGAACATTATTATACAATTTCTACAAAAGGTGTTCAAAATGTTTTCCGTAATAGTATATTATTATACAAGTTTAATAAGGCACCGGATTGTCGCACGAGTGGTTTGGGGCACGACGAGCTTGCGAGGAGTGCCCCAATAGAACGAGTGCGACAATATTGCCTGATAGTCGTTTTACATAATTTCATTGAATTTGCTGGACCATTGCCGATCTACTCCAAACCATCAAAAATGATACGATTAGTATCATAATTGAGATTTTCCTGTAATGACATTTCATCAAATACAAGTGAAATAACTTTTTCCTAATTTCATTTTTTGGCTTCATTTTTAACTGGTGTATTTACAACCCACATATAAATTGTTCAACCAAGATATCAGGGAACTTAAACTTGCGAATTTTTTGTAGCATCACATAGGATTTTATAGAAAAATAATACACAACTCAAAAAATAAATGTAGTTACTTTTTTGAATTTCGATTTTTTTTATATTGTAAGAGATTTGCATCAAATTTGAAGTATGTAATGTTTTTTATTGAACCAATTTTAACAAATTAAAAAGCGAAAAACACTGTAACAAGTTACTACTAAATTTTATGTACTAACAAACAAAAACAAAGTGGTTCAAATCAAATAAAATTTCAATGTCAATGTCTTCTCTGTATTCGTTCATCATTATTGATGGGAAGCCCTCTGTCCTCGCCAATTTATTTTTAAATGTTTTTTGAAAATTCATATATAAGGTAAAATAAAATGTTTCCTAAAAAATGTTGACGATAATTTCGCCATAATAGAAAAAAATTCAAAACTGAAGATGTTTTAAATACCTTAAATTCACAGTACCTCTCCATCAGATTTACTCATGTAGTGAATGTGAATGTGAATGTCACCTCATTAACATCTTAATATTCGATATCCGTAGAAAAAATACTCATACAGATAACTACAGTCATGATAGTTCCACAACGTTTAATAAACACAAAAATCTTTATTCCAATTTTAAAACAGAACTGCAACGAAATAGGACGGATTAACGAATATTCTCAGGTTATAAATTCAATCTTTAATAAATATCATATAAAATGGGAACTCAACTCAATTCAAACTACTCCCACACCACTAAAAGAGACCAAGTAGAACAAAATATATTGCAAAATAACGTACCACCCAATGTTTTTACAAAAGAATCAACTTACAGAATACCTTTACAAATAATAACACACTAAAGAATATCAAAACAATAACATCAACAAAGAACGCTTTATTAAGAAATCAGGAGTATATATAATAAATACGATGGGTTATACTGGACAAACGCAAAAAAATGTTGAAACCAGGTTCAAAGAGCATAAATTGCATATATAAATCGTGAGATCACAAAATCGGCATTAGTCGACTATTATGCAATACGGGGCAATAATTTTAATTTAAACGATGTAATATTGGAAAAACATAGCATGAATTACCTTAGAAGCGATTTACATAAAAAAGTTCACACTAAACTAATGATCTAACGCCGCTTAACAACACATTTCTGTATCTGATAAACTAGAATTACCTAGAATTTTGAACCAGGTACTAACTTGCCTAGTTTTAGTTAGTCAAATTATCTGCTGATGATGAATGCTTACATTCGAAATGTACATTTAGAAATAAATGGTAATTTTGTGAAAAATGGTTTTTTGTTTTGTTATGTATACAAAAAAATTCACAGCTTAAATTCACCAAAATTGTATTATATCGTTGTATTTGCACAATAAACTGGTCCAATAAACTGTTTGTATTGTTTCATGGCACGATAGAACTATAAATATTGACAGAAAATTACTGACAAATATGTAAAATGATTATGATTTGCTGGGAAGCAATGAAGGTGTAAAAGCGTTAAGCTTAAATGAAAGCATGTGTAATGAAGAATTTTGATTAAAGGGCGAGTTAGAAGAGCTGTGACCAGTGGCGGCTCGTGGGTTTGCTACTTGAGGAGGCAAACTCAAATGTGTGTAATGTACAACGTCCTGCATGTAAATATTAAATGATTTTTATTTGTATTGATCGAAATATCGAAAATGTTTAAGATAAAAGATAAAAGTAATTAACAAACTAAAATAACTAACTAACAAAAAGTAAAGTAAACTATTAACAGAAAATAAACAAAAATGCGAATAAAAATTTAAACACAATTGTTTTAAAAACTATATAATGCGTCACACAACTGCACGAGAAACAGGGAGAGTGGGAGTATTCATGTGCCGTGACGCAGCGTCTGGCGGCATGCCTCCAGCCGATGTCTTTTTATCGAGAAAAGTCTCTAGTTAAGGGGGGATCCTGCTTTAGGAGGACTTAAAATATCGTTTTTGGGGGATTTTTTTAGGACAGAAAAAAATGAGTCTAGTGAACTTTTTAGAGCATTTTATTACATATTTGAGCATTAAAGAAAAAATATTTCGCAAGAAAAATATTTAAACGGAACCGATTTTTATGCACATTTGTGCAACACCTTTCAATTGCAGTCTACAATCGGTGGGAAAGATGTAGCTCGTAATTTTTGTCTGAAGCAAAAAAAACCAAAGAAAATTGTAATTCTCATATATTTTCTTCTATGTGAACTAAAAAAAAACCCAAAATTTTGAAATTCAAGATTTTTCTCAGGTTTGAAAATAAATGTGCTCTTTGCAGGAAGAGAAAATCATTTCAACTTGCTAAAAAATCTTTTTAGTTCAAATAGAACAGAATGCTACTGAGGCCAATAAAAGTTTTGTTTCGTTTTGATTGCTTGTCTAGTTTTCTCGCAATCACGCCCACCAGTTTAGAAAAATCGTAAAAACGAAAACTCGAGAAAACGCGCTCTAAAGTTCGTGCGTTCGTATATTCTATGCTCGACACCTCACTGTGTTTAGTGCTGTATCTTTCAAAATATTGCGAATTAGCCGCTATAACTTTTTATACATATTATTAGATATATTAGGCATAGATTTGAGCAATAAAAAAAAATTGATTTTTTGAGCCTTCTAAAGCAGGACCCCCCCTTAATACGGACTGCGCTAGGTTTTGTATCGGTTCAGCGCTTCAAATGCAGCAGTTTGTGAGGCTGAATTTAGTTTGCCTCCGGCCGGCAAAATTTCACAATATTTTCGCGCTATAAGATCTTGGGATGTTTGAAAATTGTAATTTCTACTACAACTATTTACTAAAATACGCGTTTTTAATACAAAAAACAACACTCATGTGTAGAAAAAAATTAATTACAAAAAAATGTCATTATACAAATTGATTAACTAAATTCAAACGTACAAAAATGACAGCTTATTTTCATTTAAAAACTTATATGAAACATTAGCTGTGTTCTTTTTACTTGAGACTCAGATCATATCAACTCACATATGAGTTGAGTGTATCAGATTAGTTCCAACTTGTAAAAAAAAACAGTTATCTCTTCTGTCAAATTCTAGATGTCAAATATTACGTTATATTGAAGAAGAAAAAGAATCACGGAATTTATTTTCATTGTATTTGGTGAGAATTTATAGATTTATACCATATATTATAACCATGATTGTTGAAGAAAGTTCTGATGATCTAGATCATCTACTTCAAGTTCAAGTGACTACTGATTCTTCAGTCCTATCTGAACCAAAGCACAGAGTTTTTATTAAATGTAAAAATTACATTAGTAATGTAGTTAGTCATAAATTTGATGATTTTAATCGCACCGATTGAACCGTGCAAGTTGTTATTATTGTATTGAACAACTGAAGGAAGCAAATATCTTACCTACACATGGTTTCCGACGAAATAAAGTATCTGTAGAGGAGGCTGTTGATGACAATATGGTACTTAGCAAATTTGGAGACGTTTCGGCAATGTTCTGGTCGTTTCAATGTTGCAAGAGGAACTGCGCACACAATTATATCAAAAGTCGTAAAGTACTTGGTGTCAATTAGTCCAAAATATATTCGTTGACCAAACCCTGAAACATTAGAGGTTATCGCAAGTAACTTTGCTCAAAAGCAAAGAATACCAAATGTTGTAGGTGCAATTGATGGAACCCACATCGGCATTAATAGACCAGAGATCGATTCATATACATACTGCAACAGGAATGGTGATCATAGCGTAATTCTGCAAGTGGTATGTGATCACATGAAGAGATTCGCAGACGTGTATTGCGGTGAAGCTGGTTCTGTCCACGAAGCGTGAGTTTTAAGAAAATCAAAAAATTATGAAAATTTCCAAAACGGACTGTGGCAGGAAGATTATTTTCTGCTTGGTGATTCAGCCTATCCAAATTTGCCATGGCCTGTTACACCGTACCGAGATAATGGTTTTTTAACCAATGACCAGAAGCTGTTCAATTACAAGCATTCGTCCACACGAATAATTGTTGAAAATGCAATAGGGCTACTGAAGGGTCGATTTAGGAGGTTAAATCATTTTGAGAACAGAAATGTTGTGCATTTATTAGAATGTGTGGTAGCTTCATGTGGTTACATAACATTTGTATTCTACAAAATGACGACACATCTATCGAGGAAGTTATAAATACTGCAAATACTGATACTTTAGATGAAGGCGAAGTTGAAGTGCAACGTGACAGGAGGGAAACTATTTTTAATATAATGTTTAATATAAATTATTTTTTCTATGTCGCGATTGTAACATAGACTAATAAAAAATTTGAGTAAAACAAAAATTTTATTTAAGAAATAAATCGCAAAAAGTAGAATGAATATAAAAGTCATAATGAATATTTTTGAACATTAATTTTTTTTTCTCTTAATTCTAAAATTTCTTTCAAAGTATTAATCTTTTCTTCTTCCAATTTTAATTTCCGTTCCATTAATTGTCTTGTCAAGTCATTTCCCTTAGTTTTATCTTCCCGTCTTTGTTCCTATTCCTTCTGTTTAGCATCGATGTACATTTCCTTAACTTTCACAATTTCACTACTAGCGCTTAGCCTCCTTTTTTCTTGTTTTCGTTTACAGTTGATACTGTATTCTCCAAATCAGGATTTGTCTCATCTGCAGAGCTTGTTCGTTACCTCTGATTTTCTTTTTCAGCGAGTAGTCCCACATCAATTGCGTGAGTACTTGCTACATTTGGTTTGTCGCTAAGAATCTCGTCATTTTTTTCATAATAATAAAAACGAACTGGGGATCGTCCACTTTTATTTTTAATCTCCTTTGTATTTTTATACGTTCTTACAAGATTTTGCCACTTCCTCTGACACATCGTCGCAGTTGCCTGAAAAATTAAGAATACATATTACTTATAAATTATAAGTAAGTGCTATCAAATGTCAACAACTCACCTGTACATTTAAACCTTCCAACATGATGGATATATTTGTCCAAAAAAAATTCCTTTTCTTGGGGTGGTGAGAATCATCATAAGCTATCGCATCTATTAAGGCTATTGTGGAATCATGTTGCCACATATTCTTTGCAGGGTTTTCTGATTCCAATGATATTTCACTGTTTCTCGGACATTTTGCGTAATTTATTTTAGCATGTTGTAGCAATGCACTTCGAAACTGATCATCTACAAACATTTTACATATAAACACCTAATTACTCTGAAATTAATTTTACCTGATTGCTCCCTAAAAAAATCACCTTGCGATATAGTCAAATTATAATTTGCGCCACTTTCACAATCATAAAGATTTATTATTTAAATTTTCCATGTTTACAACGTTTAAAACAGTCGTACAATAATAACAGAGTATGACTAGCCAGTAGTAGTAGTAGAAATACGAAAAAACCCACGAACGTAAAATTTGCGATATGCGCATGTCAATCACATAAAATCACTTCTGCGTTTACATTTGGGGACGTGCTTCATCGGTGCGGGAGGAACTGAAAATATCTACTGAACTCACTTGCACGCTTGCAAATAAAATAGTGCTGTTGGTGAGAGATTCAGATTTATTCTGATATTTACAGTAAAAGAACACACCTAATAGGTGTATTACATACAGTTTGAAGGACTATGCCACGTCTCAAACATTTTAAAATGTGACGCCCCCGTTTTGAAACCTAGGACAAATTTGCACCTCTGCGTTTCGCTGAACATTTTCAAGTTTTATTTTTAATTAGGTTATTTTTAATGAATAACACTTATTTCAAAATTAATTGTAGTTCCAAAGTGTTAACTTATCGTGATGCATTAGCAGATATAAAATGAAAATCGTTGTAAAAAAAAACTACTTACTAACATGCCTTTGTTCTTTGGCAATCTGAATGATTTTGGGTTTTTGTCGTTGTTTGTAATTATTACATCCATAAACTGCACACACCAATTTTATACGACATATTGCCACAATTTTTATAAATATTTTCTAGCTGACGAATATAAACTTTCCATATGTAATAGTCAACTCAAGCCGCCGACAGCGCTAGTACTCAGCATGGCCAACTGTTATTCGTAGCTACGTATTAATAATTTTATTGTATTTGTACTAACTTAGCAACTAAGATTTCCTTTAAACTGTCTTTTACTTATATTCAAAATAATCTAATCTCAACCTAATTTAATGTTGCTGTGTGAACGCAATTCAACCTTTATTTATAATCAATTCAGTTAGAAAGAAGTAATAGGTTACAAATTTACTCAACATTAAATTTTAATTTTTAAAATGAAGTAAACTCGTAAAACAAACAATAATTTATTTAAAAGTCTTGGTAACTACATAACTCAGAATATACATAGAACGTCCAGTCGATCATCGAGTCTTCGCCCTTTTCGCCAGGACTTCGTCGTCGTCGTTCTCTTTAGCTTTCTTTTCCAGGCGTTTCTTGTACATTTTGTTTTCGTCGGCGCACTTCGTGGTGATGGCACTGCGGACCAGAGATTCCGTGACCATACATTTCCTGCTGACAGTTTCGACGATATCGCCTATTTTGCTCGGATCCAATCTAAAATAAAGACGAAGTAAATATGCGATGTGAATAAGATCCGCACTAGGGCCGTGCTTACTGAATGATAACAACGGTTACTAAACGGTTTGGTTCGTTTCCGAATTAGTCAATTTAAAAACTTAAGCTATTGAACGACTGAGATATCCGCTTAGATGATCTCAACGTGTTGTGGCAGCGTATATTTCGCGTCGTGTTCACTAAATGGAACCTTTGTTTCTGTTTACTAGTTGGCGCCATCTAGCAAGGAATTGTAATGCATTCCATGGTAATTTATGTACGATTTGTCCTTGCACGAATTTGAGTCAGTTTGTAGTTAATACTTTCACCACGAGATGGGGAAATGTGGGATCAAATTTGTCTTCGTTGGTGGCAAACTATTTATGTTTTATAAGGCAATTATTTCATTCGAAATCTAATTATTGTTTGTAAAATTTACGTTGTGCATCGTACGAAAATAATCGATTTAACGTAGCTTTAGTTTTTTTTTTAGTTAGAAATTGTCATATGAACTCATCCACAAGTTACAAAGGAATTTATTAAGAGTTGGCGTTTACCCAATAGATATTGGCTGTTTGAGGTGTACTCAAAAAATTACATATATTATGGAAGTTGTGCCGCAGGGTATGCTACAAATTTTGATTTCATTCTTCGAGTTGAGTTTGATCCATACCTTTTGTATAAATAAATTTCACATTTTCATCAAATTTTCATTAAATTGAAGATATCCAATGATTTTGATGGTCACTATCATATTTTTATAATTTTAACTATGAGCCCCAATGGGCTACAAACTTACCTCATTTTAGCCTGTTTGTCGGTCATCAAAAACGCCGGACTCGGTTTGCCCGTCAAGGAATGTGTGGCCAGGGTGCTTCTGGGAAAAACGTGCATCAGAAGCTTCCTTGTGGCGGTGGAATAATTGTGCCAGTTGATGGAATCGAAGACGTGCCTCAGCACTTTAGTTTTGCCGGAACCGATCAACAGCTAAAATAAAATAAAAAAAATTACTAATAGGCGACATAGTTGAATTAACGTCCTTACGACATTTTCGTCGTTCTCGTCCACCGTGGCCTCTTTGTTCGTTTTGGTGTCCGCTTTAAACGCAGCATTTCTTGGATACGCGGATTTTGGGACATATTTGTTGTCCATTTTGTGGCTCGGCTGGTTGTGGGGTTTTGCGATGCCGGAAGTGCTCGGCTGGGGGTTGGGGCCGCTTAAATTCGACTGGGTATTGGGATCGATCTTGGTGAGAACTGTTTTGATGTCTGTTTGGAAACCTGAAAATAATAAATTAGCAGTTTGTAGTTAGTAATTTAAGGGCGAGCTTCATCCAACGCAAAATATATTTTGACAACGATTGAACTACGTTCAATAGATCAATACAGAATACAGATGGGGACAAATTTAACGACAAACGTAACAATAATAAAAAAAATACTGTAGCCGAATGGAAACGAAACAAACGAACAAATAAAATAAAACAACGACTTAATCCCTATTGAATGGCCACCGTGCATAAAATTTTATTTTCTATTTAATTTGCATCGACGGTTTAACCTCGCCGATATTGATTTATTCGAAGCGACGTTGTTTTGAAAATGAATCAGTTGAGCCGATACGTAAACAGGTTTTAAATTGCGTCGGGAAAATGTCTACGTGTTCACTTGACATTTTCTGGACTTTCCTCGAGTTTTCTTTGCGGCGCCGATAAGTTTTTTTCATTCGCCGTTGACGCACCAGACTAGGTTACGGGGGAACGATGGAAAATGCAAAGTTGAAGAGCGTATGACGTCATTTTATAAGGGGATTTATAGATGCTTTTGTTTGTTGAAAATAATGAACGGCTTACTTGTTACTGAGAAACTAGACATGGTTTTGTTTGTTGGCGAAACTACGTCTTTTTGTTGGGGGAATTATATTTGTTGTCTTTTTGGCTATTATGCTTTAATTGTTGAATTTTATAATGTATGGTTATTTCCACCATATTGTCACTTAAAACGAAATATTACATGGGTTGATTGTGTTCTGTGCGTTGGAGAAGAGTTCCCGGAAGAATTATTTACATTGAGTCACAATTGCTGAAGATAAATCCACGAATTTCCAAAAATTTTAACTCTCCTGAGGGCTATTTATACAATGTATTTATGTAGCGCAATCATACATAATCGGATCAATGTTGCTGTGTCCTGGTTAATGTACACTCAGTCAGTTTCTTATTATCTGGGATTAGCACTTTTGTTGAACGTGTATGGAGCAGTTAATTGATGACGCATTTTTACCACAAAATGTTGAGTTAATTTTTTTCACAACCCACACAGTACCATTTTTTATTTATCAACAATTTCCAATCGCCTACCATGAAGTTTCTGCTCCAATCGGTCGTATCGCGTTTTCAACTCGTTGTACTCGTTCTGCAGGGCGTTGTATTTCATGGTGTCGTCCTCGTCGGTTTGACACTCCTTGTCGGCGACCTTAATTACCTGCCGCTGGACGTTGCCGTGGAAGCACTGCGTCACCGAGTAATTGTTCTTGCGTCTCTTCTGGCGGCGATTCTGCAATAACAAACGTCGTGAGTTCGAGAAAGGAGCTTTTAAAGAGTTTCACGTCGCGGAGCTTTTTCATCGCGAAAACTTTGCAATAATGGGGAAAAATGTGCGCCAGTTGCGTAAACAGCCTGGGAGCAGAACTCGTCCCACGATGAATAACATTGTTATTGACGTAGCGAGATTGTTATGCAACATGCTTTGCGACGATTCTAATGATATGTACCGAGGATTTTTTTATGTTTTATGTTATGGTTCATTATTTGTTTTGGGGCTGCGAAGTCTCACTAAAGGACGTGCTTTACCGATAACGAGAACCAGCAACTGTGGCTTTACTGGTTGAAGGCTTAAATGATTGGACATACGATTGCGCTTTTAACTTTATATTACAAAGAAGCATTGTTGGAACATATTAAAATTAAATGAGAATTGATGACGTACCTGCATTATTTTTGCGAGATCGGTTTCGCCGTAGAATTCCTGCAGGAATTCTTCACCAATGGATTTTAAATGGGACTGCAAGAAGCTCAGGTCATCTAAAAAAGGAAAATTAGAGAATTGCTTAGAATAAAGCAGTTATTTATATTACGGACATAGAAACCAGAGAGGTTATGTGTTACGTATGCGGAGAGAGAGAGGAACAACAAAAACACAAATGACAAATCTTTATATGAAAACTATAGAGGTATTGTATTATTGGACACAACTTATAAAATACTGGCAAAACTTATTAAGGAAAGATTAATCAATGTTAGAAAAGCTGTCCTGAAGGAATATCAGGCTGGCTTCAGGAGAAATTGATTGATTTCAAACAAGCCTACGACAAAGTAAATAGAGAACAAATGTGCAATGCAATGAGAAGACTAGAAATACCTGAAAAAGTTATAAGGCTAACAACTATGACGCCGAATAAATCTCATAATATAGAGCTCTGGAGTGGCCAGAAATTAACAGAATTTCTGTTAGGAAGGCCATTTCATTTATACATAATGTATATGAAAGTAAAAAAGATCGAATATGAAATCATAAAATCGTCTTGTATTTGGTTGGATTAAAGTTTCTTAGTTTTTCAGTTTCCATAATTAAAAACCAGACCATGAATAATTTCACGATCGATCCACGCGATTTGACTGAATATAATTAATAATTTCTTTCTTTAATAATCTCTTTCCGTTTTGCACGTCTTTGACACTCTAGATAAAATTAAAATTGAAACAAAAACTGGTATTTATGTACCAGCGAATCTGGATTTTTCGGAAATTTAATATCAAAAATTAAAGCTGTTAGATTCAAACTAAAAATACAATTGAAAATGTTTTCGCATAAAGAAAATAGTAATAACACGAAATTTTGTAAAAATAACGAAACTCAGGTTAAATACGATATAGCGGATAAGAAATATAACAATTTAACATATTAAAGTATAATTTTTTAAAATGTAAAGCAGTTATGGATTGGACAGGAATTGAATTAGGATTGGCTGTATTTGGTGTTGGACAAATTGAATTTGAGAGTTGAAAATACTTTTCCTGCTTCAGTTTCATTTTGGGTCGAATCTGTTTTGATTAACACGGCAGTATTTATTTAATATTGATCTAGAGCTTTGAGTGAAATTTTGTATTAAAACTGGCTGTTGGGTCAAGGCGTGGTTGGATTGAATTGGGTTTAGCAGCTGCAGCTTGATTCTTAATAAAATCATTTGCAATTTACTCAAAATATCAACATTTTTCAATTTAATGTTATCTACAATTTTGGGTTTTTCATTAAAATTTTATATTCTATGAAAAGAGCAAAATTTTCGATCGACCATAATTAACAACTTTAAAAAAGATTATATATTAGATATATTGAGAAAGAAAATTGCAAATGATCGGAGCTACTAAACCTAAGTGAATTAATGCAACCGCAATCCAAGCCAAAACAACAGGTTTTGGCTTGGATTGCGGGTTGGGTGAACGAAGTAAAAACTTTACATGTATTAGACTATATGCAAATCCGTATTTAAGATACTATACGTCAAAACTAAAGAATTATTTCTTAACTTGTTAATGATGATAACCTATTAATATATGCTGTTAGTATGATGAATAGGAACTCTAAACCTGATCTAGAGGGAAACCATGCGAATGTAAGAATTGATAAGAACAATGTAAATCTGAAGTAGGATCGTAGGAAGCCAGACGAAGTACGAGAATTGATGGATAATGAATCTTGGAACTTTTCCACCATGGCATCGGGTATGCTACATCAATTTTAATGATAAAAAGTTTATGGTGGATAAATTGAAGAATCATTGATATTTATATGCCGCCATAATTCAGTCTGTATGTTTGAAAAACCAGGGATGATGGGAAGAAGGACGAAGTTAGAGCAAGAGGTGATGGAGAAGTGGAAACAAGCGGAAAAAGTACAGGAAATGAAAGGTAAAGGGACAGAAGTTTGAATGTAAGATACAGAGCTGCATGTGTGTATGGAAAAAAAACGTGGAATATATCAGGGGCGTTAGAAAGATAACAGAAGAGATAATAATTGCTAGGTTTATATGAGACAACGAGAAGGAATGCAACATATATTGGATATGTGAAGACTTTAAGTGATGTGGGTTCTATGCAAAAGCGACGGACGAATGAAAGCACTGGATGGATGAATGTGGCGAGATAGATTTGAGTAAGGAAAAGACAACGAAAAGTGCGAACTGGAGAAAAAGTTTAAATGAGACAGGAGGCGAGGGTGAATACTGCGGAAGCTAAAAGGGTTATAAGAAAATCGAAAGGAGAAGAAACGAAAACGCAAATATATACAGTACTCGCCAAAATGACTGCATATCTTAGTTTTTCGATCATAACTTTTTCATAGTTATCCACTCTTCCTGAAATTTTTATATGTTCAAAAAACAAATATTGTAAACCGAATAGTCAGTTTATACAGAATCACTCACCCAATGATTTCTTAACAGCAATTTATCAAAATCAGCGAAAAAGTTACTTTTCGAAAAATTAACAATATGTGAACTATTAAGACTTGGTTGCGTAGCCTCGTTCGTTGATAACTGCCAGACAGCGACGTGGAATGGATGCAATCCGGGTATCGATTGTCGATTGTAGGATGGCCTCTCAGGCAGCCTTCAGTTGTGCGAACTGTTCTGCAGTATTTGATGCCTTTTACCAGCCAACCTTCTCTCCAGCTCTTCCCAAAGTTTCTCGATGATGTTCAAGTCCACGCTTTGGCTCGGCGAATCGAGAACTTCAACGTGACGGCGTGAGAACCACTGGATGATGTGGTCCGACCGATGTTTGGGATCATTATCTTGTTGATATATGAATGATCGACCCACACAGCGCAGTACCCATGGACGCATCGTGTTCTCCAGAATGTCCTCATAACCGTAGCGATCCATTGTGCCGGTAATAAGTCGAAGAGGGCCCATTCCCTTACGGAGAAGCAACCGTAGACCATTGCAGATCCACCTCCATGTTTGATGGCGGATAGCTGGTATTTGAGATCAAACCTAGTGTTCGCAGGACGTCGCACTCATTTTATACCGTCACTTCCAAACAAGTTGAACTTAAACAAATACCAGCTACCCACCATCAAACATGGACGTGGATCTGCAATGGTCTACGATTGTTACGGTTATCAGGACATTTTGGAGAACACGATGCGTCCATGGGCACTGCGCTGTGTGGGTCAATCATTCATATATCAACAAGATAGTGATCCCACAGATCGGTCGGACCATATCTCCCAGTGGTTCTCTCGTCGTCATGTTGAGGTTCTCGATTGGACGAGCCAACGCCCGGACTTGAACATCATGGAAAGCCTCTGGGAAGACCTGGAGAGGAGGTTGGCTGGCAAATAAGCATCAAATGCTGTTTTTGCCAAATCATTGTAACAGTTGTGGGATGCAGGCTTTCGAGATGTTGACCATAAAAATAATTTCTTCCAAGTTTTGTCATCGTTTTCAAATGCTGCCGAAAAGTTCGCACAACTGCAGGCTGCCTGGGAGGCCATCCCTCAATCGACCATCGATACCCTGATTGCATCCATTCCACGTCGCTGCCTGGCTGTTATTAAGGCACGAGGCTACACCATCAATTACTAGTCTCCTCATAAGTTGTTTCGCCGCCATTTTGCAAAATAGTTCACATATTGTCAATTTTTTGAAAAGTGACTTTTTTGCTGATTTTGATAAATTGTTTTTAAGAAATCATTGGGTGATTCTGAATCTGTATAAACTGACTATTCGGTTTAAAATACTGTTTGTATAAAAAACAAGTATTTTAAACCGAATAGTCAGTTTATACAGATTCAGAATCACCCAAAAAAAATTTCAGGGAGATTGGATAATTATGAAAAAAGTTATGATCGAAAAACTAAAATATGCAATCATTATGGCCAGTACTGTAGGTGAGACAATTCCTATGATGGATTCTTTCATATGTTACACCACAATTATGGCATTAGGAAAATATTTGAATACTGATTAACAACAATTCAACGCGACAATTTCCAAGTAAGTTTAATGGTATGATTATGGTTATGGTCCAGAAACAACAAACGCCAATCAAGCTTTTGAACATGATGAAAGCCTTTTCATGATAATAAACTTAAAATTTTATTTTACATTATACTCTATATTATATTTTACTTTATGAGCATAGTGCTAAATATATAGTGCTAAAAGGTGATTACCAATACCTCTTAGTATTACACTACCCACTTCTTGTATTGAATAAGGGAAGACACTGAAATGAAAATTTTTGAATATATTAAATTTGAGAATGAACGACCGATTGTAGACAGGTTATATTTTATAACAAATAAGACAATGATGGCCAAAGGGTATGTTATGTCAGTTTTGTGGTTGTTGTTGGTGTAAAACTTTCATGTTATACCAACGCATGTGCAAAATATTATAAACTTTTAGAAAATCCTCGCTGAAGTTGTTCTACGGACGTGTGAAACAAGACGAGTAGGTTGAAAGCTCAAATACCTAGGCAAATGTTCAGGGCAGTTCATACCATTTAATGTGACGATGAAGATAGCAACAAGGAAAAAGAAATGAAAAAATAGATAGATTATGAAAATGAGCTGCTTTAGGAAAATTTGAATGAAGTTCCCTTAATATGACGGTAAGATGTATTTCAATGATTTTAAAATTTTGACAAATCCATTTTTTTATTCTTATACGAACACTTCAATTTGCTTTGAAATAAATTAATATTTTCTAATGGTTTAACGAACAATTTCTTTATTACATTGTTTATTAATAATAATAATAATAACAGAAATAAAATTGAAGGTGAAATAGTTGATTTGTTTGTAGGAATAGTTTGCACGGAAAATAAACCCTCGTGAAAAGTTTCTACGAGAAATATCAATCCTACAAATTTTTGCATTTTCTGAAAAAATTGTTGAATTTTACGAAATTTTGCAATTTTTCGCAAAATGTTAAAAATACAAATTATTCAAATATTAATATTAACTGTTGTGCTGCCTACAATAAATTCGCTATAAACTTTATTGACCACCACAGCGGGAATGGAGACGACAAGTAAACGAGCCATACTTAGAATAACTAAAAATGTTCGTTTTTATGTAGAAAAATACATTTCGTTCTTTTCCAAATTGCGGTCCTTGATTTATGTCGTAATTTTAAATATTTCAATGAATGTAACAGGCGGGTGCTTTGGCTTTCTATGGGCTCATCAAACCACCATGTACATTCAGGTGTATGATCATATCATGTAAGCATCATTTTGTGTGTAAATATTAACTCCATCATTGACTTCTAGGTACAACAAGCAAGCTTTCGAAATCGTTGACCATAAAAATAATTTCAGAGTTTTGTCCTCGTGTTCGATTACAACTTGTAGTTGCATTGGTCATTTTGCCAGCTTTTTCAGAAGTTCTCTATAGACTTTTTTTTTACTTATTTAAGCATTTAATTTTTTTGTTAATTGATTTTAAATTAATTATTAGATTGTATATTTTTGGCAAATTTGTGTTAAATTTTGATCTCATGACAATCTACGCATTTTCTTGAGTTGGAAATTTGGATTTTTAACAATTGATATTTTATTGCATATTAAATTAAATTTTTCATAATTTTTAATTTTATTTTTCTAATTTTACAATTTTGTTACTATTTTACGATTTGGTTATTTTTATTTTTGCGTTGCAGATAATGATAGCAATTTAATATCTCTTGAAAATTTTCATAATAGTTTTTCGATAATGTCGACTTCTACAATTTTTATTGTTTTCAAACATTTTTGATACGTTCGTTAGTTTCAGCAACATGTTTATGTTTTTAATGTTACTTTTTTCACAATATTAGAAAAAAAAAATAATTTGCAACTTTTTTAATTTTATATAAAGTTGTTGATTTATGATTTTATATATTTTGTCATTAGTTGCAATTTAGACATTTTTTTAAATTGTTTTTATTTTAAGTTCGATTAAATTTCGGCTCTAAACTAACCCAGTCCAACCCAACCCATTCTTACAATTTGTTCATTTATTTCTTTAGCTTTAACAATGTCTCTTTTTTAACAACTTTTAGAATTGTTTATAATATTTAAATTTTCCCTTATTTTAAAGGATCATTTTTGCCCCATTTTCAATATTTTTTTAATATTTCAACATTGTCTGAAGTGTGATTTTAATGCAAATGAATTTTTGCGGATAGCTTAAGGTGATGACAACTATTTAGATGTCTCTGAGCTCGTCAGACCACCATACATACATCCGCTGAAGCTGGTGTAGGTTTTCAACAAAGCAGTCTTTAATGCTGACGATTGCGAAGTAGTGAGTTGTGAGTCTGGATAGTACCAACTTAGTCGGTCGATAAACGCTACTGCAATTGCATAGCGGCAAGAATGCATTGACGTCTAGATTGTGTTAATACACGCAAATAAACTCTATGATTTTTACATCAACTTTTTTTGAATTCACCTCAATTTTTATAGTTTCACATTTTTGCATTTTATACAATTTTGTAAAATTTTGCTTGTTTTGGTAATGAAACATATAATGTTAATTTTTTGTAGTTAGGTTAATTAATTGTCAAATTTTTAATAATCTGCACCCAATTTTTTTATAATTTCTAATTTCGTAACCATTTTCCTTCTACTTTTTGATATGTTGGTCAATGATGACTTTATTGTTTTGTGGGTTTTTAACAATCATTTTGGCAGTAATTTTTTCAAATTAGATACTTCATCACACTTTAACACAATTGGCAATAAACATTCTTATAATTTATTTGCGACTTTTAAAATTTTCTAATATTTTTACAGCCTGTCGCGTATTAAATCTATTAAAATATTTCTTAATTTTTGCATTTTTTTCAATTTAGAAAATTTTGAAATTATTTAAAATTAGGTTACATATTAAATTGTATATTTTCGACTTTATCGATTATTATAGTTATAATCAATTTAATCTGTTGTGTCGAACGAAATTAATAACAAATATTAAGACTAATGTTTTTTTAAAACATTAGTCATACTATTTGTGCTTAATTTTGTTGACCAAAAAATTGAAAGTCAATCCGATACTTCGTATTAACATAATGGTGGAAATCTAACCTCTGACCTCCACATTTTCTTGTGCAAGATGATTTAATGTCACCACTACTGGGTAATTTACTGGATATTCGATGCTACACCTGCATAACTCAAGTACAACAGAACTGTTATACATTATTAAAGCGTGCTTTTTAAATGTGTGTTTGATTTATATAATCTCTCAGCGTATTTCACTTGATGCGTTTTATCGGAATGTTTACGATTACTGTTTCTAAATCGACTACTTTCTTAAAACAAAGTTATCTGTTAATCCGATATTTCGTCTTTAAATAATGCTACAAATGATTAAACCGAATCTCCACATTTTCTTGTTCAAGATGATCTAATATCACATGTAGTGTATAACTTATTAGATTGTCGATGATTTCTGGCAAGTCTTGGCCTCTTTGATTGTTTCATTTCATCAAACCTATTGGACAAGTACGATTCTTTAGAATTTAACTTTTTGGCGCAGTAACAATGTTACGAAAATGTTATAAATTACTTACTTAATGAAAATAATGGAACAATCTTGTAGCATATGATCAAGAACTTATCATAGATTAAATAACAATTGCTGTTGCACTGATTTAGCGTCCACGCTGTAGTTTCATTGGTCGTGTCAATGCTCTAATATTTACCCACATTGTGTAGCACTTCCATAATTTGAGTACAATGGATCTGTCATATATGATTGATGGTGCATTTTAAATATGTTTGATTTATATATTTATAAAATTTATTTAATTTGCACTTTTCACCCATTTGCATTTTTAATTATTCAATTTTGACCTTTTAATGTCGATTTCTTGCATTGAAAACAATGCTGCCAACGTTACACAATTTCATCATAAATCGACATTTTAAAAGATTTCGCATCCAATTTTTTCACAATCCTAAACGTCGATAATTTCATTTTACAACGTCGACATCCATACCTGATACATATACAACAATAGCTTGCACTTTGGCGCAGCCGAACATCACCGTGACGAACACCCCCCTTCGCAGCGTGTTCCACGAATTTTCCGCCAGCTTGTTGTGATGCAAAATTTCAAATTCGTTGCCCGGATCGCAGTCCTGGTAGTAGACAATCAACCAAACGTCTTTGATCGACAGGTCGAGACACTCGTCTTCGGTTTTCACGTCAACCGTGCCTGACATCTTTCGACGATAAGCGAACCTGAAATAAACACGTTATATTATTAGGAGAGTCAATGGAAGTTGAAGTTTGTAGCATTGTCGTTATTCAAAAAACAAAACGCGTAAATAGCATTTAGAATAAGTTACCTTTGTTTTAGTTTACAAATAATTGTTACCCATTATTAAAAAAAAAAAAATCACCATGACGTTTTAGGCGCCTGTGGGTTTTGCTAAACGCTCAGGTGTTCCCGTATCTACCCCCATTGGACGCACATTGAAACCAGTAGCTGGCGTTTTTTTATTGAAAGCTAAGCCTAAGAATGTTAATAGTGAAAAAATAACTTTATAAATTATTAATGATAATGAACAAAGGCAAAGAATAATTTATGGAAACTTATCCTGGATAAGTTTTAAATGACTTAATTTTGAAATACAAGACCATTTTTTTATTTAAATTATTATAACTAATGTTATTTGTTTATTTTTCTATTATTACATATATTATAGGATTATTCTGGTTATTTATACTAGATTTATTATTAATATATTTTCGCAAGAACATCAGTACCATAAATCACTGCAATTCTACCAATAACCGTAACCGTAAATACTTTTGAAACCTTTTCTTAAACGAATTGCTTTTAGCCAGATCTACTTTTAAGAACTAACTCAATATGCACTCACCTACGCGTCGTATCACCAAATAAAAACCAAACTTGCACACGGATTCTTTAATAAAAATCTGCACGACACTTTCGTCAACACAACGCCACAAACGAACGAGCATCTAGTAAGATTCAGTCTCAATTCAAGTCCAATTAGAAAAGCACCCCTTGTGTGCTAAAGTGGCCGTTCGGGCGACACGTTTCTAGTTTGGCGTCTCTGTCGCGGCCGGTTTTCGTCGAGGGTGCGACGGAGACGGCGACAGGCGGCGTGCGGCCGGGGGTAGTTTGCGACCAGTTTCTACCCCCGAAAAATCTTTTGTGTTCTTAGAAACGAGCGTATACCTGGCAAATCCAATAGCTTATTGCCCTTGTAACGGTAAAATCGTCGAACGCTGTACCGGTACCTGAATTGAATAAATTTGTGCACACGTTTCACAGCGTATTTTAATTTACATTGGCTTAGATTTTCAGAATATATTGAATAGTCGTTATATAATTTAATTTTCAAATCTGCATAGAGTACATTTCAGCCCATTGGTCACAACTAACTTTGAAATGCAACCAAGTAAAGTTTTGGATGGTTTTCTAAAACAAATTTATTTAAAAGGAATTTTGGTTAAATTAACGCATTTGAATTCATTACGTTCATTAGCTGGCTGAATAGGTCACATATATATATAATTTTTTTGTTGGAAACACCGTAGACATTTCTCGCGAATTTCTGTTTCATTGGCAAAGTCCGTTATTAGACTCTGGAGAATTTTTATCCTAAATTTGAATTTATGTGTCAGTACGTTAGAAATGTTTGCAATAAAGCTGCCGCTTTGATCGATGCGAATATATTTTTTACGTCTGTGTACAAGACAAACTGAGTCATATGGCCCCTATGGTGATTGTTCGATTTAACAATTTTCTAGGAATTCTCGTAAATACTTCACCTATGCTTTCTTTTAATGGACTTGACTCGCTTATATAAAATTATACCTAATTATTTATTACAATCATTATTTTTTATTATCATATTTATTTTTCCTTTTTGATATATTTTCCTAAATTACTCTTGTAATATAATTATATTTTCTTCAACTTTTCCTACTCTGACATCCTAGCGAAATTATTTGATTTTTCCGAAACTATTGGCACGTTCAGCCCACGGCAGCGCCGGCCGGCGCTGGCAGGGCTGTCCGACAGCGGTGGCTAAAATCACCGCTTTCCGACAGCGCTATCAGAAAGCGTTCGCCATATTTTCAGCGATAAATTTCACCGCTTTTGTGCTAAGCGGAGTGGACGGGGTTGGCGGATAGTTTTCAAATTCAAATTTAAGATACGGAATTAATTGAATTATTTACTAGAATTGTGATATTTATGTAATTACCGTAAACTGAAACAAGTTTGCGATATTCATCTGAGGTAAGTAGAGTGTAAAATAACAATAAATAATTTATTGCCCTCATCAATTCAAACCTATCTACCTACAATAAAAGCGGAATGTATTATATTAAAATTCGTTCGCATCTGATATTTCTGAGTAAAAAAATGCTTATATACGTTTGGAAATGTTACTGCCTAATTGCTGCAATTTTACACCCTTAATGCAAAACTATATTTATAACCTGCGTACTTGTATTATATTCTGCACAAATATTTACAAATTTGTGTATACTAATTGATGAAAATGGAAAATTCAACTGAATCTGTTTCGATTCAGTTTACTTATGCCGACCGAATAATTAACGTAGATGTACCGACGCATTTGGTGTCAAGATTATATGAAGTTAAGTTGTAATAAAATCATTTTTTAGGCGACCGACACGAAAAATTGAAATTTCAGTCGTCAAACGCGGACGAAAAGTAACCGTTTTTCGTCCGCTTTCATTTTTCGTCCGCAATAGGGTGGCGCCATCTACCGACAGTTACCGAAATTGTATAAAAATAACCACATTGCCGTCAGTGTCAAACTGTACATCTTGTTTACATTAGTAAATACGTGTTGGTGATAGACTTTTTAACTGATTATTGGGTAATTATTGGTTATAAAGCCGAAATAACTTCGAATGTAGACAAAGAAAACATAAACATGTCTGAAGGTGTTACAAATATGTACAATTGTTCAGTTGTCATAAATGACTATGTCAATAAATTGTAAGTAAATGTTGCAATAAATTTGAAAATTTTATGAGGGTCGCCTAAAAAATTTTGTGTGCACCACGGCCAAAAAGTGTTTTTTCGTCCTCGTTTGCTTTCCGACCTCGGCGCCACCTCGGTCGTAAAGAAAACTCGGACGAAAAAACAGCACTTTTTGGCCTAGATACACAAAATACTATTATAGTGTTTTGAATAATTTTATATAAACCTATTTTTTTAATAATTTATTCCTTTGTTCATTAGATTCTAATTTCCAAACCGAGTTTCTATCTCAATTCTTGAATGAAACTAGACCTGTAAATGAAACCCAACCTGTAAGTGAAACTCAAGCTGTGAATGAAGAGGAATTCAAGTGGCAAGACGAACCAATTAAATTACTGTTGGAGTCTTACCGTGAGGAGTACCGTAATCCAAAAATTAAAAAAAGCACGTTATGGGGAAACATTGCCAAAAAATGCAAGATAAGGAAGATGTGTGACAAAAAATTTTGTAATTTTAAAAGTACATTTCGCTCCATGAAAGAAAAAAAAAGAAAACAGGTACAAGGTGCCAACATTGGCACTATTACGAGGCAATGGATGATATATGTCAGGATGATGCAACAGTCAATCCACAAAATTTAATTTCGTCATTGCCTATTGTTGTGACAAAAGACATCTCATCACTGCCATCAGCAAGTGGGACATCCTCAATTTGTATACCAAGTACGATGTCAATCGTAGAACCATCGGCAACCGCATCAGCAGATGTCACAACACTCCCTTCAAGGAAAAAACAAATGAGAAAAAATGGAGGTTTGGAAAGTTTCACGAACAACTTGTTGCATGTTGAAAAAGATAAGGTGGATGCACTGCAACAGCTTGTCGTAATAAACTCAAGAATTGCGGACTCAATGGAAAAAAAATATTACTTGAACAGCTAATAAACAAATAGTAAGTAAAGTGACATTAATTTGTGATGGTTTATGTTTATATATGGTTTTTGTTTGAGATTTTTGTAATTTTGTTATATGTTTAGGATTAATTTAATTTCTTTCATTTTATGTATACAAGTTTTTGTTCAGTTTCTTTCATTGTGTATATGTTATTAAGTTTTTGTTACTTTTATTTTGTATTGATACCTATGAAGTTTTTGTTTTTTATTTCTTTCAGTTTGTGTATGGATATATGGTATAATTCAAACAATAATTTTGTAGATAAGTTGGTTTTATTTTAATCATAAATTTTGCGTAATTGTGTTACGTTTTTCCCTTCCTTCATTTGCTCCTTCCCTTCCTTCACATGTCCTCTTCAAAATCAATTTCTTTCCTAATGGAAAAATTATGCAAAACACAACATACTGCGATTATTGAAGGCACATATTCAACGTTGAAGTCTAAATATTAAAGCCTTCGCCATTTTCCCTTCAAACGACCAGATGACTGTTCTACTTTAATTCTAGCGGAACTTAATATCGTATTATATCTTATTTGCCTTGCGGTTAAATGTCCATTATTTCTGAATGGTACCATAACAGATATCGATAGGGGCACTATCACCTAATACATTGTAGTGGCGTGGAAGTAATTCTTCGTTGTCATTGTGCAATTTAAAATAGAGTGGGCTTGTTCTAAAGACCCTGGTATCATGGACACGACCTGGCATTCCGATGAAAATATCACGAAATATTAGTGTGAAATCACATACTACTTGGAGTATAATGGAATGACGGGCATTCCGATTATAAAAGTCAATGTGATTATGTGCAGGAGCTTTTACTGGAACGTGTGTCCCATATATATTACCAGCAATGCCTGAAAAGCCAGTCCTTTCATGAAATAATCTACTTATTTCCGGCATTTCGTTGGGAGTAGGCCATTTAATTTCTTCTGGTACCATATTAACCAATTGTTGGCACATTTCGTGGAAAACTAGGTGGCCGGTCCCTTTCGACATACCAAAGCGGTCACAGCATGCTAAAAAGATTCTTCTTTTGCAAGCATCCACACTTGGATTCAATCGCTGTCCAATGTTTTCAGTTTACTCCTAAAAATAATTATAATAAAAATAATAGTTATATCAATGAGATTGCAATATAGCATAACATTATTAACAAGCGTCAAACATCACTGTAGCATCCCTTATTGAACTATAAAATACTAAATAAATTAATGACTTTTACCTGCATGCTATTTTTTGACATTCTGAAGTTTTCATAAAATTCATCAGGATTGTAGGCAGGTATCGTAATTTCATAGTAATTCTCATTACGAATGGGTACATTGAATCATTCAAGTGCTGCATCACTATATTCTCGTCAAAGTCGATAAGAGGCAGCACACCTCCTAGATTTATAACTTCTATACCATCATCCATGAATTCTTGCAAAATAATTTGTTCGTGAAAATATTAGTTATATATTTAACACATGATTCCTACCTAAATTCGTTGGTTTATATATACAATTTACAAATATCAATACATACAAGGATACACTTATCGGTAAGGTTATAACCGTTCTGTCGCCAATTAACGACGTGTTGCGCATCTGTCGGCAGAAATTAGCTATGATACCGTTCCGCCCAAAAAAGCGCTGCCGAAAAGCGCTTTTAGACAGCGAAAAGCCGTGAATATCGTGCAGCGCTATTCGAACGACAACTTTCTGTATTACACAGCAGAATCAAACGAAGTGGGACCACGAGAGCGCGCACAGGCATACCCACAATTTTATTTCCTTATTTAAAACATGAATTCAAATCACGTTCCAAGTTTTTCTGCTGGCATTTTTTATGGATCGACCATTTCTCACACGTTTTTTTTACAATTATTCATTCGAATTTCTTTATAGGTTATGTAAAATTGCCGAAAGTGTATAAAAAATGAAACATGCATATTACGTTTTTTCTCCGAGATTAATTGCCCGGGTAATAAAATAAGGGTTTAAAAACGAGGTCGTCGGACACACTACACTTTCTCGGTATTGCAAACTGTACGGTGACCGTACTACGGTCACGTTTACAAATATCTGCACTGAAGTTTCTTATGCTTACTTATAAATTTTTCGAAAGAACTTTTCAAAAAGTGTTGTTTCAAATCTTTTATTTTTCAATTGTTTCGATAACTCGTATGGTTTCGGTGTACACTCACAGACGTATTTCCGAAAATATTCAGAATAGGCTTAGGGAAGGGCAAAACGTATATTTTCGTTAAAATTTGAGTTCGAAAATGTCCTTACAGATAAAGTAATGATTGTTAAAACGGCCCACTTTGGATTAGAGACCAAATGGGTGTTAGGTTTATATGCAACTACTTGGGCTTCATTTTGTAACACTGAAGGCAATTAAATTCTACTATAGTAAAAGGAACTATACAAAACGTACGAGTGGTTATTTCTTGTCACTAGTAGTAAAAAAATAAAAAAAACCTGCACAAGTTAAACCCAAACTCATGCAAATACCGTTCGTGTTAAAGCTGTCATCTATATATAATTATGTACTCTAACTCGACACCCAATTAAATATATCACTGGGTTTAATTAAGGGGGGATCCTGCTTTAGAAGGCTCAACAAATTGCTCAAATCTACGCCTAATATATCTAAGAATATGTATAAAAAGTTATAGCGGCTAATTCGCAATATTTTGAAAGATACAACACTAAACACAGTGAGGTGTCGAGAAAAAAATATACGAACGCATGAACGCTCGGACAAACGAAGCGCGCCCCCTTCCCGCAGACACATAACACCGAACTATGTACTGAAAAATGTTCAATCGGTCGTTCGAAACAATAATATTTTGAATTCGTAAGAGCTATACTAGGATTATAACCAGATAACAGTAAGTAATCGACAATTAACATTTTTCCTGATCGTAAACTTTAGAGCGCGTTTTTTCGAGTTTTCGTTTTTACGATTTTTCTAAACTGGTGGGCGTGATTGCGAGAAAACTAGACAAGCAATCAAAACGAAACAAAACTTTTCTTATCTTTAGTAGCATTCTCTTCGATTTTAACTAAAAACATTAATGAAAAAAATTGTAAACAACAAAAGGTGTTGCACAAATGTCCATAAACATCGGTTCCGTTTAAATATTTTGCTCTCGAAATATTTTTTCTTTAATGCTCAAATATGTAATAAAATGTTCTAAAAAGTTCACTAGACTTGCTCATTTTTTTCTGCCCTAAAAAAATTCCCCCAAAAACGATATTTTAAGTCCTCCTAAAGCAGGATCCCCCCTTAAGTCGACACATTTTTATTGGATATTTTAATATTGCTTTGTAAATTGTCTTTATCGATGTAATAAAATTCAGAGAAAGACAAAGCAATCAAGCTAAGAAGTCATCAGCTAGTTCTCGCAAAACGCTATTAAATAAAATGTAGGGGTTTGATCTAACGTAATCTAAACAAGCTTGTGATAAAGCAGTTCATTTTTAAAGTGTAATAAGTCACATACATACCAAAGTAGAAATTTTTATAATATCATTTAGTGGCACAAAAGACATACACTAATATTGAATAGGGTTTGCCATCAAAGAACTGTTTCTACCCCAAAATAATTAAATTTAAGCCGTCAGCGAAAGGATATGCCTCATGAGAATTTGTACCAGATGGTGCAACACATCCTTGATTTCGGTAGATGCCCTAACAGAGGAACCCACGTCATCCCAATCCTAAATTGTTAATATACTCCTGGACTGGCTTCATTATAACAATTATAAATAAATTATCCCAATAATAATAATAATTAATGAATTATTAAGAATTACTTACACTGACAATTTTAATTAAATTATTCTACATGTTTTTAAAATAGTATTTATAATCAAATTATTCAGTTATTTCTAGACTGACCCTTTAATTCTGTTTGTCTTTATAATAATAATATTAACTAAATTATTAACCAATTCTTTTGATTTACTACATTTAATACATAATAATTATTATAATTTTGTTTAGAGAAAATTAGAAACCAATTCGTAGATTATAATTAAAATCTTGTTTGCACTTATAGTCCCCAGAATAACCCGGAAAATTCCACGCAACGTAAGATATTTTAAGAATTTTCTCTGAATTTGCTCAATTAAATCCACTTGAGTGCCACAGAGAGGATACTGAGAATTGCAGTCATATTCAAGTGCATACATCCGTACAAATGCAAAATATAACGACTTTATTCCAGAAAAACTCCTTCGCTGTTCGGATTATCAAGCACAAGATAAATGTTTATCGGACTGTAGGGATGTCTATAAAATATGTAAAGATTCATAGAATAGAGTTCCATTTCGTGAACACCAATTAGTTACACCAATCAATAATAACGTTAAGAATACATTGAAGAATATATTATTATTTCAAAGTTCAAGCAATTGGACTGTTGTTATTATTTCTTTTTTAATAATTTGTCTACTGAAGTGCTAAACTGCTTTATTTATATATTAGTTGAATTAATCATTTTAGAATCATAAATGCAATTTGTTGCAGTCTGTGGATATCATTGAATAATTTGTAAATTTAGAATTAATATTTTTTTGTCAAATTAGAATAATTATGGTAAACAAGTCAAACAAAATTAAAATTAAGACAATTAATAAAATAGATAAATATACTCAGTGACATATAACTGCACCACCTAGAAGGGGTGGGATTTTTTGGACCAAATTTGGCAGAAACATTGGACTAGTCTAAGGTAACAATTGATTAAAATTTGATAAAGAAAACACTTCATCTTTTTGATTTTTCTTTAATAATGTGTTGGTCCGCCCCTATTTCTGACACACTCATTGACCCGCCTTGGCATTGATTCCAGCAGGTGATCAATGCCTTCTTGGGGTATGGCATCCCAAGCAGCCTGTACTTCATGCCGTAGAGCTTCTATTGTCAACGGTGGGTTCGGCAGATTCCTCAATCTTCTACCCATCATGTCCCACACGTGCTCAATGGGCGACAAATCGGGAGATCTTGACGGCCAAGGCAAAAGATTAACATTGGCCTCTTCAAAGAAGTCAAGAGAAACCCTTGCTACGTGAGGTCGTGCATTATCTTGCTGGAAAAGTGGGTCTTCCAGCCCTCGAAGCTATGGAAGAACATGTGGTTCTACCGCTTCGTCAATGTAGCGTCGGGCGGTCATACTGCCCCGAATGAAGAGCAACAGTGACCTACTGCCGTAAGCAATAGCACCCCACACCATCAACCCCACAGTTCGGTGAACATGCCTCGCAATCGAAAAATCAGGATTGCGCCTTTCTCCACGTCTTCGTCTAACAGTCATCCGACCATCATGCATTCCTAAACAAAATCGCTATTCGTCACTAAAGACAACTCGATGCCACTCCAAGTTCCATTGAAGTCTTTCCGTGCACCAGGCCAAAGGTTCCTGGCGATGTTGAGCAGTGAGGGGTAGCACAAGATGTGGGCGGTAAGACAGCAAGCCAAAGGTTCTTATTCGACGATAAACTGTTCACAAACCTATCGGACGACCTTGTTCACCTAATCATTGATCAGCTATTGATCTAGTTGTAGAGAATCGTTCTCTCAAGGCCATTAGTCTTAAGCGACGATCTTGACGATCATTGGTTCGTCTTTGAGCCCCATTGCCTTTTCTCCGACGTTCAACCCCATGTTCAGACCACGCTTGATAAACACGCATTATTGTTGAGTGGTGCCGTCTCAAACGGTTGCCGATTTCTAAACGAAAAACCTGCTTCTCGTAAACCAACAATCCGCCCTCGGTCAAAGTCACTCAACTGCTAGTAAACTTGAGGTCTCCTTCCTCTAGGCATCATTAAACACTTGAAACACTTTAAACTAAAGAATGGGATCCGAAAGAGTGGAACAAATTCAAAAAATTACGCGATAATTGCTTGTCTACCACCACCTCTAAAAAATGACACAAACGTCAAAAATCCCATGACTACTTGATGATTGGGTTTCAAATTTTAATCAACTATTTCCCTGGACTAGTCCACTATTCCTGCCAAATTTGGTCAAAAATTCCCACCCCTTCTAGGTGGTGCAGTTTATACGTCACATGTTTATGTGCCACATGTTTATATTTTATGGTTTTGCTTCTTTCTGCTTCAATTAAAATTAAATTTGTCACATTTATTTAAATTTTTGCATTTTAAATTTTAAATGCAAAAAATTTTGTATCAACTATTTATTTATTTTTTCATATTTTGTCGCTTTATAAATTTCAACATTTTCAACAACTCAATTCGGGCCAACCCAACCCAACTTAATCCCACCCAAACCAACCCGACCTAACCCAATCCAATCCAATTCAAAGTAATTAATTAATTGAGTAACGGAATTCACCAAAACTTCGACAATGATTTGATTTTTTCGAGTCTGAATTTGCAAAATTGCACATAGATATGGTAAAGTAAATGAAATTGAACTAAATCGAACAAAAACCACGATGGGATTGCCCATCCAGGAATTGTTGAGTTATTGAAACGACCAAAAGATTCAACAGAATTAAGGAACTAAGATCCGTTTACCTATTAGATATAATTATGCGCCTCCCCACACAACTGCACGAAGTTTGAATAGAAGTTGACTATTGCTGGAATTTCTCAATCCCAAAGCACGCAACTACGAAATTCTGCAATTGTCGTTCCGGTGTTTTTTAATTTGTATGTAGCGTGTGAAACTGGTTGTTGACGCCCATAACGTCGGAGACAAGGCCTTTTCTAAATCTGTTCGTTAAACGGACTCTACCGAGGTCACAAAAATAGTAATAAAGTAATAATAGTGTACCTATTGTTGAGATTTTAAGAAAAAATCTGCAGCGGTCCGCACTAAACTTTCTTATGGTTACTTACACTCATTTCAAATAAAAATTGTTTAAACTTTCAATATCTTTACCTTTATTTTTTACTTCCTTATACATTATGTCTAAGGAAGTATAGTAATCATGAACATTTTCGAACATTCGAACATTCGAACATTTTCGGTTTTAACAGAAATGTACGTTTTGATTCCTAAGCCCATTCCGACTATTTTCGGAATAGACTCTGTGTACTTGTGTGCGCTCTAGCGCCCAAACTATTGAAGCTAACGCTATGAAACTTTAAACTTCAGATTTGTATACAGCAAGGAAGTAAGTAATATCTGCACCGGGAGTGATGGCTTACTCTTATCACCGCTTTCTTTATCTCGAAAACGGTACGAGTTAAGGAAAAAAATATTTTTGTAAAAGTTAAAGATCTACATTTCACATTTTTTTGAATTTAGACACACATCAATCTACGTTTGTATGTATTAAGCATTTATGTAGCACATGCATTCATTCATTTATCCAGACCCACTTTCATCGCGGAAGAGAAAGCAAGAAATGGTGGACAAAGGAAGTTAAGATATAGTGCAAAAATAATTATATCGATATAAAAGAAATAGAAGAAGCAATAGAAAGCATCAACATAGATAAAGCAGGTGGAGAACATGAAGAGGACGCAGAAACAGATACATGGGAAAGAAATGAAGAACACGGTTTCGAAAATAATGGCTGAAGTGTGGGAATGAAACACGATATGTAAGGAATGGAAAAACAATCTCGTAATGCATATAGACGAAAAAGAAAACAAGAAGTAACACCCGTGACATACAAAATATATGCAAAAATAATACAAAACAAATTATAGGAACGCTAGAGGATGAACAAACAGCATTCCGGGCAGACAGCAGACACAATATATACATATTAACACAACAGACCGGAAGAATCAAAAGTGAAGAAGAAGTTATCCTCGCATTTAACGTTCTAATGGCAGGTTCCGCTATCGAAGGGGAAAAGTGGCAAAATTTGCTCAAATGTTCGTTCCCACTGCCCGTGAAAATCGTACGTTATGACGTTAATCAAGTCCAAATATTTCGATATTTCAGGAACGTCGTACCCAGCTTCAATAGCTTCGAAGGAAGCAGGAACCGCCGTAGTCAACAGCAATCTCGGTTGCCCGCTACTCTTAGTTTCGCCTTCGAAGGCAGTGCGACAAGACAAGTAATAGGAAATATTTGGAACAAGTAGGCAGAAATTAATACAAGTCATAAACTATGTTCAAGGAGATATACGAGCACAAATAAATGGCAATGTCTAATCATTTAATATCAGAAAGGGTGTAACATAACGTCACAGTTTTAGTCCATAATTGTTTATAATAATAATGGACAGGTTACTGAAATTATAAATGACTTTTACTTGAAAAATATTTCGAAAAATATTGCATAAATAAGTACAAGAAACTCAGTGAGGACCACTGCATTGTATTTTTACGTACAATTTTCGAGATATGGAAAAAGATGATAAGAGTAAACCATCATTTTCATCACACTCACACACACATAGTTCTGAAAAAAGTCAAAATAGGCTTGGGGAAGGTCAAAATGTATATTTACATTAAATGGTAGAAAAAAGATAGACACGAATATTGAACAGGGTTTGCCATCAAAGAAGAGCTATTGCCCCAAAGTAATTAAATTTCAACCGTCAGCGAAAGGACATGCCTACTGAGAATTCGTAGCAGATGGTACAACATATTCTTGAAGAGAGGAACCCAATCCAAACCAACCCAACCCAACTCAACCCAATCATAAATCCAACCTAAATCAAATCCAATCCAACGCGAGTCAACCCAATCCAACCCATCACAACCCAGCTCAACTAAATGCACCCAAATCGAACCCAACTGAACCCGACTCAATGCAACACAACCCAACCAAACTCAATCCAATCCAACCCAAATACAAGCCAATCGAACCCAACCCACCTCAAGCCAATCCAAGAGGATATCAACGAAGCACTCAAGAGAGAAATGGAATTGGCTATTGGATACGACAACGCTTTAATTGGAAAGAAACCCATGACAGTGAGGACCACTGCATTGTATTTTTACATACAATTTTCGAGATATGGAAAAAGATGATAAGAGTAAACCATCATTTTCATCACACTCACACACACATCATTCTGAAACAAGTCAGAATAGGCGTGGGGAAGGTCAAACTGTATATTTACATTAAATGGTAGAAAAAATATAGACACGAATATTGAACAGGGTTTGCCATCAAAGAAGAGCTATTGCCCCAAAGTAATAAAATTTAAACCGTCAGCGAAAGGATATGCCTACTGAGAATTCGTAGCAGATGGTACAACATATTCTTGAAGAGAGGAACCCAATCCAAACCAACCGAACCCAACTCAACCCAATTCTAAATCCAACCTAAATCAAATCCAATCCAACGCGACTCAACCCAATCCAACCCATCACAACCCAGCTCAACTAAATCCACCCAAATGAACCCAATTCAATGCAACCCATCCCAACCGAACTCAACCCAATCCAACCCAAATACAAGCCAATCGAACCCAACCCAACTCAAGCCAATCCAAGAGGATATCAACGAAGCACTCAAGAAAGAAATGGAATTGGCTATTGGATACTACAACGCTTTAATTGGAAAGAAACCCATGACCCAATCGTTCATTGGGATTCAGAGTTTGCATGATGGTATACAATAATAGATCTGGCCGCGGCCAAACACCTCCAAATGAAATCCAACATGTGTGCACAAAATTCACATGTGTTTCCAAACATACACATACGAGAAACCAAATTAGAAAATAGAGATTCTATCTCGGACCTCTCGTTAGTAGGGACCGAATGAATGAAATATAGCGCAAGAAAGACCTAGAGGCTAAAATACCTTCAGAGAAAACTGCAACATGTACAAGAAATTAAAGATAACTTCTGAAGTGAACTCATATACCTATACAACAACAATGAGGAGGAATTGTGGACACGCAGAAGAAATTGTTTGAAATAAAATGTATACACCTGTAAAAGTCCACATATTCTTTCACTCCTACAACGACTTAAAAAAATAATGTTATGAGACAGCAGGTAAACGCTGACATATATTCCTGAAACAAATATTGCAGGTGTACAATAAGGCTCAGAAGTTTCGAGACTAGCCCCTGCGACAACTGCATGCAAGTCAGTTTTGAAACCTGTCACGTTTGCATCGTTCCATTACAGTCCCACACATCATAAAATTGTAGGTATGAACACGACCCACTGAAATGCCGGAGGGTCCGATGATTTATTTGCATAAATTGTAACGTAAAGGTTAAATTGATAATTAAATTGTCAAAAAAATTATTTGCTAGAGTTTTTTAAAACAATTAATTACATAATTTATAACAATTATATTTCTTAAAAATGATATTGCATTTGTGTTTAATTATTGCGAATACATTTGACTGCTGTTATTATTTCTTTTTTAATAATTTCCCCACTGAACTGAAAAGCCACTTAATGTCCAGATAAATTGAGTAAAATAAAATATTTATTTTTAACATAGTTGAATTAAAATTTTGTCAAATTAGAATAATTATAGTAAACTAAGTCAAACTAAATTAAAATTGAGACAATTAATAAAATAGGCAAATATGTGCCCCATTTTTTATATTTTCCGTTTTTTCTTCTTTCTACTTCAATCAAAATTAAATTTAGAAAATTCATTGCAAGTTTTGCATTTAAAATTGAATTGTATCAATTATGTTTTTCCTGTTTTGTCGATTTATAAATTTCAACATTTTCAGCAGACCCAACACAACCCAATCCCACCCAAACCAACCCAACCTAACCTAAACCAACCCAATCCAACGCAAAGTAATTAATTAATCGAGTGACAGGATTCAGCAAAACATCGACAATGTTTTACTGTTAGGCCAGATTAAGTTAAATGAAGCGAATTAACCTACGTTGATGAATTAAGTCAAATTAGGCAACGATATCAGTATTTTGTATTTTTTATGGTCAGAAGTTGCAAAATTGCACATAAATATGGTAAACTAAATTAAATTAACTTAAAAATGGAAATAAATTGAGGTAATGGGCAAATAAAATATATATTTTTATACATTTTTATGATTCATTTGATTTTTACTTAAAATAAATATGTCAATTATCCAATTTTTGAATTTCTTTAATTTTTGGCAACTTGTATCCATTATTTTATTTTTTTATAATTTATGCAAGTATAAGAAAGTCAGTGTTTATTGCTGTTAAATATTAATAATAAATTATGATGAAGAAAATTAAGCAAAAATGTCAGTATTTTGTATTTTTTAAACGTTGCCTGGTTGTTTGTGCACAATGCACATTTGTTCCTTCATGTTGACGAATGTCATTGTATTCTTTGAATTTCTATTAATGAAGACATATAGCCTGCTTGTTCTTTTGAATGTTCATGAGCAATACATTAATTACATGTTACAGCTGCATCTAAATTCAACGAATCATCAACTTTTCATGTAATGTACATTTTTTTAATCTACACGTAAAAATATCTTTTACTGAACTATCTTTTAGCGTAAGAAATGTTCATTACTTTATATATCTGATTTTATCCTTTTTTCCTCGCCAGGTTGAAACACAAACGTATTAAATATTACAATTACTTCTCCTACGTAGTAAAATAATTTTCCCAATTTCTGTTGTTTCGTTCTTTCTTTGAAGCTTCTGTCATCATGAGATAGTCTTCAAATTTTATTATATTTTAAAGTCGTAACCAGTGCAACAAAACACACGACATGTTTACCTGCTGATATATAAATATGTAACAAGTACACTTCCTTTACCTAAATTTAATTGTTCCTCAATTGCCAATTGCTTCAATTTACCAAAATTAATATTTTTACAATGTATTTGACAAAACAATTAAAATATGTCCGTAATTGCTTTAATAAAAAGAAGTGCTAATCAACGACATACGAAAACCTGTCTAACTTACAATTCGTTCTTAAGTGTCACTTTACACGTCATCCCTTACGACGTCATTAAAAGCAGCCGGAAATTACAACCAGAGATAAACACCCCGAAATTCCCACCCCACGCACATACATTCAGATCTTCGCGATGATCTGCCCAAATCGCATTACCCGTCCGAAAACGACGGAATACTTCGAAACGCCATATTTTACGCCTGAAATTCAACCGGCCTCCCTAACAAGGTCTTCAAGTCGAACTTTATGGGCCGCGTAATTGACGTGCGGTGAAATATCGCCGCCGAGTGAAATTTAATTCCGACCGCGAATTAACTGGGTCGTTTAATTCTCGCAGATGTTTCGTTTTTCCGGCGATGGAAATGCGTCCGAATCGCCGAAAAAATGTTGAAAATATCGTGAACGAGTAAACTACTATTTCGTCTTTTATTGTTGTTTTCGCGCCGGACTCTAATTGCCGCAATTTACGCGACACGGGCGAGTTTCAATTACGCGCGACGGGGAAATCTAATTATTGCGCCGCGCATTGGAAAATATGTTCTGTTTAAATGGGGTCGCGAATTTCGCGAAATTGAATTAGGATCGCGAAATTAATATGTTTTTGGATTTGTCAAAGCCGCGTGGAATTAACCGCGGCTGGTTTTGGAGCAAGGGGGAGGGGATAATTAATTTTTCAATTAAATTGGAGTTATGTGGTACTTCAATCTCGTCAATTTAATAGTGGGAGTAAATTTGATTTCTGCGGTATCGTTGGATATTTATGATTAACTTGTGTATTGTCTGTTATATATTTTATTGCTCATTTTTTTATTTTCAACACTATTTTTTATTGCGATAAAATAAATTTAAACTTTACAGTATTTTAAACAGTGTTGTGTCGTTAACATAAATTAAGTACTCTATCGGACCCAGTATGCTACCTTGTGGGACACCTGTATCCACGTCCATATACGACTCTATTACGTTTTCTAACATAACGACATATTTTCTATTCTGAAGATAGTCTCTAGACGATTTTAATAATATGTCTCTTACACCGATCCCTTCCAATCTTTGCATTAGTATTTTGTGATTTATGATGAAAGCTTTGGTTCATTTGTATGGGCGTTATCATTGCTCTTTTTATTCCTACTGGAACTCTACTTTGAGTATTGAGAGGGTCTTTGTATTGCATATGAGAATATATTCGTATGAGCCTTCATGCCCTTCATTTTTAATTTGCCCCATCATTGACTCTGATGTTGGACGAGTGCCCATATAAGCAGTATAACTGTTTCCTGTGCATTCGTGTATAATATTGGACATTTCTTCAGTTATCATGGGGTGGTCTTTATTTCTGCTGCTTTATAATTACTTCAAAATAACTCTCTAATTTTTTCCATATTTGCAAAAATGTATCCCTAACTTTAGACGTTATTATTGTTTTATGAGTAACCAATGGTTTAAGCGATCTACGGAATACTTTATTTTTAAGTATAAGTATACAAATATTTGGGCTTCACGAAGTGTTCTACCATGTTCTTGTGTATCTGATTTTTCAGATACACATATGATAACTATTGAAAATTAAGTAAACACAAAGTAGGGTTGGGTTCAAGTAGGAAATGCACGGCATTCACAACTGGGAAAGGTCAACATCAAATGACTAGACTCCCAAAAGGGATTGAAAACAAATCCGAATTGTTTCTCAAGAGTGGAGACAATTGCGATGTGGTATTTGGACGATCTAATTGTGTTTGGAATAAGTTTAAAAATCATAATCAAAATTTATTATTTTTTTTTAGTAGCATTAGGGATGCTAATCTTAAATTAAGTCTAGTAATATTTCAATTTTTAAAGAAACAAATTTTGTTTTGGGTCATGCCATTTCAGCAGGACGTATTTCCCAAAATCCAAGCAAAATTGATCGAATGAACTATTATCCAATACCTGGAAATACGGTTGAAACGAAACAATTTGTTGGATTTGCAACTTATTACAGGAAATTCAATCCCAATTTTGCACAAACCGCAAAATCATTAAAGAAACTGTCACGCAAGCCAACTACTTTAGAATGGGACTACAGACGGTCATTTGAAGCTTTACAATCAGCTCTGATACAGCCACCAGTTATACAGTATCCAGACTTTACACCAGATAACTATTATAATTCACGTCAACAACAGATGCATTAGTCTATGTAATTGGAACTACTCTCAAACGCGAAGAACAAGCCAATAGCATACGTCAGAAGGGCATTAGACGCAGCCGAAGATACGATATCGTAAATAAGGAACTTTTGGCAATCATGTGGAGTGTAAAACATTTCAGAACATACTTGTATGGACGAACATTCACACAGATCATAGACCACTAGTTTATCTCTTTGCAATGCACAATCCACTATCGAGATTAAATAAATTGAAGTTAATACTAGAATAGTTTGATTTTTCTATCGAATACATAAAATGGAAAAATAATGTAGGTGCACTATCAAGCCTTCAAATCGAGTCAGATGACCTAAAAAAAAAATAACAAATAATGTTTAATTATAACAAGAAGTAGGCAAAGATTTCACAATGATCAGGAGCCTGAAGGCATTTCGAGTCACAAATAAGACGATGGAATTGGCCATCATTGAATTGTCGAGTTATTGAAACGACTGAAAGATTCAACAGAATTTAAGGAATTACGAGGTCATCAAAAATAAATAAGAACACATTTATATAAAATGAGAATATATTGTATGAAGAAAAGTCAAATATGATGTATTTATTTTATTGCGGAAAATGTGCGAGGGCTATAGGATTCCGCAATTATATATATTGAAGTGGAAATCAAGTTTAAATAAAAAGCTCAAAGACTTTGAACTGAAGATACACATCATAAATCATACAAATAAAATTACATACAGGCAAACAAGTCGATTGATCCTTACCTTAGAATGTGTGAGGATGTAGCTAAATCCATTTCAAGGTGTGACTACTGTCAGGGACATAAGCACTCGAGCGTGTGAAATGTGCAAGAATAAAGATGGGAGGCAGGAAGGCCAACAACAACTGAATACAAAACTAGTGAATTAAAGAAAATTAAAATAGACATTGGGCAAGAACAACTGAAAGATAATACAAAAAGTCAAAAATTCGTTGTGCAGCAATATGATGACATCAAGATCTGGCAGAAAGGAATGAGAATTAAATAATTAAATAATTAAAGAATTAAGAAAAATTAAGAAATTAAAGAAAATTATATGTGGCGTAGATGACTTGGAACAGATAGCTAATATGCATGAAACATAAACGTTCTTAAGCAATTGTCATCTTTTACCAAAACTCTGCTATGCGACACAAAAGCGAACGCGAAATTGCTCTGGATCCAAAATGGAAAAATGTTCACTAGAAAATATGAAGCATCTCAACTCTTCACTATTAGGGATATAGAAAATTTAAAATATTTGAATTAGGGTAAGCATGCAAACTCTATCACTCAAAAAAAAAAAAAAACGAAAATGGACAACAGCTGCATAGATAACACGATAGCGAAAGAGGCAACGTATGACTTCAAACTTACGTTGTCTTGCCCAACCAAATGACTGTTAGTGGTTCGACAAGAACCCTCGAGGGTCCATATTCCTGATAGTGAAGAGTTTGGATGTTTCAGATTTTCTAACCAAAATTTTTCCATTTTGGATCCAGAGCAATTTCTTTCGCTTTTGTGTCGCATAGAGTTTTGGTAAAAGGTGACAATTGTTTAAGAATGTTTAACTTTCCTGCATATCCATTGCCAAAAATATTCCTGTTATTTTACCCCTGTTTCTAACTATGATTTATGTATAAGTAAGTAAATTTTCGAACTCGAGATTTTAACGGATATGCACGTTTTGAGGTCGATTGTGACTATTTTTTGGGAATGACGTCTGTATGTCTGCTGTGCTAGAGCTATGAAACATCAAACTTAAGATTTGTATACAGCAACGAGGAAAACCCACCATTTCAAAGCAATATCTCAATCGGAAGTGATCGTTTACTCTCATCACATTTTTTCCATATCTCGAAAACGGTACATGTGATCGAACAAATTATTCTTGCAAAAGATACTGATATAACTTTTATTTGAAAAGTTTTTCGAAAAATGTAGTATAACTAAGTATAAGAAAGTTCAGTGCGGACCACTGCGGATTTTTTTTCTTTGAAATCATATTCACGACTATTATATTCTCGACTTGCGCTATCAACATCTTGCGCGTTCATTGGTACTCCTAATTTCCCTTGAATAATTCAAACAATTCAAAACTTTCCCCATAAACCATCTGTTCCAAATCATTTACGCGATATGATATTTTAATTTTTTTGTCCATGTCACCAATTTGGTAATTTTTGTTTCAAGATTCTTTAATTGTGATCTGATTCCTTCCTGCCCATTCTTGATATCATCATATTGCTGTCCGACGAATTTTTGACTTTTTGTAATTTCTTTCTTGGACCAATGTCTTTTTTTAATTTTCTTTAATTCACTATTTTTGTATTCAGTTGTTGTTGGTCGAGGAATAAATGAAACCGAACTAAAATTACAAAGGAGATATTATTATAATAAATTCTCAATTATTAAATGAATTTAAGGACACAATAGAAAAGATTCATAATTACGAAATCTTACTGAAAATCTGTATCTCACAGTCAATTTTGGATATTGAAATAAACTTTATTAATTTGTTGATTTTCAAAGAATTATTATCAACATATCAAAATATTACGAAGAAAAGTTCTTTGGAATCCTTGCTCCTAAAAGAAATTCACCGATCACCGGTGATTCCTCTAAACACTGAAAAAAAATTTTGGACATGTACATCTACAAAATATATAAATGGAAGCACCAACATATAACAATGAAGAAAAACTCACATGAAGATTGGCAAACTCAAGACAATGGTACGTCTATCCATTTTTCACATGAAGTTCTTTTCTAAGGGGGAGGGGTTAATAGTCGTGCGAACGCATTTAGTTTCATGTTTTATTTTGTGACTCGCAATAAGCACATCTGAATTCTTGTAATTGATCCCAATTATTTTATTACTAGATAAAATATTTTTTAAAAAAGGAATTGAAAGAATCCAGTATCGTTTTTTGATATACTTTTCTCGATACATTGGTCTGCCTTACCTTATATTATATGTCCACCAGCATATGCATGTCCATATTGTTCATCGATTTGTTCTTTTTATAAGTTTCCCCATCTACATCCACCAATATTATCTTTTTCTATTTGTTCGTTCGTGGCATAATTCCATTGCCACAATTTTCTTTTTAAGGCTACGTTTTTATATCATATACTTTTTTTTCTTCTCTTTTCGCGACTGTCCTTATCCTTTTTCTTTCTTCTTTGTCATAATTTCCTTTAATTATTTCGCTTGTATTGATTTTAATCCCTTTTTATTGTCCTCTTCATCATGACGTTTTTCTAGTAGCATAGTTTATGAACTATTTGACTATGTGACAAAAATGGTAAAAATACCACTTACATGCACTGTGTAGCAAAAGCATATCTAAATTTGATTAATTTGCAATGTAAGAGCACAGCAATTGTGTAATGATTTACTTAGAAAGCTATATTAGAATTTACAACAACGCATAATGTTTTAATATAAAGGTACGTCATAAACTACAGAAATACACGTGCATTATATTCAATGTCAATGTAGATTACATTTTAATGGTATATTCCATATGTGCTTTTGCAGTAGTAATATTATAGTAAATTATGTAGAGAACAATGGTAGGACGTGTAACAATGCGTCATATCAAAGTATTAAACTGAATTTAGACCACAATTCTGCAACCATATCTTTGGTGAAATGTAAGTGATGTCAAAATGTTGCTTGTAAATATTACCTCAAAATCAAATTACGAAAATTTACTGTTTTTTATAATTTTCGCGTGAGCACAGTCATAATATAAAAATAACGGCGGTTATTTTGTATTGAAACCATCTTTGAGTGCAAATTTTGGATTTTTACTTATCATTCGATAGGATCGTTACCTGTTGTCGCACGTGACGATTTTCAGCAATGAGAGTCATTACGTCGTCTTAAAATTGCGTGTGAAAAGAGGATTTTCATTTTGTGTCGCGAATTGAAATATTTTAGAAGTACAGTGAAACGTGACGCTGTGAATTCTGAAACAGGTGAAACTAATCATAAAATATAGTGAAAGGTTTAAGCAATAATGTTCTTGGATAATAAAACGCAACTAATTTGGTAATTTTAAAGTTAAATTAATTTTCCCAAATAATAATTATTATTATAATTCTATATCCTATTAACAGAGATAAAGCATATGCTTTAATTATTAATTGAGAATGTTTAAAAACGGCCACAAATATGACCGAAATGTACGGTATATAAAAACATGGTTTTTGAAAAAATATCTGATTAAACAACAGACAAAAAAATTAAAAATTCTCGCAACTCCTAAGATTTCAAATATATTTCACATTTTAAATTATTACACTATAATGTCTTTTTATTAGTTTAAGAATCAACCCAATCCATCTCAAAATTCCAACCCTACCTAATAAATAATACCAAGTATTTTCAAAATTTTTGTCTTGTAAATATTTGCTTAAAATCAATTGAAAACAATCAAATTATTATAAAAAGAACGGCGATTATTCTGGCTTATACATTGAAACCGTATTTGAGTATTCAAAATGTCGACATTTTTTGTAAAACAATTTTATATTTTGGCATGAATGTATTGTAAAAATTATTAAAATAAAAAATAAAAATTGAAAATTATATACACACATTGTCAAGATTTCGATCAATTTAAATTTTCAATAATTCACAAATAACAAAAATAGGACGGAACTTATTTGCCCCCCCCCAGGTTTGCATTTTTGTATTTCACAATTTAGATATTTTTTAAGGTTTTTTCTCTTAGACAACGTTTAACATTTTCACAATTTTGTGGGTTTTTCGTTCCTATGAATTTTGTAAATGTCGACATTTTTTAACGTTCAACTTTTGGGTTCGCGTTTTTAATATTCTCTGGCATTTGGCATGAATGTTGTTAAAAAGAAAATTGAAAAAAATCGTTAAAAATGTATAGCAAAATGTAAAATGTAAAAATTCAAAATACAATATTTCCAAGATGGAACTTTATTAGATTGTCAATACAATAATACAATACAGTAATTCTCAAAATAACAAACATTGGGTGGAACTTATTTGCATCTTTCCACAGGTCTGCATTTTTGACAATTTTAGTTTTTCACAATGTAGAATTTTATTGACGTTACGGTATTTTTTAAGCTTTTTGGTATCAGGCGACATTGAACAATTTTGTTGTTTTTTAGTTGCTATGAATTTTGCAAATGTCAACATTTTTGTAAAACAATTATATGTTTTATAGTTTTGTTTTTAACTAATATTTTATATTGCATTTATTTAACTCTTGAATTGACATTTTTAATATTTTCCGGCATTTTATTATCTTAAGCCACATTAATAATCAATACAAAACTACTAAATTGTTCTACCTAAGTAAATATACATTAACAGTTACATTAGAAACATTTTGGCAATTGCTGAAGAAAACCATTGATTTTCTTAAATTTTCTCCATCAAATTGTGTTTTATTTAGTTGATGTAAATTGATGTCATTACTTGTTCTACTTTCATTTTCATCAAAATTAAAGCTTGAACTTTCAGCAATATCAATCGTCTCAGTATTCTTTTGCGCAGCACTATCTTGAACAGCATTCATGATTTTATTTGCTCTCTCGATTTTATTGTTTAACGAGTGGTCAATATAACCATCTGCAACAGCTGTTGACCGCCAGCCTCCATGGCGCTTTAAAGCTGTAACGTTCGCACCCGAGTCAACCAAAATCGTCGCTGGGGATCTTCTTAAACAATGGCCGGTGTAATTAGCATGGTCAGGCAACTTTAAAAATTTTGCTACTACACTAGCGATGCTGCCAAATTTATTTGTACTAATGGGCTGTTTTCCACATTTTCCTTGCTTGTAGTTTAAGAGAAATTGGGTAACACTTGTCAGGTTTGGAGGTCGAAGTTCCATGTATTTCTTGCAGGTATGGTATAGATTACCTCCAACAAAAAACTGACGTTTCGTTTTTGTTTTTGTATCAGGAATGTGTACCAAAAGGAAAGTGTTGAGGTCTTCAATATGACTTGTTTCAATTTTCATCAATTATTCTCGCCGACAAGCTCTCATTATGCCAAAAATTAACCCAACCTAAAACATTTTTAATTTTCATTTATTAAGCAAGTAAGCAAGTAACACATTCTCAGATAATGAATTTGTTTGGTTTTCTCGACGCCAATCTTGGAAAAGTTTATATGCACGTTCGTACTGACTTTTTGATCTCTCTGGCAGCAAACTAGCTGTTGCCGATGCCGCTGCTTGAGTAATTTCTGGTGGAGTTCCAATGCAAACATCATCTTCACTTCCACTGTCGTTTCGGTTCATTTTTTACAAGAATGGCACATTTTTTTTATCACAAAATAAAAACCTCCTTGTCGCGCCACGTCGGGTTGTTTTGGCAGATTAACGACAAGTGACACCTAACTTGATTTTGAGTTTCAATTGATTTTCGCTATTAAAAACCTAGAGCTAACTTCAGCCCGTGCCTAAAGCGCACAAAGTCACGGCTTGTCAAGGTGAGCTAACTTGAGTTTCAATTGATCTTCGCGATTAAAAACCTATAGCTAACTTCAGCCCGTGACTAAAGCGCAAAAGTCACGGCTTGTCAAGGTGTGTTTAAAAGATCACTAAGCGTCATGGAAACATATTCGATAAATGGCGTTTTAAACATGGGAGTAGAAAAAATAACAAAAATAGGACGGAACTTATTTGCCCCCCCCCCCTCCAATTTTCCATTTTTACCAATTTTTGTTTTTCACAATTTAGAATTTTATTGAATATTTACGACAATTTTGATGTTTTTTAAGTTTTTTGCTCTCAAACAATATTGAACGTTTTCACAATTTTTATAAATTTTGATAATGTCGACATTTTTGAACGTTTTTGTCAAGCAATGATATATTCTCAACAAAAATTGGAAAGTTGAAAATGAAAACAATGAAAAGATTATTACTTACAACTGACATTTCGTTGACGTTAGAGGCTGCCAAACCGTTGCCAACATAAAGAAAAAAAACTATACCAGACTCATTTTAGCACTCAAATTTTCATTTTAACACTGTTTGGGTGCTAAAATGAAGTTATTCCCAACGCAAAGTAGAAAATAGTATATTATGCAACAAATTTTATAAACGTCATTTTAGTCACGAGTTTTATTAGGCACAAGCGGAGCGAGTGTTTAATAAAACGATAATAAAACGAACGTACTATACTTTTTCTACGACCATCACAAAAATACTACAATTTGGAAATAACTTGATTTTGAGTTTCAATTGATCACAAAGTCACAATGTCACCGCTTGTCAAGGTGTGTTTAAAAGATCATTTAGCGTCATGGAAACATATTCGATAAATGGCGTTTTAAACATGGGGGTAGAAAAAATAACAAAAATAAGACGGAATTTATTTGCCCCCCCCCCCCCTCCAATTTTGCATTTTTACCAATTTTTGTTTTTCACAATTTAGAATTTTATTGAATATTTACAACAATTTTGATAGTTGACTTAAATTAATTCTCCCAAATAAAATTATCATTTTATTCTAATTCGTACCCAACGTGTCGGCGACTAACGTTTACACCAACGATAAAATTATACCAATACCTTTCCAGCAACATAAAGTCTAACCGCAACAATATGATTTCCGCCGACAAAATAAAACTTCAATCAATTCATCCTGCGAGCGCATCCGAGGCTTTCTTGTTCCCGCGACGGTCGCAATTAGCGGAATCGATAGCGTCGCAAGGAGCGATTCAATACAAAGATTTGTACACACGGTCGCTCCGGCACAATGGGATAATAATTCAGACGGGACGTAGGCCGTTTGACAGGATAATGCGGCGGACGGATCCTGCGCCCTGGACGCGCCACCCCCGCTCCGGCGGGCTATAAAACTAAGCGGAGCGTCGGGGCGCTCGACGAACGACGGAAGTGGCGTCAGAGTACCAGTCGCATCAACTTGTTGCTAACGGGACGCGTTGGCCAGCACCAGCAGCAACAGTTACTTTCAAGTGGTTTCGCTTTCGAGTTTTAATTGGCTGGAGATCGTCGTCGGGCCGCTTTTCAACGCGAAGATGTCTCGTTTCGCAGCGGGCAGGTTCGTCTCGAACGTTGTGTTGATGATTTTTTGTGTGTCGGTGCTCACGGTAAGTTCATCGATTATTAACTTTTTCTACCGAAACTGGAATTTTTATGTTGAGTAACTAATTCCATAATTTGTTTCAATTAAGCAGAGTTTACGTTAAACACTCAATTTATTTTTCAGTTAAATTTATATTTGGTACGCGCCGGTAATAAATTATTTGTAACAGGAAATTGAAATATTTTGTGACGTTTGTCCCCTCACCTTCAGATACTGAAACCCTGAATATAGCGCGCAAAGGGAATACATAAGTAGGTCCATTACCATTGCCTTCAACGATGTTACGTAGAGAATATTTACGTAGCCTTAATTTTTAATTAATTTTAAGTTGAACCTGAATATATCTCATTAAAAAAATATTTGCAGGAAGGGGAGATCTGGGAAACGATTAACCAATATGTAATTGATAATTTTATGTGGGAAACCACAACGGAACATAATTTAAAATTTTCTTAAATTATTTTGTGTAATCTGCCTGAATTTCCTGCAATAAATGTATGTATTGGTAAACTACAATAAAAAACACATCGATTGCTGTAGATTATGGATTTAAACCCGTTTGCATTATCCTCAATACAAAATTAGATTTTAAGTAAAATTATAGTGCATTAGCTAGTAATTGTTAGGTTTTTCCTGTTTTCTTCAGAAATACTCTTAGATAAAAAGTATTTATTGACGAAATATAATTAGAAATGAATATTAAATTATTCTAATGTGTTCCTCCAAATAGCTTTAAGTTACCAACTTAATTCTATTCAAACATCGACTGTGTCTCAAATGAGATTTTTTTTCTTAGTACTATAATTTTTACAAAAATATCGTCAATAACCTATTCTTAAATAATTTTATTTGAATTTGAATAAAATTATTAAAGTTACAGAAAATAATACTTGCACAAAGTAGAATATTTATTTAAGTCGGTGCGAAAAGTCAAAGTTATTATTAAATTCTATCATCTTTCTGTACTTCAGTAGCCAACACAATTCGATTTGAATATCGACTGTGTTTTGAACGAAATTAATTTTTTATCTTATTACTGTAATTTTTAACTTTACACAAAATTTATTTTTTCTTAACCCAACCATTCATTAATAATTTCACTTTTTCCTGCGATAAAGTGTTTATCAAGTAAGTATATCGATACAACAAAATTATCAAAAATATCTCAAAATCTTAAATATAACCCAGTTACATTTGATTAGCCACTTGCTGAAGTGTGTTCGTCATTTTTTATCTGTTTCAATAATGTCTTATATAACAAGAACATCGTATAAACAATATAGGTCCTAAGACAATATATTGAGGAACGCCAGCTTGCATTTCCGCAAGCACAAAATAGTCTTCTTCCTGTTTTACTCGAAATATATGAGTGACTTCCTGAATGTTTATAACACATCACGGAGCAAAGACAGAATACTAACCTGAGGAACGCCAGCTGGACCTCAGATTCGTCTTTTCGTGTGTTACTGGAAATATATCAATGATGATTTCAATCGCCCCATAAATTGTTTGGGTAACAGTTTCCTTTTATCAGAACCTTCAAGATCCACTGAATCGAAAACTTCTCTGATGAATGAAAACAAATGGTTCAAGAAATTTCTTTTCTTTACGATGATTTTTCTATTACGTCCGTTGTTCTGTGGATCTGACGTAGGGTTCAGTCATTTTAGCTGAAGCAAAAGTAAGCCCGATTTCGAAACACTGAAGTTTAAACGCAATTTTAATCTTAATTACGGACGCGAAATTTTGGTATGTTTATACTTGCGTATCCACATTGGAGTTGTATTGGGTTGGGTTATTATTCATGAGACAATCGTTTCCACAGTTTAATAATAATGAAAATGAAATAATAATAAACACAAATAATTAATGACTATGTTAGAATTTTGGAACCGAATATTAAAAAAAAATCGGCCACAATATTCAAAACTACGTCACTAAATAGCTACGACGCGATTTACAAATCGCATAGCGATGACGAAACCAATCCTAAAACGTGAAAAATTTTACGAATTTGATTAAATTTCAAAATCTCGTTAGTACAACACCGCGACAAGTAGGATAACAACGACAAGGAAATTTTAGAGTTAACGTTTTCTCTTTTATTATTATTTTAAGTCGTTTTTATTTCGTTTATCAACAACTATTTTCTACGTAATTCTTCCGTTTAAATTACTTACAATTTACGTCAGACGTCTTTAACACAAGCATGATTTTGATGAAACCGCAACTTGGTAATTCAATCTGCTTGGCAATATAGAGGTTTAAATCACAAAAAGGTACGTGTTAATTATAATTAATACATCGATAATAGTATTTAAAATTATTTAAACTGGTTGTAAGGTGTCAATGTAAATAAAATACGTATAATTTGGAGCTATTTCTATGAACATAGTTAAGGTTTTGATTGATTTAATTTAGAAAAATTGTAAAATGTTGTAAATTTCAGTTTTTGCGTAACGTCAATTTGTATAACAGGAAAAATGTACAAATGTACATTTTCCTGCAATAAAATTTATATCTAGGCAAAGAACTAATAAAAATACCCTAGACTGTTATTTACACCATGCTAACTAAGAACTGTTAAGATTTTTTTCCACCTAGCAGTCTTAAATAACCAATGTAACAACTCTATTTGAAAGTCAGGTTTTTTAGTACTGAATTTTTTTAGCAACCTGAAATAAGGACCACGTCCGAAACAAACATTAATCAATATAAATTGATTTAAAATACATCTAGAAGTTACAGTTACACTCAATGCAACTGACTCAACACCCATTAAACTCACAGTTAATATCAGGGACAACATGGGGCTTATCTTAGGTTTTCATAACGTAATAAAATTAATACAACTAAATTAGACTCAATAACTTACATCGAAGACTTTAGCTCGTTGCAGCAAATCAGTGTCCCACGTGATTTAAAACCGACACAGCGATCTACCATTTAATACGATAATTGGGACAATTCCGTTCGAATGACTAAATTGAACAAATACCGTAGTGGACTTGTGAAAAAGCATTCAAAACTGGGAAAACGTTGTGGCGGGGTTCACTAAAGGCAAAACAAAATTGAAATCATCAACGTAAATATCACCCAATGAAACAAATCTAATAATTGGACAACGTCCATCTCGAAGCATTAAACGAGTTTAAATAAAATATATGCCTGTTCGATAGATATGACATCAGCAACAAACCAAAATGCGAAAAAAATCTGCGATACTCGATGATTAAATTTTATACTTGGCACAGGTCATTAAATGAGTGCTGCATTGCAACTAAATTCAAAATTTACATTTAAATCTGCAACAAACGAAAAAAAAAACGAAAGAATCTAAAACAGTACTGGGGCGTGGTCGATGCAAAAAATTAAACATCTCAATTTAATTACTAAACAATGAATAAAATTTAACTAAGTAAAGGAGTGTTGCTCAGAATAATTAAAAACTGAAACAGCGATCTTAGCTTAATACTCGGGACAAGTGGGTAACTTTTATATTAAGCACTGGATTGTTCCTTCAATCCAAAAAATAGAAGACCGCAACCAAAATGCTATTCATTGAACTAAATATAACCAAATGAATGAATGTTATAAATTATAACTAGTTAGTTAGTTAGTTATAATGAGTGGGGCGTTTAATCGCCCCCTCCTCTGCGACCGCAAGGGTTTATTGTGGTTCACAACTATTTATAGTTCACCCTCAATTCTCATTTTCTTTAGATAAAGGAGGATTTAAGATTTTGTCAAGTGATTTTGTCCTCACCGGGGCAGGCAGACAAGACGTGCTCTGCTGTCTCATCAGTTTCAAGGCATATTAGACACTCAGTAACCTTAACCACTCCCAGCCTATGCATGTGATGCCTTAGTCCTGTTAGGGTGCGCAGGTCTTTCCTGCCTAAAGTCAACAGTGTCCTGGTACGTGCAGCAGATGGGCCCTTCAGTACTATCTTGGAATGTCTCATTCCCTGGCACTCCTGCTGGTACTCAAGTACCTTATGCTCCATTCAGCTCTTAATTGAGCTTCTGGCCAGGGCTCTTGTGATCCCAAGAGCCGGTTCTGGATCATTACATTCCCGGTTAACTCCTCTCTTTGCTAGAGAATCGGCTGTTTCGTTTCCCTCTATTTCATCGTGTCCTTGTTCAGACCACGCTAACCGTGTTGGCTCTCCCTAATCGAGAGAGCACTGCGCGAGAGTCCCTGGTCGACATCAACGTACATTGAAAAATTATAATTAAACCCATAACGGCTCTCGGTAGCATTATGGCCCTCACTTCGTTCGTGCCTCAAACGGCTACCTCAGCCGTTATGACCTTCTTAATAGCCCTTGGTATGTAAATAACTATAACGTACCAATAACGTTGATGAAATTAAATAATTGTTGCCGAGTCACAAATAAATTCATACCAGAAACCGACGACCGTTTCGCCCTCTATGGGCTCATCTAACTACCACACATGCATTCGATGAAGATGCACCAAGTTATGTAAGCATGTAAGCAAATTGGGTTTGACTCTTAAAATTATTTTATTATGCAATAAAATTTGTATCTTGGCAAAAACAGACAGCCACTCAGAAATATTATCAATTATAGTGGGCTGCATTTTATTAAACTTTGACAATATGCATTTATTAATAACCTACTGACATGTAATAAAGCAGAAGCAGATGCTCAACATTTAATTTTAATGCATGCACGAAATTTGAAATTGAAAATATAAAGCTTAATAAGTTCTTGTTAATGTTAGGAATTTTTAATAAACGACTTTAACTCTGGCCTAATCTAATTTAGAATTTTTTAAGGTGCCATATTCGAATATCTTCTGCGTCACAAATAAAAAATTATCAACTAAAATTTGAAAAATTTAAAAGTCAAATAGTCAAGGAAGAAGAAATTGGAGGTTGGAGATCTTATTGACTGAAAGTTTTAGACCACTAAAATCCAATTTGTAACTATGTTTCTTTTGACTAGATAATAGTGAAGTCATTTTCTTAATTGTAGATTTTTTGAAAAAAGCCTGAAAGATAAGTGATATAAGTGATATATATAAGTGATATATATAAGTGATATACAAAATACGATGCATTTAATCAAAAAACCAATGCCAAAAAAATTAAAAATTCTCTCAATTCCCGACTTCTAATACATTTCATATTTTGAACTATTGCACAATAATATTTTCTTTATTAATTTAAGAGTCACATCTACAAAAACCAACCCTAACTAATAAAAATTTCTTCAATACGAATGGTGCTGGGTTGACAACCTGTAAAACGTAGCATGAATATATCTGCCTTCGAGACTTAGAAAATAATAAAAATATATAAAAAGTATTACAATCATCATCTGTCATCTGCTGTGTCGAGCAGCTTTTAAAGCTTATTGGCCACCTTTATTAAAGCATATATTTTTATGCAACACATATCACAAGAAAGCAATTCGTTCCTGTTGTTGCATTTTTCGCAGTTTATCATTTTTTCGAAACTGCAACTTGTTCAATTTTAGAGCATTTTCGAATATATTTCAACCTTACCAGATCGCCGCGCATACATTCGCTGAAGGTGCATCAAGTCATGGAAGCATAGAAAAATTGTGTGTGAGTATTAACGCCATCTACACGACAATGCATTCGCCGCAATTTATCTTCAACAAAGCGATCTTTCATGCCAAGCAGTCAAAAGTTTGCCTCTGTAATTGCGTAGCTGCACGTGTGGGATATTAATGTCTATATGGCGTTAATACATTTTGAGTGTTTTGATTTTGAAATTATTTGGATTTTAGACATTTATTTTGTTCTATATTATATGCTATTTATTTGATTTTCAAAATTTATCAAAGTTGGTTTTTTTGTATTTCAATTGTAAAATTTTTCACAATTTTTGTATTTTTTTGCAGTTTATACTTTTTTGTAATTATGGCCAATGTTGACATCTCATGGAGTTTATAATTTCAACCTTTTTCCAATTTTTTAACTTTTGCATACTGACACTTTAATAATATTGCGACGTTTTGTTGAAAAAATGAAAATAATTAGAAAAATTACAGCGTTGACGTTATTGAAGAATCTGTTAAAGATAAAAAGGTTTCAGGGGTACAAAACATAATAAAAATAAACTAACACATATTCAGTTTAAACTAACAATGTATTCTATAAGAAAACAAATAATGTTTTGTCAATATTTTGCAGGCTATTACACATTCGTTAACCAATAAAATTAGAGAATTAATACACGCCATTGAATAAAGTTTTTCGATACAATGAAACAATCCATAATTTAAATCAAATTATTAAGTTTATTGGACATTTTATTAACGAATTCCTAATATCGAATTAGATTTTAAGAATATTTTAATATTTTATGATGTTGAATTTGTTGGGTTGGAAGATGTGTCGTTCACTGGTGTGCTTATAATGTTTTATATCAATATCAATACAACCCAGGGTAATCGAACTCAACTCAACTATGACTGAATGCAGAATGTTGGATCATGTTAGGTTGGTTTATTTGTTTTATTAATCGAATTATTATGGCATCTAATAAATCACATTGCTTCATTTCTTCATTTTAAATAATATCTCACAATATTTTTTTTCAGCAACATTTTATCATAAATGATTTTATGCCACCTTCTCTTTAATTTTACTTCTCCACATTGAAATTAATGTAACAGATTTTCAATTAAAACGCACTTATTTCAACTCGAGCCTCATAACCTGGAAATTTCATTAATGTATCTGCTGCTACATTTTTCGACTTAATGAAAAACGTATGAAGTTAATTTCAAATTCCGGCGAACTTGGCAAGAATTTCCGTGGCATATTTCGTTAAAATTTCATTACAATTTAAATCGATGAAGTATTTTAGTTATTACCTGGCGGTGGCATAAATGCGTGGTTTTTAAATTTGATTAGGCTGGGTCTCAAAGTAGACGTCGATTGAGGGCTATCGGTTTCATATTTCTTGCTTCGTATAGAAGATGTAAACGGATTTAAAATAATATGCAAGATAATTTTTCGAAACTGGATAAAAACACGCGAGGACATTTATTTTTCATTCTTGAATTAAATCAGCGAACTTTAATTGAAACGTACTGTCTGCTTTTTGCATAATAGATTATTTTTCACGTTTAACAGATTGATTAAATAGAATAGGTGTTGACGACATCTAGTGACAGAGAAATTATGTTATGTTCGCTGCGGATTGTGCAGAGTAACGACATATTTATTACATATTTGTATAGATCAATATTTTACCTTTAAAGTCTCTTGGCCCATTGCTGAAATTTTGCAGGAGAAGAATTTATAAAAATATCCTTCCACTTAGTACTCTTGCTTGGAAATTTTTCAATTGAAATAATGTTATAATTTTGTTTTGTTTTCGAAGCTTTTATTATTTCATTACATAACAGGAGCTTTGGACAAAGCTTACTTGATATACCCGGGATATATGACCGCTACATAAATTACCGCCACGTCTTTTGAACAAGTGCAGAAACAAAAAGCCAAAAAAATGTTCCCTACTCAAAAATCTAAATAAATTAAATTAATTCACGAAACCGATTTATATTACGGCAACCTTACGACTAGAAAGTTTTACGTCACTAGCATTATGTTAATTAAAACATTCATTCAATGCGACATACAAAAGAACTGCCACGAAAAACAAACTCATTTAAATCAAATTCACATGAATTTTGTTATCGAACATTCACGTTTCGAATTAATTAATAAATTTTATGCAGGTGGAGTAATTAAAAAGTACGCGCGTCGAGTCACTCTGCACGTTTTTAGGCATTTTAATGGATCTGGCGCATTAACAACATGCGATATTAGCGGGTGGCATGTTTTACATTTCGTTTGAAACATGGGAGATAATTTACGCGCGACGCATTGTTCGTTTGTAATACACCCTAATGGATTCTCTAACAAGCTGCTGAGGAAACAATGCATTTAACAGCGGAGTTACCCGGTGCGTTATTTACGTTATAAAGTGGTTAAGCCTATTATTATGTTGTGCTAATTAAAAGTAAAAAAAAAATAGTATTCTGATGTTCGTATTCTGTTCTAAATGCAGTAGTAAACAATAATACACTGCCTTTCAAACAAAATAGACCACCCCGAACCACTGAACGTAGAATGATGAAACTTGGTGAACATGTCTAGTGCACGTAGAAAAACAAGTGATTAAGTTTTGAAGCCAATCTGGCACTTCTGGCAGAAATTATCTAGTTAGCAGCAGTTGCTGTGACTTAAGTTTGGCCATAGTTTCGTTGATTTGTCACATTTGTTAGGAGTTTCTTCTTGCTTGTTGTAACTGCTAGGACCTTTCGAATGCCACGAGTTCAATGACGTGCAAATTTTCATCAAATTACGCCTTTTGAACAAATTGTCGGGATGCAAGAGGCTGGTTTAACCTTCCGTGAGATAACCAGATGTTTCAATAGGTCACACACCACTATAGCACAGACTTGTGGAGACTGCCAGGGAGAACACCTAGAAAAATAGGTGGTATTACTTAGAGGTATTGGACGACGAAGAGTGACGCAAGAGCGAGAAGATCGATTCTTAAGGCGAAATGCAGTTAGATACCCGAAAGAACCATCATGAGCTGTTGGAATAAATTCGATAAGAGTAATTGGCCATATGGTATCCATGAGCATGATTTATCGCCGAATACCCACGTTTGGACTACGTTCTTATCGTACTTATTTTCGTCTTCCTCTAACAAGAGATCATAAACCCATCAGACGTCACTGGTGCCAGGACAGACAATATTGGGTTCCTGAATGGAATGAGATTTTCTTCAGCGATGAAACAAGGTTTTGCTTATGGTACTGTGACGGACGTTCGAGGATTAGGCGACCTAGGGGTCAGAGGCAAAATGTACAATTTGTTCAACGTCGCCATACAGCTTTAACTCCTGGGGTTATGGTATGGGGGAGCAATACGCCATGGTAGAATATCTCGTCTGGTATTCACTCCGGGCATACTAGACGTTACATTGATTAAGTTGTTGTGCCATTATTACAAAACCTTCCAAGAGCAGCCTTCCTAGAAGAGAACAACAACAATTTGTTGCCCGGACCTCCAAGATCACCAGACTTATCCCACATTGAGCGTGTCTGGGATATGATGGATTTTTACCCCATCCTCCCAATGCCTTAGAGGAGTTGCGTCAACAGTTACAGATAGCCTGGGATGAGCTACCTATGAGTACGTGGGAATGTAACTCATTATTAACTTTGTAATCTTTAAATGTTATCAGTTTTTCTTAGAAATGTAATCATTTCTTGTTCTACGTGCACTAGATTACATCATTCTACGTTCAGTGGTTCGGGACAGTTATTTAGGAAAGTGTGCAATTTGGTGCCCGACTTGGGGCATTGAAAGCAATTCAGTCCCAAGAAATTCGCTGATGTCTCGAATTAGTAGTGGGGGATGGGAACTACGTGAAAATAAAAACATAAAATCAAATTAGGTGCCCAACCCAACTATAAAAATGCATAAAAAATTAAAAATATCGAAAAATATAAAATAAAAATTAATTTTTGTCAAGAATAAAGCAAAGAAATAAATCAATAGAAACAAACAGTGAGGTCCACAACTTAAAAACGAATTAATAAAATATCCATTGATAAGAACAATAAAATATCACAAAATAGAATGAAGAAAATAACTATTTCCATTTTCATTTCCGTTTTAAACAACGTGCCATTTTTTTATTGAAAATTGTTAAAAAATTCTCCATTAACGTAAATGCAAAGAAAATTAGTTTTGTGTGTTTTACTTTTCTGCAACTCATGTAATTTTGTAATTTTTGTATTATAGACTTTGTGTTCAGCCAAACTGAAGTCAATTTACGTACATTAAACATTTATAGGTTTTTTGTATTTTTAAACGGTTACCTTATTTTCGCACATTTACACTATTTCGCACTATTTACTTGATTTTATTTTAGGTCAATTTTTGACGCCATCAAGTCTAATTAAAATATATTGTGCAAACTTAATCCAAATTAAATTAAAATGGGTCAAATTAGCTTCATCGTCCTTTTTTGCAATATTGTCAGGTTTGATGAAAAATTTAATTTTTTTTTGGTAATTTTAATTCCATGATTTAGATCGTCCTTTACAACATTCGACGATTCGGCCAAGTTAAACTAAATTAATTCGAATCATACCTAATCGAACCAAATAAGGGAAAATAGTTACAGAGTTTGCAATTATTTCATTTTTTTTAATTTTTGTTTTTGGTAAATTGAAACATTAAAAAAAGGAACAGTCCTTCCATAGAAATTCTATCTGGACTAATACTGGTTTTGATAGCTGATTCAACTGAAACGACTTTTTGATTGAATTTGCACGGCTATAGCAAGTTTATATCGAATGATGCAGATACAAAGGAACGTGAAAATCATTTTCATCAAAGCTATCTCCGTGCTCCAGATCTGTTCCCATTCAACTTTTAGCTAGTTTCGAAATCTATAGGAACTAATCTCTCACCTACATATTTTCGTTGGCTAAGTTCATTTTCTGGCAGATCTTTTACCATTCAACGTTTAGCTACTTTCGAAACCTATAGGATCTAATCCCTCACATACATATTTTCCTTTGTTAAGTTCATTTTCTGCCTAGTTCAGTAGGTTTTGAATTTAAGTCTTGCAAATGAAGCAAATTCGGCTGATTGATGAATTGAAACTAAATTCTTTTCGCAAACTAATCCCGCAAAATTAGGTTTAAACTAATTGGAAACTATATCGAGGTTTCACTTTCACTGAAATTGACGCAAATATAATTTTATTTACATTTGATTTTTGGGAATGTCTTCAAGAATGTCGCTTCGATGATTCCAAACGTCTATTCCTGAGCTGAATCCAGTAAGCGAGACGTCAGCTATTCATATTCAGACCAAATTACTTCATCAAGTTCATATATTGCTAACTACCTTTGAAATTTAAATATTGCCAATAAAACAGATTAAACTCAATCCATGAAGTTTGTTTCTCTGCCATCTTCAGATTGATTCCATGCCTTCCTAATTTATATTCGCATCAACGTCCTATATTCACTGATTTTTTTTAGGTTGAGCTTTCTAATAAATTCATGAAAATCTGCATTTAGTTCTTAGCGACGTCTTTAATATCTATACATTAGGTGCTGATTATGAAATCCTCGACTTTTCTAAAATTTCAAACGATCTCAAATCAGGTTCGTTATCTGCCGAATCGAGTAAGATCGACCACTGACGTTCAGTTATTTCCCATGTTCAGAGTTTAGTTTAATTGTGACAATTTAACAATTTCAGTTGTAATAAGCACGTGCCCTGAAGCCTTCATTCGATTCCCATTGTATTAGGAAATGTTTGCTTAAATAAATATTTCATTAAACATCTTGTGCTGTTTCTTTCTCTGGCGTCTTTATATTGTTAAACTAGGTTTACTTAGTTGATTCTCACGTTCAAAGCCACCGACTAGAGAAGCTAAATGAAAGTTACCCCAATTTCGTTCGTTCTTTGAAGTCATTTTAAGGTTTAGCTAATTTTTCGCATGTCCCTCCAGGAGTCGTATGTAGTTCTTGCCAAATAATATATTCAGTGACTTGCGAAACTTAAGCCAGCAAGTTCGCCCCTTGCAAACTTGAGCTATACCCCGAGTCGTCCGAAACTTATTGGAAAATTCTTTCAATTTAGTACTTCCAATAACGTTTCACTTTCAATAGAATTTGCACTCAGTCATGCCATGTTATGTTTGCTTATGAAATAGCGTTAGATGTTCCACTCTTTGAAACGAATAGTAATGACCAGGAAAAACTGTCAATATTACGACAAAAAAATCAATGTAAACAGAAAAATGTAAGCTACTACGTACAGAACAGACTTTTAATGTACGTGCCATATGTAACCACAGAGGCATAATGTCATAAATATTCCACCTTCCTGAACAATGTTGGTAAACGCTTCATAATTGGTGTCGACTTTAACGCAAAACACAGTTTCTGGGTCAAAATTATCGACAAAGGCACCAACTTGTACCTCGCAATCACATAATACAACTGTGATTTCCACTTAACTTGAACACCAACGTATTGTCCAACATATCCACGATAATCTCAGATATCATCAGTTATATTGACGATCAGTTATAATAACTGGCAACAGAACAGAAGAATTTGAATTTTAAGGTTATAAAAATATTAGGAACCAGAAAACATTCAGTGTAAATCCAAATTCTTTTGAACGAACAAAATACAGAAGTGAAAAACCAACGTTATGGTAGAAAATCCGCTAGACGCATGAATCCTAGACGTAAACTTAATTTTGAAAATAAATATTAAATGTAAATTGCAATTCAATACCAAATACTAAAGGAAGACTTAAAACTAACATCATAGCGAGTGTTTGAAAGTCAGTTATTTGATTATGAATAAAAATACCTGTAGCTAAGTGCATTTTAATATATTTAGCCTAGATTAATTAAAAATTAGGGATAGACATAAAATGTAAGATTTACCGTTCTAGAAAATGTAACAATTAAGCCTGTCAGTGAAATTCGGTGAATTAAAAAATGTCAGTGTCGTCAGAAACTGAATTAGTTGGACCTATAATAATCTCAGTTCCCTTTCGGCGAAATTCAATAAATTTGTAATATAATTGTTATCGACTTAATATTTTTAATTTCTTCAAGCGAATTAATTGAAAGATGTTCTCAATGTGAACCGCAATTAAAGTAAAACTATCGAGAACTTTCGGTTCAGCTTATTTCACTTTCTATCGCATTCGCAAGGATGGGCGTCGGCCCACATCTTCCATTTTCGCAGAGATAGCAAATAGATCCAGAGTGTGGCATTGGTGACCTTCTGCAGTTCGTCAGCTATTATTCCGCTTAGGGTAGTGTTGGGCTATAGCCTGAATTTCTGGATAGTCTCCTTCAAAGTTCTCCGCTATGCATGCTTATATGATTTAAACCCCGGTGGCATCATAACTGAACTAGTTGAAACCAGTATAGCTTTGTCCAGCTCCTTGGAGAGGACTTGCCTGATTATGTAGGTCCGTTCCCGAGTTTTCTTAAGTCGTTCGTCTTATCATTGACTGCCAACCCTAGTTGATTCTCAGCCGCGTCTCTGTATAAAATCGTTTCAGTTGTGGTTTTGACCTCATCCAAGCCTTCCCTTTGTTGTATCTGTTTGCGCTTTGGGGTAGATTCGGGGTGTTCTATCTTCACTTTCCGTTGAAAGTTGGGGCAGGGATTAAGTGAGGTGAATTTTACGGATTTTTCGGGGCCCTGTTTGGGAGTTTTGTTTATGTTTTCGGTGGTCTGCGCTTTTTGCGGACCTCTATGAAGCTGTTTGAGTGCTTCTGAGTTGAGGTCAAAGGTAAGCGTCTTGATTTATTAACTAGATCAGTGTTTTGTGGGGAGCTCAATGGCCCAAGCTAGTTTTCATGGCTGAAATCTAGCTTTTTGAGGGACAAACAACATCAGTGGCGGTAGTGGTCTTTTGAAATTAATTGTAAATTACAACAACCTGTTATTTCCTGTGTAGTCTGGTATATATTCTAATATTATATGACTAAGCTATAAGTAGTTAGTTAGTTATAATGAGTGGGGCACTGCGACCGCAACGATCTATTGTGGCTCACAACTATTTATAGTTCACCCTCCATTCCCATTCTCTTTAAATAAAGGAGGATTTTAGTGGGTAAGATTTTGTCAAGTTCGCCCAGCTCCAGTTTTGTCTTACCAAAGACTGTGAACCTGATTTTGTCCCCGGCAGGGCAGGCACATGCTCTGCTGTTTCTTCAGTTTCGCAGCATAGTCTGCACTCAGTAGTCTCAGCCACTCCCAGCCTATGCATATGACGCCTTAGTCGGATATGCCTAGTGCGCAGGTCTTTCCTACCCAAGCCTAACGGTATCCTGGTACGTGCAGTAGAGGGGCCCTTCAGTACTATCCTGGAATGTCTCATTCGCTGGCACTCCTGCCAGTATTCCAGTACCTTGTGCTCCATCCACCACTTATTCGAGCTTCTGGCCAGCGCTCTTGTAATCCCAAGAGCAGGTTCTGGACCAATAAATTCTCGGTTAGCCCCGTTCTTTGCTAGGGAATCGGCGGCTGCGTTTCCCTCTATTCCAGCATGTCCGGGTATCCAGACCAGGCTGACCTTGTTGCCGAGGGCTTTTAAATAGCTCTCTTGCGCACATTTCAATGGCATAGACTTCTGCCTGTTGAATCATGCTTGCCAAGGCTGAATTCTAATCCAGTTCTTGGTTTGCGGCAGAACACTCCAGCCCCTGCTCCTTCAGTTGTCCTAGAGCCATCCGTAAACCAGCTCGAAACTGCCTCTAACAGGGCGACTTGATTACGCTCCCAGCTATAAGTAACTTAACTAGAAAACAAATTCAGTTCATATTCATTTCTTCCCAGCGTCTGTATGCCCTTACTTTCATTCACCATTAGAACTGCTCTCTGTATTTGCACGATTTCAAACGTTTACAATTCAATTTACTTGAGCTGGAGCCTGAGAGTATTTGTCGCACCTTCACAAATTAGTTTGAAATGATATTACGCCAATATCAAAGTTCGGTCTTTGACAAATTTAGTTGAATTTGCGTTTTTTATTAATTTAGTGTAGTTACTTAGTATACAATCCAGTTGGGATCCCATAATTTCAAAGGAGTCCACTTCTGTTTCGTAATTAACTGAATTCAACACGTTCGAGCGTTCTGTCATTTCTAGTATTATTCGAATTCACAAAATCCATCTCGTATTATGATTCGTCTAGAAAGATATTGGATAATAAATAGTCTTAAACCAGAAAATGTATTCGCAAAACTGTGCCTAATGTTACTATCCTGGTTCAGGTACAATTATTTATTATTCGTTGAGATATTCCCAGTTTTTTAAGTTTGTCTCATGATAATGAACACAGAGTAATTAATTTTGCAATAGGAAAAGCATGGTAGTGAAATAAATATATAAAGGGACATCGACGACACCAGACGGCAAGGTATGCAATCAAATTGATCATGCACTGGTAGAACGAACACATATGCACTAGCGTGAGAGAACCAGACACAAGAGCTGACCATTTCCTACTAAGAATAAGCTGCAGGAAACGTGGAAACAAAAAAAAAATAGAAAAACTATATGATGAGGAAAGATTGCCGAATGAGGATGTTAAAGCAGAATATCAAGGGGAGATTGCAAAACAAGGGTAAGCTGCAAAAAAGTGATGCGAAAGAAACGTAGAAACAAAAAAAATAGAAAAACTATATTATGAGTGTTAAAGCAGGATATCAAGGGGAGATTGCAAAACAATTTTAAAAAATGCTGCAAAACCACACAGATTGAGGAGATATGGAAACAAACAAAAAAGTGATTAAAAAACTGATAAAATATCCACCCCGATGAAAACGCAACAGACAAACATGAAAGATAGGTTCGATGAGGACTGTGTAGATGTACCGAAGGAGAAAAAGTAAATAAAACATGAATTACAGAATAACAACACAATAAGAACATAAGGAAACAATCGAAGGGCATACATAGGAAGAAAAAAGATAGTACAATCAGAAAAAACTAACCATTGAGGAAAATTTCACCAAGAAATAAAAAAGGTTATCAGTAGAAATAGCTATTTTAAAACCTTAAAGTAATCAAACTGAGCGAACAAACGCAAATAATCAAAAGATGGAAAAAACACTTCGGTGAATTCCTAAATACGGGAAATAAGGAAGACCAAGAACGAAACAGATCAGTAAATGACCATATTTTTACTTTCAAAGAAACCCAAACAACCTGCCACGAATACAAATGATCACTGTAGGTGATAATAGAACACATGTATAATTCAATGAGAAGAATATAAATACCAGAAAAGTTTATTAGGCCAGAAATAGATTACCAAAAATGGTCCTTAACTGAGCCCCAATGGGAAAAAGGAGAAAAGGTAGACTACGGAAGAGCTAGCTGGAAAGTTGTAAAGAGAACGACAAATAAAAAATAATGGAATAAAATTGTTCAACAAACCTGATGCCTTCACGTTCTGCAATGCATAAATTTATATTAAGTGTAGCTTGTTGTTCCTCGTCATCTAGTCCTGGCCCATCACGTAACTTTAGTCGAACGAATACTGATCCATCGCTCAAGGATTTCGTTCAAGCATTTACCATGCTATCTTGATACCATTCTATAGATTTCTGAAATATAGGTCAAAGGGTGAATACACCTGTCTCATTATATTTTATACGTGTTGCTGAATCAGGTCTTATTGTGGTATTCTTGTCACTCTGTCATAAAGTGGACATATGTAATTTGAGGTCGGTTTCAATCTACAATTTATTTTAATTTAAATGTTTGTTGCGATTTATCATTTTTACAAGATGTATTGGGTGAACTGCATCGTAGTCACTAATCCATCCATCAGTTTTTCGAAACTAATACGAATCGCAGTTCTATGGACCAGCATGTGTCAAGTTGCGGACCCAATCTAGCCTAATCCATTTCATCGGAAACATGTTTTCTTAGAAAAAAATGGAATGGGTTGTGTTGGGTTGGGTTGTAAACATTTTTTATTGAATTGCATTCGTTGTTATTATCATATGGCTTCATGGCTGCTATTGGGTTGGGTTTGACTGATTAGTGATTAATGCATCTCAAATACATCTCATTTTATTTTATTTAGGAAGAATATGTAATTATTGGTTGTATTCTATTGGGTTGGGCTCTATTGCAACTTCCAAATTGCCTCAACATATTACGAATTTAAAAGAACGGATTCCAGACGGGATCAATCATAATATTTTCAAGATACATCCCACCAACTAAAAAACATTGTTTTCTAACAAGCTTCAAATTTTGCTTGCTTTTTAATATTTGTTCCTCTTTGAGTAGTAAAAATGCATTTGATTAATCAGTTCGTCGCCTTGAAGTTATTAACAGAATATAGGAGTTGAAGAATAATTTGCTTGAAATATAAAATAGGGAATCGTATTGAAATAATTAAGATATTTTACCCTCTTTGAAAGATAAGATTTTCAATAAAACCGAAAAAAATTTCTATTAAATTTTCCTCGAGTGACAACGTTCCCGACATATCGAAAACCTTCGGACGTCGAAATAAGCATCAAAGCAAAAAATCCAATATTCTACCCTGGAAACGTCTACTTACATATCCGCACAAATATTAACATTGCTGGGAAACGAAAACCCACTGATTCAGGATATTCGCGCAGAACAGTCCAATAAAAACGACAAACCTTTTCTCCGCCGCACAAATCCTGTTGAATCGTCGATGACATTCAAGGAATTATTGTTTTTTCAGCCGCTAAGCCAACCAGACAGGTCAACCGATCACATCAGCTGAAACGCAAACGTTCGCTGATCAATTATTGGAGTCCGCAACTGGAAGCTTAATATTGACGCAGCGTTCGTGATTTTCCGTCGCTTAACGACCCGTAATGGCGGCTTATTACCAATTAAATTGTTTAAAGTTTGCTTTAGTGGAACGTGTCCGATGCCCGGCGTTCCTCGGCAACGTTTGCTAATTTTAAAAACTTACGACCGCTCTTTACTCTCGCCGACAGCTAAATTGCGTGTTTCAGACCGAAGCTGAAAAGTTAAATGCATTCGTCGCCGGATGATTTACAGCTCGTGTCATTCGAACGTAAAGTGAATGATATCGGGGCGCGATTAAAAGCAATCCCGGGGTCCATTATTGTCGTCGAAGCTCGTTTAATTAACTTAATGCGCTTTGATGGGATTTGATAGGGATTTGAAATCACGTTTTTCCGTTGTTTGATGTAATTGGAGTCGTTCGCGTGCGTTTTCATTTGTGTGATAGGTAATTAGTTGTGTTTTCGTTTTGTATGTTATAAATTATGAATAAAATTAAATTTAAAGCGAATGAAAATGGTCAAAAGTTAATCAGATACTGATTATTAAATGTGTCGCATACAGTGGCTTTAAATCATGACGGATATATAGAAATTTGTTATTAGATTTAATAATCAAATGATTCAATAAAAAAAATTCTCATCAGTGTCAAGCATATATTTTGTGGTCTTGACAATAAAACATCTTTATCGCTGTTTATTAAATTATATTGTTAATAACGTTTCAATATTTTCTTACTTTGGTTTTGCGTTATTTTAATCGACAACCCAAAAAAAATTAATTATTTTTGTCGCCACAAAAGTTCAAGAGCGTTGTATTTTAGACATGCTAACAAATTTAATAAAATTTGTGTCAATATTTTTAAAAATTTGGTTGTTTCATATCTTCAGCTTTTTTTAACTAATTTGAAACTATTTTAGCTAGTATCTTGCTTTAGATGAATTTCAGAGAAATTTGCAAAGTTTTGAATTTAGTTCTTGACCATCAAAGAAATTCTTAACGAATTAAAGCCAGCAGCTATTTTCAGTTTAGCAAAAAGAAATTAAAGTTATGGCACATGTAGTAAATTGATTGACTAATTTCCAGTGTTGCATAACGTTTTGTTTTCCAGTATTTCCTAATTGTTTCAAACTAACTGTAAACTAAATTCAGTCCCTTTCATTGGCAAGGCTAAGGTTCACCTGGCCTCCCTGGTTGACAAATTTATTAGGATTTGCAGTCAGTTCTTGGCAATGTCTTTCAATCTATTAATTTCGCTGAAATTTGTTTAATTAACTATGAGCGTGAAATTGACCCACATCCTGCTACTATCTATTAATTAAACTTAATCCTTGTGGATTATCTGGTGAGTCAATTTCATGCAAATCTAAATAATGTAATCCACATGGAATAAATTTCAAATAATCTAAGCTTATGATACTAATTAACTAAACAATAAATAATTTAGGAATAAAGCAATTATTATGCATATAGTCAAAAGTAAAACTGGAACCGTTAATTTAAAATTCAGCGTTGAAACGATTTTTCTGGAGTCTGAAAAATATATTTGTTGCTGTTCATTTAGAGCCAAATTGTTCATCAAATATATTATTTAATGTATTAGAAGGATAGACATTGCGTAGTAAAAATTATTCAAAATGAGCAAAAATGGCAATATAAGTAAGAATTATAAAGTTTGACAAAATTATGAAAAATTTTAATAAAATTGTATTATTTTATTTTTTTGTTGTTAGTTTTTGAACACAACCCAACCTAATTGTTTAAAATACCAAAACGTCATAAAACCGTATTTTACATTGAAATTGTAGAAAAGTAATAGTACCCATAATACATGAAATTCAAAAAATATTGACCAAATTACGAAATATGTCATCACTGTCAGCTTCAACAAACTGCGAACTTGTCTAAAGTCGACAAAAAACTCTAAATAGCTAAAATATTATTTTTCATTTTTAAGGTATTTTATAATAAAAATATATAATAAAAAATTGAATTATTTTTTGATTCATATCGATATGTTTTGCTTTCATTTCCATTTATTATATATTTATTATTATATTAGTGTTTATGTATTTATAATATTTTTATTTCTTTATTGCATGTTATTTTCGTTTGTTAATTTATTGCAATTTCTGTATTTTTCTTTTTCTTTGTCTCTTCTTTTAATTTCAATTGATTTAATTTTATTTCCTTATTTCCTTTGCTTCATGTTATTAGTCCTAACCGAATACAAGCCGTTATGGGTCGTGTTGACGCCATTATAAGTCTAAATAAATAATTAATTTTGACAATTAATAAGTTTTAATTCATAGTTGAATTAACGTTAAAACAGCCAACTAAGGCCCAGTTTAATTAGTCACAACGTCACACAAGGCTCACCTTGGCTTTAAACTAAGCTCATCATTATAACTATTCCCACAACATTAATCATGTCTAGTTACAACAACGCTCGTCGTTTTTGTACGTTTGGGTGCAGAGTTTAATGAGTTCCAGCTTAATAAATAAAATAAATGTTGTGTATGTTGGGTTGAGTTGGATTGAACTAAATAATAACCAGTTAGCTGAATTTGGAAAATTAATAAAATTATCTCAACCCAATGCAAGTGGCAATGGGTTGAACCCATTAAACCCATTTTTGGCTATAAAGATTAGCAAATCCTTATTTGAAAGCCATTTAAATTAAAATCGCAGTTTTATACTGGCGCTTCAAGTGATAATGAGCGCCACGAAGATGTACATTTTTGATATGCGCAATATTTACTATAAACGGTTTAGATCGATGGAGTCATCGAAATAATAAACGAAGGTGATAAAATATTCATACGAAGAGAATCTTTTAAAGTTGTTATTAAATAATAAATTACATAAGGTACTTCGTAACTGGAAGGAACATAATGTCCAATACATTTTTTGTCGGACTTAAATACATGAGAGTTGTTTATGTAATGTGCACGTAAAATGGTGTCTTTTTTGTTGGTGGAACTATGACTGGAATCTACAAAAACGAAGATCGACAAGTATTTATTTACATGTTTTTTTATAAGCGTCGGATATTCGAACCATTTATAAATGGGTGCAAAGTAAATCAATATTCGCAAGATTGTTTCATTAATAATTGTTTTGAATACGTTGTGTACGGACTATATTCGTTATATTTGAAAAAGTTTTTAGGTACGGTAGATGTTTGTAGAAATTGCAGGATTTTATAAAATTTGCATCTTTGAGAAATGCATTAGGTATGTCGAAACGTATGCAATCACAATATCACAATAATTTTCTAATATTGGATCATATATATCATTCAAGACTTTTCTAAAAAGTGTGGATAATTTTTTGATGGAAACATATTTAAGTAGAACGGAATTTCCAAATGAGATTCCATGCTTAGGTACAATTAAATGGTTATCAGAATTTAAGCACAAAATGTTTAATGTGTTTAATAATTTAAAAATAATTTGCGATTATTTTGTAAGGGGTGAAGGGCTGTCAAATCTAGATGTGGTTAGAACAGTGCCAAAATAAAATTTAATAACACAAAAATCATTTGTAGCAAAATAGTTCGAAAATTCTGTGGTGAATTACATAATTTATTCTACCAGCAACTTGCCTTATAAGTTTATAGAAATGAGAACACTTACGTTTGCAGCATAAATTGCATTAACAATAAAATTGAGACACAGTCACTGTCATGATTTGACTTAATCCCATTTTTGATTTTTAAAAAGTTTTTACGTTATTGCTTCGATTAAAACGCCAATTAATTTATTGATATTATAAATAATTACATTTTTCCTTTGTCAATAGCACTAAAAATAAAACAATCATAACCTACAATGCGATAAAACATATACATTTATCTTACACAAAGAAAATTCCACAAGTTTTCGAAGTAATGAAATATTAAATAATTAAGCAAACTTGCTATTTTGACTTTAAATGTTAATATCATAATTATTATAATTGTAGTCACCAGAACCGGAAAATTCATTAAAACCGCATCGTCATAAAATGTTTGAACCGCATACCCTGGGAATAAAACAAACAAATATCACATGTTTAGCTTAATTCAATTGCAAAACGAATGAATGCAACGAATTATATAATAATATATTAGGTAAATTAAAATAGTTAATAATAAATTCACAAATAAAAGACCCGGATAGTATAATAAAATATTATTATTATTATTATTATCTCAATTTGTTTTCTTACCTTACCAGCTTAAAAATTATTGTCAATAGTCGAAAGTCAATTCGATTATGAATATTAAATAAACGTTACAATTTTTTTATGTCGAACCGATACACGTTTGTAATAAAAAGTATAAATCAACGGTTGAACCTGCAAATATTTTTTTCAGGTTTTATCCTTTGGTGGTTTGTCGATGATGAGATTTTCATTAATAATATTTCTTATATATATATATATATAGTTAATATTTCTGTGAAATCATGTTTTGAAATTATTTTATATTTTCTAAGTCACAAATATTTGCCAATTAATTGGTTTTTTTAAAGACCATTATTTATATTTTATAGAAATTATTTATATTATTCAGAAAAATAAACTTCTTGTAATCTTGCAAACATGTAATGGAATTTTCGTTGTTTTTGCGCAGCGTTGATCGACTTGTCTTCGTGGCTGAACCGATGCATTTACGATGTATACTCATAAAGTTACTCCTCTTAACTGCAATGACTTCATCGATTCAGCAGCCACCGTTTATCACAGTTTACCGATGATAATTTTTTTTTTGCTTTGAATTAGAATTTGAAGAGCAACGTTCAGCTCTTCAAATTCTGATGTCCCAAATTATTTTATTTTATTTATTCGTGCGTAGGATGAGATACGAGTTGACCACGAGATAGAACGTAAGCCAAAATGTCAAATTCATTGATGAAATTTGTTGTATTTTACAAATTATTTCATACGTTTAATATTGTTGTTTCGGTGGTGGTCGTGTAGTTGTAGTAAACTTCCAGCCTAGAGGTTTTCTAACCACGAAGAACCTCTTAGATAAAATTTATAGATACATCAATGTTTCGATTTGTGAAAAAGCCAACTTTTGTAATTACAAGTTGATACTATTCATTGTATTTCTTTCGTCGTTAGAAAAAATGTCTATAAAAACAATAATAATTATTCGACTTTTCCTTATACGATCGCGAGTGTGACCAAAATAAACTTTTGTTTACAGCCGGTAATCGTATTGCAATTTTTTCATTCATATGCGCTGTATGTTCGATTGCGTACTTGCATAGAAGAATAACTGTATGCTTCAATCACGATTATCACATAAACACTTAAGTAATTTGGGCATTAATCTATGCTTGCAAGAATAAAATGCAGTAAAGTAGCACGGAAGCGCTTGACGCGTCGTGCGCGGTAAACGAACCTTTTGTTTCCAAAGCAACAACTTTCCAGGTTTTAAACTTATCACGCCAAGTGATACATCAAAATTTACGTTACAGTCTAAGGAAAAATGATATCGCAAAGAGAATGTCGCTAGACCAATAGCGAAAAACTTCCTCGCTAGTCGAAAAAAAAAACATGGTTTCATAGCGCAACTGATTATTTATTGAATATTATCCAACAAATGATTATTTCGACGATTGCAATAACTCTATTCGCAACAGTGAAGTGTCACAGTGTTTCATTAAAAATTTCAACTAGTTTGGTCGAATAGTTACCGAGATTTCGCGATTCGAGTTTTAAAAAGCATTGAAATTAATTGAATTGTCGGGCGAAAAAATTTCACTATTTTATTTTTTCTGGACAAATTAATTTACGGATCAAAAAATAGTTCGGGTAAAAAAGATGCAGAAAGTTACACAAGATAGTATTTTTGTTTCATCCATTTTCCGAAAAAAAAATTTCCCCAAAATATCGATCGGTTGGACAATACTTATTTCGAGGTCCACGCGCTCCGAGCGTTATTGCATCCGCGACCTCAATTGTCTTTATTAAAATTTTCATAATATCGAAAATTTTAATTTTTGTTGATTTTCTAATTTCGTTTTTTTGTTCGTTTTAGTTTTATTATAAACTTTGGTATTTTGATATTTATGAAATTTTAAATTTCTAGTTATTCCTTTTTCTCTTGGTAATTTCTCTATTTTTTCAATTATTTTTACAATTGCATTTTTGATACTTGGCAACCTTCATCACCTTTTTACAAATATTTTTTTTCATTACCGTAATTTACACTAGTCCTAAATAAGAGCACCCTGGCCTTTCGTCCGATACGCTGCGCAAAAGGTACGAGATTAAACAAAATTGTACAAAGTAAAGTTGTACAGAATTAAATTCTCTAAAATAGTGTCCGCGATGGTATACACCGATCTTCACCGAGTTGAAATTCGCAAGTGGGGAACATGATGGACAAACTTTTAACCGAAGAACTAAAATTTTAAACTAGAAAAGCGAAAGATGACGAAAATAAAGCATTTAATTGAAACTGACACATCTACATAAACGCAGATCTATCGAAAGAAATGAGAAGTAGGTGAGATATTGAACTAGTTAATTATAATTACAGCCAGTCTGATAAAAGCAGTAGACCCAGAAGTAAAAGGAAATGCAATATATGGGTTTTGCCCTATGACTTCTCTCTTTTTTTATATGTTTTTTATATGTTCCACATTATCTCACAAGCGGAGCGTGCATCGTGTAATTTTAGTTTTATTATGTATATCTAGTATTATTAGTTTTATTATTAATTTTTCATATTAGTGTTAATTATATGGTTATTATGTTATGTTATAAATTTAGTTAATATTTAGTTAAGGTTAGCAATAGGTATAATATCTCTCGTTTTTATTTTTGTTATTGTATTCCAGATTAGATTGCAAAGCAGGTTTTTAATGAACCTGAATCTCGTCTTGGGTTTGCGCTGGAGTTTCTGTATATTATTAATTTGTATCCATTTTGTTTTTTTTTCTTCAATGCACAATAAAGACAATATTATTATTATTATTATTATTATTATTAAATAGTCAAAGTAATGAAAATAAAATATTGTTCAGATAAGAAAATGGAATAATGAAATGGAAAATATGAGGAAGTGGGAACATATGAATTATCAAGAACTCGCAAGAGAAAAATTTTACTCAATCACATCGAAAGGTGGACAAGAAACGGATTGCTAAGGACTATAGGTAATCGAAGGACATACATAGGTCGAAGTGAAACAAAGACAAAAATGTGGGATAACAAACAAACACTCATTATCCTTTTTGAGCACACCATCATGACAGACGAATGATGGAAATATTAGTAAATGATATAAACAAACCAGTAATCACATTACAAGCAATTAATTCAAGAATAATATTTTTGTATATACAGGCTGAACACATAATAAATATTACCCAATATATGACACAATAGATGTAAAGGAAGAAGGTTTCACAAAGTTAAACGATGGACTTGAAAAACTGGAATTCCAAAATATGGATAAATTACCAACCGGGATCCATGGCCAAGATATGGCGAACAGAAAGTTTATGAAATAACGGATTTCCACGAATCAAATTACCCACAAATACATGTATTCGAATCAGAAAATAGAAGACACATATTTGCGTTGTAGAGAAAAGAAATACAAGAGGATTAATCCATTATACTCTGGGTATAAAGTACTGTTGGCACTGTGGAGAAAAGTAAACTAACAGTGGAACAACTGATTTCAATCGATAGAAATAGCTCTCGACTCGGTAGCAATTACAACCCACGCACTGCTTCATACGCTTCTCATGTGTTTCTAGTATGCGATCTACTCTTAACCTACTTACATGTGTAGTTTCCTTAATGCAACAGATAAATGCACACAATTTATTTAACTTATGTCGCAGTTTGATACTTAACTTCTTCGATGTTGTATTTTATTACCGAATCACGAATAGGTGTTACATTTAAGAAAGAAAATTATTTGCAACAACGATTTTGTTTATATTTGAAGCTACATAATTTTGAATACCTTTTTGAGCTTAATTTTAAATTCAATACATTTTATTTCTCAACAAGCATTATTCATTAATTTGGCTAGATAGATTAGGTGCAAAATTTTAATTTCCGTTGATTGTTTCTTAAAGCTAATCCACTTATTTTGTCATTGTTTTTCAGATCTCTCTCCACTCTTCGCATTTGCCCCACAAACCCTAAGCTAAAATTCACAAAACACGAACTTTAATAATTCATCAACCTAACATCATAATTTTGTGTTAATCTACCAAGATTCATATCAAGCCAGCGCCGCAGATCCATCAACCATTAATGAACAATGTCGCTGAAACCCAAACAAGAACCGCCCCATTAATAATCCAATCGGGTGGAGTCGATAAGATAAACGGCGCGTGTTTGCGCCAGATAATGTAACTCATCACAGTTAATTAATTACGCAGTGCGAAGTTGGCCGTCGCGAAGAATTTAAAAGTTTCAACAATTAAACGACGCCACGTGGTGTATTTAGTCGAAGATTAAAACTCCCTTCCGCGCACGATTTGCCTTAATTAAATTCTGCAACATAATTAGCGCAAGTTACTTCACGAGTTAAAGCTTGTGATTTAATTTTAAGTCCCGGTAAAAGTGAAAATGTCCGGAAAATATATTTTAATGAAGTTGAAGACTTTTAAGTTCCACGCGGCGATTTTAATCTTATTTTCGATGTACAAGGAATTTACGGCGTAATATAATTTCATTAAATTTCTGCTTCCTAGGTGTGATATATTTTCATTTATTCATTTGATGCGTTGAATACGCAAACTGACACAGCTTGCCACATATGAAAGAATCTATCGATGGCAGTCGTTTATTTATAGTTTCACATGTTGCACAACGTTTCTAATATTTCATTTCTTATTTATTTTCAGGTCAGGTCTGACGAAGAATGCGACACTGACGTCGAAACCATGCTCAACTCGATAATTTCGCCAAGCGACGTACCAACAATCCAAGTGCAGGCGCTCAGACGCGACATAATCCGCCGCTTGAAGGACGCGATCCAACGACAAGAGCTCGAAGACGAACTGATGCAATACAAACGGTCGATCAGTTCGTTGGCACGTTGGAACAACCTGCCGGGCAAAAGGAACTTAGAATCGCTGGCCAGAGCCGGCTACATACGGACATTGCCGAACGAAAACGACACCAATTTAAAGAGGAGCATCGCGACCCTGGCCAAAAACGGACAGTTGCCTCACTTCCGCAGCGATGAATACAAACGCGGATACCAATCCACTTCGTTGCTCGATGGTGTGCAGGGAAACCAGTGGAACGGAGTGGGGTACGAGGTCGCGATAAACGACGATAAGCGAAACATCGCGTCTCTGGCGAGGGAGGGCATGAGAATCAACGGAAAGAGGAACGTGGCGGCGCTTCTTAGACGCGACGGGTATTTCATGGGGAAAAAGGACGAGGCGAGCGACGGAAAAGTGGAGGAGAACGACGACGACAAGAGGCACATCGCGTCGATTAAGGCGCAGTACAAGCCGAAGTACAAGAGATCAACGGATGAAGAACCGAAACGACAGAAGAGGGATGCTGATTACTTTGACTACAGTGGCGACGAGTATCCAGCACCGGGGTACCAAAATTTATTCGATTATGAGGATTCCGTCAGGGATTTGAGCGAGGTGTATCCGAACGCTGAGAAGAGATTTTTGGGTAAGTGAATGGATGAAATAATCTTTGATTTTGGTCGGCGATATTTTTTTAAATATCCTGAAAACGTGGAACCCTCACCCCGTTAGTTATTCTCGAAATCAACGTAATTAACAAAAATTGACTACATATATGGTACTTAAAATCAGTTGAAACCAAATGAATATATCAGTGCGCTCAATTTTACTTATTGCAATACCAGCCAAATAAAATGAATAAACCAATTTACCCAACCCAACCAATTAATGATGGTATCCTTCAATCCAACTGATATAAGAAGAAGCAACTCTAATGGGAATCAACACCAACCCAACCTGTTAATTGGTGATAATATATAACCATACTTCAAACGAACTAATAACTATCTGAGTAACAATTGTGTGAAATATATCGTTGTTAAGACCATAATGTAAAAAATACACCAAGACTGAACTTAAAAAAAAAAACAAATGCACCAATCGATGAATTCAAAAAATATCTGTGTTTAATAAGCGAATGGACTTGCAAAGGAAAATAATATTGACAGAGCAGGGTATGTCTCTATGCACTAAATAATTATTACTCTTCTCTATAATTTTAAATAAAGATTTCAGTCAAATAACACTTGTTTTACAATATTAAATGTATTGTATGTATGAAATAGGGAAATCCATATTTAAAACTAGTCCACAATAAACTTGTAGACGATAAACTAAAAATGAACTCATCCATGCTAAGTTTCAGAATTTATGGTCGTTGGTGTACCACTGGACGCTGAAGAACAATATGTGATTGAGATTACAATTTGGGCGATTTTATTGAAATTTTGGCTTCTATCTATTCAATCGTGGCTGGTATGAACATTCTGGGCACTGGGCTTCATTACCTTTTTTTAAATCTAAGCCAATTTTTTAGTTTAGAGATCAATTGGGGCGTTGAGTCAACTAAAAGTCATTACTTCAACAACAACTCCCATCCTAGCCAAAAGAAATAATCAAAAATGTACTTTTATTTTAATCTAATTTTGAATTAGTATTTATTATATTTAATTCTGCATGATTGGTTTAAATGTTCCGAAACCAACTCAGACCATTGTAGATCCACAACCAGTACAATCCTTGTGGCAAATTTTTGAATTTCCTTGTTTATTTAAAAGCATTTACATCCAACTCTTTTTCTAAATAACTTTGCAGATCCAAGTTTCACTTATTCAAGCTAGACTTGTGCTTCAAAGCACCCGACATGTTAAAAAATAATCGTTTAATTTAACGGTTTTGAGGACCAAACCCAACCCAAGTTGAAATAAATTTTGGAAAAGCCATTTCCTCAAATTATGTCAAATTGGGATTTCTCCTATATTAAAATTCATTGTTCGTAAAGATTATTAATGTACAATCCAAGCCATTGATGGCATAAAGTCAATACAATAAAATTTTCTGTTTAATCAACAATGGTATTTTTCCAAAATTATGCAAATTTAGTTGGACTAGCGGTGTTTTCACTCCAACATTTAAATTCCTTATTTTTTCTAAAGATATAAGAGACCCTCCCCAAGCCATTGGTCATATAAAAGCTAATATAAATTTTCGGGCACTTTGAAGAAATTATCCCCGTTCAAATAATCAATTTCTCTCTCTCCCTAACGATGATACAACTCTTAGAGCAATGGATAGTACGTTCCAAATCCAATTTGAATTCTAGCCAGCCTAAATTGTTTTGGTTTGCGGTGGTTTTGAAGCATTTTGAGCTCAAGTTTTAAGTTGGTCTCTTGTTTAGATTAACGATATTACAGATTCAATTCAATCTTTCGACGTCCAAACATGCAAATCCCCTTTTAATATTTGAGCCAACTCAACCCACCAGGTTTGAGCTGATTTTGGCGCATGGATTTGCAGAGCCAATTATTTTTGGATAGTCGTCCAAAGTTAAAATAGCACGGGGTCTTCTGGATTTTTTTTCTCTTCCAGCATCTAATTTATAAACTAGGGAACCCCATGTTTAAACATAGCTGGAGTACTGGAACAATATTACATTATTAATAAAAACCATATCAATACCAACGCAGAATACCAATGATGATAAATCGAATTCTAGCAATTTAATATTAATTCATTCGTGTCGTACAGAATGAAGTCATAATAAATATTTAAGATGAAAAGCTAACAAAAATATTGAATTAAGCAAATATTTTGCTAGATTCAAAAATGTGTAAGAAAAACACCCCAAAATCTTAAAAAACCAATGCCTTCATCCGACAACAATGTAAAAGTAACGATGAACACACGTCAAAGTGGATTATCCATCAAATTAATCATTAGATAAATGCGTCTGCCAATAGTCCAACCCAAGGGAACTTAAAATGTCATTCACAGCAAAACCCAACTTGATGTGTCAACCCAGTGCATCGATCATTGCGTTTAATTGGCTCACCAAATACGTATTTCGGAGTTTCAGCTCGCATGTCTTTCTCAAAGGCAAACGTCTAAGGAACCTAATAAGTATTTCGCTCTAAAATCCAATCTGGCGTTGCGGGTCCAAGTTTACCACAACTTGTTTGGTTAGTTGGTTTTGAAAATGGATATCATCAGGTCGACTCAAATCAATTTATTTCGCATTTCTAAGGTGGCCTAGATCTTGGCCTAAGCTCAATCCACTCGATAAACTTAATGACATTTACATTTGCGCAAGTTTGCTAGGATTTTTTCTCAATTTGCAAAATATTGGGTTGAGCTTGCAAACCCAATGTATTGTTTACGAATTCAGATCAACAAAATAAACGTTTTAATTCAACATAATTCTATGCGTTTCAAACCAACATAACCCAACCCATCACATCGCAACATAACCCAAACCTGCCCAACTCAATCCAACCTAACCCAACCCAACCCAACCCAACCCAGGTATTACATATGAACCTGAACAGTAAAGACCGTTTTATAGCAAAAAAAAACATTGATTTAATAATCATTTTACGTCAAAATATTCACAATAAAGGAAAGTCACCTAAAAGGAAAGTCACTCTTATTCTCTTATACTCTTACTCTAAAGGGGTGAGATTTCATGTTAGAGGCTCTAAAACAATATAAGGCTGAAGGTTTTGCAAAGTATTAGGAAGAGCATTGAACAAGATACTCAATAATATCCACATCTCTAGTCCCCAACCGCTTGCAGGGCATTACTATTGCATCAGGTCTTCTAAGATTGTAGCCCTTACTGATTCTGTCATGAGTGGAAAACCTTTAGATTGAAGCAGTTTGGTCAAAATGAAAGTTGCAGCCAGGTATCTAGAGTCTAGGGAACGTTTCTCTATAACTACTAGTCCATTTCGCTCCTTCTATCGCTCTGATTTCGTTCTTCAGCAATGTCAGAATTGCCCCAAAGCAATACATTATATTTCATAACTGAATGTGATAAAACCAAGTACGTAGCGGCAGCTGAAGAGCTACACTTCTACTTCACTTTTCCAAGTCAACTTCGCGTCCAAATAGACGCCAAGGTATTTGGCCCTTGATTTTTCAGTTCAAGACATCTTACAATCTGTAATCTGTGATTTAGTTGGATGCAGTAAGAGTGAGATGCTCTAGATTTGTCAAATACTTATCTGTTAGTATAATCGATAAACAGCACGCAGCGACATGATAGATTAACTGGTAGATCGTTTATTCACAACACGAAGCAAACTCGCCCCAAGTTATTGGCCTGGGTTATTCGTCTTTGAATTAATAATGAACTTACGCTTGATTTACCGTCGATATGTGCAGTAAAATGGCGATCAGTCATGTACGAACCAAGCAGATTCAGTACCATAGTGTAATATTTAAAAAAATTCTTTCGGAAAAAACATAAATTTGATAGGTTTGGGTTGGTGTAAGTTTTATTAGGTTGGATTGCAACACAAGTCAAGCTAGTCAAAGGAAACATCTAAATGAAGCTCATGCTCATAGTGAATTAAACTTAAAGGAACGCCACTCAATGAAAATCGCAAACGACATTGGTTAAAATTGAAATAATAACAAAACTAATACGAAGATAAACAAAAGCTAGTTCAAATTAATTGTAGTTTCAAAATGTTAACTTGTTGTCGCATACTAGCAGATAAAACTCGTTCGAAAATTAATTTATTGAACAAAGATGCCACAAACGGACTACCCTTTACTGAAAATTAATTTAAATCGTTAAATTAAAAATAAATGCAAAACTGTTAAAGTATAAGAAATATATTGAAGGATTTTCCATAAAATTGAATTTAATCTGAGATCACTAGTTGATTAAAATTAAAATCAGTCTAAATAATGAATGAGAAGATGAACCAGTTAAAAATAGAACTTAATTTGCTAACGTAAAAATAACAACAATTACGAACTATCAAATACTAAAAATATTCAAGACATTATTATTGAATAATGTTGACGCTATGAAATAGCAAAACATATGAAATACGTTAAGGGCTCTTCTTAATAGTGTCCAACAAAAAATACAAACATCAAATAGCAAAAAATAGAATCGAATCAACTAATCCGAAAACAATCCATTTCGACAAATAACCATTATAACGAATCGAACGAAGGCAAAATACAAGGCAAATTGAAAATTGAAATAAAATAATTGAATAACAATAACAAGTTAGACTAAGTAGTCGAAGTTGATTTTATTGGTTTGGGTTGGTGCGTGTTTTGTTTGGTTGGATTGCAATACAGGTCAAGCTAGTCCCAAGTTAAAGGAAGCCTCCAAATGAAGCTCATGCTAATGTTGAATTAAAGCTAAAAAACACAACTGAAAATCGTAAAGGACGTTTGGTTACAATTGAAATAATAATAAAAATAAATAAAAAGGATAATTAAATCCTAGTTCAACTTATTGTAGTTTCAATATGTTAACACATTGTGACACATTAGCAGATAACACTCGTTCGAGAATTAAATTATTGAAAATATTAACCACAAACGGACTAGTCATTACTGAAATTTTGTTTATTAATTTATTTAGTCAACGTACAATACTATAACAAAAACAAAAACAAAATTCAGAAGAATGTTAAACCCAAATTTTTAATAGAGTCATCAATAAAAATTAAAATATTACTAAGAAATAAATATGAGGATGAAATATCGAATAATATAAATAAAGTAACAAAAGAAATATATTCAACACAATTATTTAAATAATGTTCAGTTGGTTCAGAGATTTATTATTGCTAATAATTAAAATAATATTAGTAACCAATCGTTAATAAAAACGATAAATAAGAGCTTGAAGCATTGAAACATAATAATAACATTAACTATTAAAGTGCACATAATTAAGGATTGGAAGGAATAAAAAGGAAACGAATATTTTCCATATTTCCATCGTTAAACGCGATCGCGATTTAAAACATCCAAATCTACGAAATATAAACCTTTCAGTCGGCACGCTGAATGAAAATCGATAGCTCTAATTCAAAAGTACATTATCTCTTTCGGGCGAACTCCGGGACAATTTACGGCATTCCCATTGATGAAAACGGCGGGGTGGGTGCCGGAAAACGCGATAATTCCCGAGTCTTATAATCGGACGCCACGTTTATTTTTAGCCCTCGCATTTAGCTTTCGTTCGATCATTCGATAGCGCATCCTTTGTGTTCGTTTTCAGGCTATTTGAAAAATATTTATATTCAACGATTTCGATATCCGATTTAATGAATGGAATGTCGACGTCGACATTCTCGTCATTAAAAGTTTCACGTTCGGTTTGTCATTTGTAACTTTGAATAGGTTCTGTAGCTAAAAGCGGTTGGTTTAGACCATCGACGAGCAGATTTGTTAACCCGGCCAAAAGGCACATAGGCGCTTTGGCCCGTTTAGGTTGGCTGCCGTCGTTCAGAAGCGTGCGTCGATTCAGTAGATCGGGCAGATCTTCGACTGACTGCGACGCAAGGTTTGAGTTCGGTGGAAATGATGTTGCAAGTTTGTTGAATGATTTATACTGGAAATTTTATAGAAATATATCGTAGTGTTTTAGATCGTAGCATAAGCGATTTTATATAAAAAGTACGACGATATTTCTACGTAGCAGTAACCAATTTTATTAAAACAAATAGTTATTTTTGATTGATGGATGTTTAGAAGTAGAAGTAGTTCGTTGAATCGTGCATGGAAGTTTATGGGTATTTTGTATGACGTTTTAATTCTTTTCTACGTATCAAATTAACTCATTGAGTTTGGATGGTTTTATTCTCCAAATTGAAAAAAATCAACCAGCAAAATATTTGCTAAAATCGTCGATTGCGTTTTATAAACAATTTTATAAAATATTTCCTGAAAGCCAACTCAATTATCCAAGTTATTATGACGCGGTTTTTTGCATTTCGATTCGTTTTATTTGTCTTTCGCAAAAAAAGCACAATTATTTGCTATGATAGTTATTGCTTGCAAAATCGCGTTCGACACGGATAGGTGCGCGCGAGTGCCAATCAGAAGACCAAAACAAGTAAACCGACGTGCGCCATTAAAGAGAAAAGCAATTATGTCTCGCATGATAATTGGCAAGTTACATTTGATGATGTTTTACTGCCGGAAAGGCAATAAAAGCCTCTCGCAGTACAAGGTGGAGACGAAACGGCGGACTGACGCATCGGTGCGCCGCCACGACTAACTTTTATTGCCCCAAGTGAAACAAACCGCTGAAACGGCGTGAAATTGCGAAGACTGAAGACGCCGCCATTCGGACACTATTACAGTTTTAAACGACGATTGTGGCGAATCGTTCCCTAATGACGAGACGCGGTGGGAAAGTATTTTTCGTCATTTTCGTTTTAATTCTCACATAACTCAAGTTTTTTATATGGTTTTCTGCTGGTCTTCCCCGAAACCACGAAAACAGTAAAATATGAAAAGTGTAGTGAGTAAAGACTAATGATAAGCATATACAGTGTGTTCCACTTAAGAGTGTAACACCCTCATATCTTTTTTATTTTTAGTCCAATTTTAATAATTTCGTTTTTCCAAACGTGTTCTATTTACTCCCAAAAAACCAATTGTCTTCTTTAAATGCAAAGCAACCTGCGATGGCAAAGTAAATGGCAAAAATCAAGAAATCAGTTTGGGGATTTTTTTATCGAAAAATTTCGCTAGTAATAATTGTTCAGAATTGCCCAGAAACCCTAAATCCAAAATTTCATGAAAATTAAAAATGTTAAAATTTTCTTCAAATGTAATTCCAATTCCGTAAATATTATTTGCACGGGTGGCTGCGCGTAAACAACTACTACTTTAAACAACGTTGACAGTTCAGGTTTTATTTCAAACGAAATTTTGACAGCATACTTTTTCGGCGCAGCTAATAATTAATATTTACTGACATTAATGGAAATTTTTTACATTTTTAATTTTCTTAACAATTATTACTAGTAAAATTTTTCAATAAAAAAATCCCTAAAGTGATTTCTTGATTATTGCCATTTACTTTGCCATCGCAGGGTGCTTTGCATTTAAAGAAGACAAGTATTCTACGTTTGGAAAAAAATTACTAAAATTGGACTAAAAATAAAAAAGATATGAGGGTGTTACACTTTTAAATGGAACACACTGTAGAAAGCAGGCAATTAAGAGTCGCTTACATAATTTCAAAATATGATGTTTGCCATCTTCCTTAGTTGGTATAATTTTTTTCTTGCCTGAATAGAAGTTAGCAAGGCCAAAAATAAAGACTTAACCCTAAAATAATCAAGAATTAACCCTAAAAACAGCAATCCAACCCAATTTTAACCAATCCAACCGAGACAATAAGTGAAGAAGCCCAAAAATTTACAAAAAAAAAAAACACTCGTACAAAATGATATGACTCGAAGATAAACCCAATCGAACCACATGTCGTTAGAAGGAGGACATATTTAGAAAGAGTAAGAAATGGCACGGACATCAAAGAAGGCACCGATTTAAATTGAACAGAAATTACATTGTCGTTTGTGACGTAACTAAACTATGAAAAAAATCACAGGAACTACGAGGGAGAAAACGTGGTACGAAGAGGCTAACTGTGGAAGAAATGATCAAGGAATACTGAAGGGGGCAAGCGAAACATTTATTATTATCAGTATCAGTAGCTAACCATTGAAGTAACTCTCGCGGCAGTATTACTTATTGGAATTAGAAGAACCAATGAAAGCAAAAAGCATGCGAATGGAGAAGACAGAATGATCAAGAAATACTTAAGGAAGGAAGCCTAACATTTATTATTATTATCCGTAGCTTAACTGCAGTAATTATCACAGCAGTATCGCCCATTAGACTAAAAACTGGTCTGGAAAAAAGGAAAGATATTGTACAGATGCATGCAAATGAAGAAGACGGAATAATGAACGAATACTTAAGGAACCACGCGTAATTATTATTATTGTCAGGAGTGAATCATTAACTATCGCAGCGGTATCACTCCTTGGACTCAGAGGAAAGATATTGTGCAAAAGAATACGAATGGAGAAGATGGAATGATCAAGGAATACTTAAGGAAGCAACCGTAATATTTATTATTATTTTTATCAGGAGCTAACCATTGAAGTAACGACCTCAGCAATTTTACTCATTGGCCTCAGATGAAAAAAGAAAATATTGTACAAAAGCATACGAATGGGGAAGATTTGTATTAATGTGTCATCCCTCGATTAAAGAAGCAAAGAAAAATTGAAGCGGTAGAATGCACAAGAAGAAGCACGAGATTAGCTAACGATGGCGTTAGAGAACGACGTGAATAGAAAAGGAGAGGAAAGTTATTAAAGAAAAATTCACTATGAAATGGAACCAATTTCCTCGTACTTAAAGAAGAAAGACTAAAGATCACAATAATTTCTTTAATTGAATTAACTTCTTCCTCACATAGCGTGATGATATTGCTTTGATATTGACTCAACACGTCATCAGTCAACTCAAAGTCAAAGTCTAAGCAACAGCTTAACTCTACGTCCACTGATTTATATATGTAATAACTTCTGAAAATACTGGTCGTGACAAACGGTCATAATATTATTTTACCAACCAATGAAATAGAAATAACATTACAAATCCAGTTGGAAAACTATAGAACATACTCAGAAAATCCAACCCAACCCAACGCAATCCAATACAGACGACCACAAATAAAAGAAGAACACAAATCATTTCACAAGTTCAAAGGAGTTAATAAAAATGTGAAGGCGCCTTGAAGAATAACGTGGTACGAATTTGCAAATAATACTAAAAGAAGGAATATTTAACTTCGGAAGAAGCACCTAAATATGGGATGGTAATATGATATAGAGGAAGATTATGCACCATACACACAAAGTAATCTAATACATTTGCAGTGGGAGTGTATTTTTAATAAAGATTGCCAAATTAAATTGCAAACATTGGTAGGTAAAACCACTAGATGAAAAATATTAAGAAATAAGGAGACCGAATGTAAATAATCCATGAAGAAGATTCGAAATAAAATCAACCTATGAGGAAAATCAAATGAGCCAGAAGATTAGAGCGCGAAAATAAACCTAAGTCATGGCAGACTGGATGTGTTGAACAGGAAAATAACTGACTAGACTATTAGTAGAAGACATTTCAGCACCTGGACGACAACAAAAATAAGTGAATCAGAAAGAAATCTAGAAGTGGCACAGGTAAGAATACATCAAGGGCATGGTACCACTAGAATTATACAATTTTTCAAAAGATCAAGATCGACAGACGCATAGTGTAATGGTGAAATGTTGATAATGGTACTTATGACACTGAATGGAATGGAAAAACCACAAAGATTGCTTCAATGAAAATGAAGATCAGTAGGAAAATACAGCATGGATTAGAAGAATTTATAATAACAAGGTTGTTGTGTAACCTCCTAAACTATAGTCTTGTGATTGTAATCTCAATTGTAATATATTAAGAGAAGAAGAATGTTGGATAGTGATAGCACCAAAATAAACCACGAGGATAGTGATGATATTGGAAATATAATAATTAATGATTTCATTAGAAAAGAACTGCATTTAATCATAAATGCATTGATGCCATACAGGTACTTTGAGGACAATTGAGGACCATGTATTAATTCAAAAAAAAATCTTGTCAATACTAACAGACGTGAGAACGTAATTTGAAGACGACAGCGGCTAGGTTTGTCTCATTGTAATAATTTCTTAAAATACTAAAAACTAGAAACGGCCATATCATTATTCTAATCCAACTAATGATACCAACAATACAAATCCAGTTCAAAAACTAAAAAAATCAACCCAACCCAATGGAATTCAACCCAGACGACCACCTTGGTGAAATGTGGTTACAAATTTAAGAACAACAAGAAGGAATAGACGTAGGACTTTTTCTATTATAATTCAAAGCAATCTAACCATTCGTCGTTAAGGAGGAAAAGAGATGAGACATTTTTATAGCTTCCACGAACATCTTTTGTTTATTTTCAGATGAAAGAACAAATGTTTTAAAAAGAATTATACTGATGTACTTTAACTTTTCTTTTAAATAAATCCTAATGAGATATTCTTTATTGGAATTTGATATAAATTCTATTGTTGTTAACAATGTTTCTATGGTTTTTTCACGATCTTCTCTTGGCTGTTTAATTTAATTATGTTTCCTAGTTGTTGCGATATTTTTGCAGATCTCCAGATTGTTGAAAGTTTAAAAATAACTAAGGAAAAATCAGGAATGTAACAAATAAAAGAAGAAACAAAATAACAATCGACAAGGTTATAAAGTTAATAAAATATTGAAGTCGCCAAAAGTCGGCTCACTGTATGAACGAACATTTAAATGATATTAACTGAAGCAATAGTTTACTTTAGAAGCCCGCAGATATTAAGATAAATATAAATGCATCCATATGATGTGGAGTGGAATGGGATGATTATATGATATATAGCGACGGAAAGAGGAAAATTATACAAAGTAAGCTAAGACATTTGCAGTGAGAGTGTATTTCTTTAAAAAAGATGGCCAGATAAAATTGGAAATATAGTTTTGGTTGGTAAAGGCACGACGATAGAAATCGGAGATAGAAAGTATATAACCGATGAAGATCATTCGAGATGATATCGACCTGCCCTAATGGTGGTGAAAATTATGTATGAGGCAGAAGGTTATAACGCAACAGAAAGAACATTGAGAAGATGTAGATGGCAAAGGATGAGGACATGAACTCACGGATGAAAACTCTGAATCAACTTAGGAACGAGTGCTTGACGAAGGAGCCCTTAAATATATGTCATGACCGAAATAATGTGTCCAACCGGAAACATGAAATATGAATATGAAATAATAAATATAAACAACTAGCTGCTGAAAATGTGTGGTAAATAGTATCAAGAAAGCAATTACTCAATCCCAATATAATGAAATAATTTTTCAAAATATGAAAATAGCAGGCACGTAACGTGTAATGGTGGAATGGTACCAATGATATTGAAGTGGAGTGGAAAGAATCCACAAACATTAATTTGGAAATGAAAGCAACGAGGAAAATACAAGAGTAGAAAAGGTGGATTAGAAGAATAGATAATCGCAAAGAGAAAATAAAAAGAAAATTTAGGCAAATATGTAGAATGTGTAATGTGAATGGAAGATGGCAACACGAAAGATAATGTAAGCTATAAGAGAAATAAGAAGTAAATTGAGATAAGAGGCATATCACAAGTGGAAATGAAAGAGGTGGCAAGTAATCGAAATGAATGGATGACGTGGAGAAAAACATCAAATTTGATTGCTAAATGAGATAAAGAAGAAGATGAAAGGTTGTGAGAATTTATTGCCAGTGAAAAGTAGCAGTCGTGAACTTCGAGTGTTATGATTTTAATTTGGATGCTAACATATGAACAGAAGAAGGATATAGGATAGAAATAGAAGCAATGATTATAATGATTCTAATGAGTTCACTTAAAAGTATCACAAAACCTCTGTATTTAATCATAAATGTATTTATAAAATCAGATAGATTGTTGCTGTGAAGAGGACTGATAAAGGATCTGGTCTTAAGCCAGAAAAAAATTGGGAACTTAACTTGAAAACGACAATTACTTTTAACTTATTGCAAAAGTAAAACATGAATAAATAAGATAAAGTGCAAGGTAATGTACGATATAGTCAAAATTGAACTATCGATTATAGAAGTAGAAAAAATATACCAGGGCAGGCAAGGGTGGGACAACAATAAGATTGATTGGTGGTAACTGGAGACAGAGCTTTCAAGTCAGGAAAAAAGCTACCAATGGTGATGGATAAGTCTTTTGGAAAAAAATGCTAGAAAAGGTTTGAGAGCAAGGCAAATACACAGAAAAACGAAGATATTTATATTAGAAAAGATCAAAGAAGCCTATCATCATAAGGACGTAAGAAACTTTACCACAGATCAAACATGTCATCATGACAGTATAATATTTGTGTTCCAAAGAGATACTTTTAGTATGAGCATAAAGAATAGATTTATATACTATTTGGAAAAACTTTTGAAAGAAGACCAAGATAATACAGTAGAAAGCGAGGACGATACAGCCACAAAACAGAAGCTAGTGAAAGAATTCAGTGCATTTAAGAAGCTTTGAAACAGCTGAAGTTGATAGCAGAATTGCTATGTTGTGAGGGATAACTAACTGTGAAGATTTGGGAACAACAAAATAATATCGCATAGAATTAGAACAACGTGTTAGATTACTTTATATACATGCACGGGTTGTAGGAGACTACCAAGAAATATTTAAGGAATGAATACTTTATTATGGAAAAACTTTAGTATAATTAATATGAGCAGAATGTATGACTCGACAAACTATTCGTTACGACTCAATTAACGATATGTTTATGCAGTAAGGAAGTAGATAATAAAATAAATTTCTTGGACACTTCTATTTGTTGGAAAGTGGAGGATTGGAGCTTGCTGCATGATTGGTACATGAAATATATATCTTCGAGTAGATTGGTCAATATGATATATATGATAGTTTAAAGGAAAAGCTACTGAAGTTAAGTGACAAACATTTTGGGATAAAAATTTGAAACTAATGACAGAAATACTTACATCTAAAAATTACCCTTGGGGTTTTGTTAATAACAGAGTAGAATCAGAAAATAAAAGATATTTTTCATGACCATGTATTAATGGACTTGATAGATGTAAAATTGCTTTCAACCACAAAAAAAAACCATTGGGACATATTCACCGAATTACCTCTAAATTTAAATTCAAGTATTATTTATAAAGTTGATTGTAAAGTATGCTAGGTGTGTCTTGAAAATTTTGTTAAACTTTTTATAAAGGAAATAATTATAGACCCTTGCTTTTAAAAATATCTCTCTGATCTTGGCGAATGCAAGTTCTATGAATGTTGTTAATGTTTATACTCTTATGAATCTGATGTCGCGAAAAATAAACCCATATTGGAAAAAGGGGATAAATTTGACTATCTAGCAGCCCCTGTCGAATAAATTAAAATTATGAAACATTGGCCAGAGGAATAAGGAGGCCATTACAACGAAACCTGTAAAAAAATATGATGAAAATCATCAATGGAGGGGAAAGAAAACTTGAGGGACATGAATGGAAAAGAAAAACCTTACTACGTACTAATCGAAGTAAGAGTCTGACTAATAACAAGAATACTAAGAGCCAGATGGTTGGGGTAAATAATAAGAATGGCGGGAAGCAGATAAGTTCGGACTTCAATTGAAGGAGAACTGGGCTTCGTAGATAACGATGATTAGCTACGTTGAAGGAACTTTCAAGGGAAATCGACGTATAGGAAGGGCAGGGCGACACAATAAACAGAAAACTACAGAAGAAGGTGGTGAAGAGACTCGAAGCCATTGGCCAACAAAACCTGTAGTGCTAGTCTGTATGTAAACCACGATAGAGCCAAGGAAAGCAACAATGTTGGAAAACAAGCATCATGGACGTTAGTTTATTTATGCCAATTGAAAACATATGTGAAAATGCATGACTTTTTGGCTATAAATACTACCGCAGTGTAGGAAAATACAACGAAAGTATAATTGAAACGGCAGAAATGATATGCAAGAAATAGCTATAAGGTACCTATTTTTAATCAATATGAATCTTCACGAATGAAAAGTGTATGTACGAAAAGTACATTTTGTTTTTAATAAGTCGTATTGCTAATGCACGACGAGGTGGCGAGCAGCCAATCAGGTTCGAGAATTATGAAAAACGGCATATATGAAATTGATTGAGTTTTAATGAAATATTTTTTTAAGTGCCTCTAAAAACGCTTTCAAATTAGATCGGTAATTTAAGCGAATTCGATATGACGCTGGCGCCGGATTCAATTTCAGCTTTTTTATGGCCGATTCCATTTAAGCGACAACGGCAAGTGATTATTTTTAATTAATTTTCGAACGTACACGAGAGCTATCATCGCGATTGGCAATTAGAACTCTCACTCGGCACTAAAATTTTAATTAAATGAAAATTGTTTCCCGATGTAATGTTATAAATACCAACAGGAACGTCGCTGATTAGTCCACGCCGACAAATTTCAAGATCATACAAGTATTTGGCGTCTCTTTGGCAACATTCTGACAGGATGCCTAGTTATGTACACTGGCCGTTTAATTAAACGCTGTTACGGAGTTTCAAACTTTTGGCTGCTAATTGCACGAGCACTAATTATGTGTGTTAAAGCTGGTTAATGTTTGGTAACTGTTTGGGGTCTAATTTAATAATGTGATGAATTTAAACTTCTTATTCCTTTTCATTTTTAACTTTTAGTCTTGTGTTTCTTTGATTTACGTAACATTTTTTGAATTTGATGATTCTCCTTTCATTTGTAAACCTTATAGCCTTTTTTAATGTTTTAAAAAGACCTTTGTAGAAGAAGTTGATTCCAGAGTTTGTAGCGTAGTTTCTACGTTATTAGTACATCTGCGTGTGTTTTTGATTGTGTTGAGTTCTTGAATTGTAAAGTTTCTCATGCCCCTGTTATAATTTGCAGGACGTTTACCACAAATGGGCAAACCAAAAACGACGCCATCTCCCAAAATTCGTTTCAACTAGACGGCAAACGCTTTCTTTTACAACCAGCAGTCGATAAAATCCTACTGGAAAAAGTCTACCTCCAACCACAAACACAATAAAGCGAGAGCTCCCAAAGTTTACGTTCTCGGATACCATTCGCAATGTAATTTATATCAACAAAGTTTTCGTTTCAGCGAATCAAATCAGCCGGAAAATTTACTATCTGGTTTTGTTACGTTTAAATTTGGGTAATTTTCACATATCGCACTTACTTACCATATCATCAGAGATATCAATGGATTTAATCGACATTTTTTCGAAAAATAATCAAGAATATCGTCGAAACATATTCATATCGCATACTAGCATATAAGTTAGGCCAAATGATGAATTTACTCCGTAACTTTTCCTTTGATGTGTCGATGTTGAAAAAAATGACGATGTTGTTCGTGACTGTCAGTTTGGCGGGCTGGTGGGATTGCAAAATCGTAACAAATGATGACAATAAAGATGTTGCTGTACATGACAATATTTATTAACACGAGATTATGACAAATATTTGCTGACAATAAATGTAATGACTTGTGACAATAACAGTCGACCATTTTGCTAGTCGTAACTTACACAATTATTTCTTTAATGTATAATAAAACTGTACTTGTGTGAAATAAAAATATATATATACAATATGGATATTTGTTTTTCCGATCCATATTCCATGATCTTAATACAATGAGCAGACAGTTGGTACTGTCATGCTAATCGTGCCGGAAGACAGTGTCATCATTACACATCGAAGGAACGTTGAGGTAAGTCATCCATTAAGTGCCTACTATTACACCGAGGTTTATTCAACAATCCTCACGACGATTATGCTATGTAGCTAAGTGAATATATTTCCTATCTGCGAATTCATTACGATCGTTTTCAATAAGGACAACTTCTACATGACACGATGGCTATAAAATACGCGATTGTTCAATCTAACGTTGCACAATGGGTGGTTAAAGTGTACGACCCTGATCCTGACAAGTTATCCGATTATAACTCTAACTAAGGCTCGCATTAATTATCAGCTACATGAGGACTGTGCATGGATTTGCATTAAATTGTAACCAGAATAATTCGACCATTTTGATTTTGTGTTATTACATAATTCGCGAATGAAAATAATTGGGTGACTACGTCCAATTTAAATATTAAATATTCAACTAGTTATTTACTATTTATTTGTAAGTTGAGATAAATAAATCCATTGTAATTGTTCGTTTATTTCGTACACAGTTTCAGACAATTAATCATGCACATAATAACATTAAATAATAAATTGACGCATTTATTCGATGTTGTAAATATTAATTAATTTGTAAAATTTATTTAAAATACATATATAATCTTTTGTGTATGCAACCATATATACTAGCTTCAATGGAAATTGCGGTTTCGCGAATTTATTTTCAAATTAATGTCATTATAATATTTTCTATAAACTCCCATCATCCCTTCATTAATAAAAAATATTGTAATTTTTACGAAGGAGACCACTCGAATCGGTTTGAGAATTGTGCCAAACTTTCCATTAAACATTGCTCTCCTTTTTCGTCCTAAATTTGAGAATAAGATGACAGTAATTTAATGACTGCATTTTTTTCAATTATAGAAGAATTGGAGTCAGCACATCTTAAAGTCCAATTGTAGGAAAAAAATTATCGAGTACTGATATTTATTTAAGTTGCTTACGTCAAAATGTCTGTTCAGGAGACAAAAATGTAGTTTTGTGATCTACAGGCAATGAATTGAAGTTAACAAATTAATCAAAAATGTAGTTGAGCTGCAAGAACGTGGATAATGTTGACGAGACATGAAACAAGACAACGACGTGAGACAAGGAATTTTTTTAAATTTTTATGTGTGAGAATAAATTCACTTGAGTATTGGTTTCGGCACAAGAGCAGTGAAGACGGGGTAGTTCGAGAAATAAAAAGTTACTAATTCAATTCTCTAATATAAAAGCAACTTCCACTCGTCATTTGTTATTTATTACATTTTTGAAAAAAATTATGAATAATTTTTTGGGATATTTGATATTTTTAGATTGCGGCAAGTTTAAAAATATTTGTAATCAAAAAATGAGGGGGTCCTACATAGAGTTGAATAGATTAGGTTGGTTTGAGTTTAAAAACTAATAAATGAGTGATCGATTCAGTTGGAGAAAGTATTATTTGACGTAATTTGGCGAGAGTAACCTGCCAGATTGATTGAATTTACAGTGGATTGAGGATTGGGTTGACGTGTACCTCGCACTGTTTACAACCAACAAATATATACGTGGGTTATATCGAGTAAATTTAAATGGGTTGTATTTGGTTGGGTTAAAAATTAAGAAGTAATAAGTGGGCCAGATGGATCTAGTGCATTCGGTTGAGTTGGGTTTGGGTGAGTTCTTTCTAGTTCTAGTTCTAGTTGTGTTAATAATCATGGATGGGCAAGTAAACCAGATTTGATTTACAACTATGATTTACAAATATTTGAAATCTTCACTTAATAGGAATAATTGGATTTCAAGTTCAAATTCAAAATTAGAACACAGTGGAGTCAACAACGGGTTGGGTTGGGTTGACTTTTAGCTTGTATTGGATTAGGTTGGGTTGGACCAAAAATGCAATGAAAATAGCAGAGGAATATCAGAGCGAATTTTTTGGTTATGTTGGTTGATTTATTGATAAAATGGATCAAAAAGTCAATAAGTTGATAAAACCAGGCAAACCACTATATCATCTGAAGTCGAATAGTCCTCTACCTTGAATATCGATAATTTCAAAATAAACGAAAAGTTGTACGTTAGAAGATTGGGATAATTGATTGAAAATAATCATTCAAAGCCACTAGTTCGGCTTCTTACATCAGATTAGTTGCACCACGATAAACGATCTGAACGAAGAAAAATCTACTCAGCCATCTTTCGTGATGTGGTACATTTCATGGGTTAAGTGCGACACGATTTGATTCACATAATTAAATGAAACACAGCATTCTAAAAGATTACTCAGAAAGCAAAGAAGTGAACGTGGGTGTGCTGCGGGGAAGAGTTTTGAGGCCTTCGCTGTCGTTTACTATACACACGGCTTATCACAAGTTGGTGATGTCCCGGTTGCAATATTCGTCCACCAATAAGCTATAATAAGCACGTGTTATGCGAACGGACTAAGGACTAGAAAATTGAATAATTGAGAATTCCTTCTACATAGCGTGGATTCACCATTAATGAAAAATTTCATTGGATTTGAAGTTGAATTTAATACAGATATTGGTTGATGGATGGACGCAATGGGTGATTCCAATTTCCAGATTCGAAAAATTTTAAAATAAATTTTAAAATAAATTTTTAGGTTCAAACCACTCACACAATTTAAAATAAATGATATTTTTTTTTAAATCTCCGAAATCAAAATATTTATCAAGAACTTGGAATCCAAATGATAGCCTAAGAAATTAGATTAGGTGCCAAGTACGAAGTCACATTTTTACCACCATGTCAATGTAAAAGTACTTAGTACTCCCTATCTGCTGTTATCTCTTCTCATCGCACATCATTAATGAAGGCTGTCTTTCACAAATTCCTGAGTCCATGCCAATATTTCAATATCAGTGCCATTGTCGGTGTCCCAACTTTTGAAAGACAAAGATACACGGAAGCGACAAGAAGTCAATGCTAATGTCAATGTGTGTCAATACCAATGCCAAACCTATGTTAACGTCAATGCCAATACCTGTGTCAATGCCTATGTCAATTTTAATGTCAGTGTTAGTGTTCCAACCTTCGAAAACGAAAGGGTAAACGATGTCAATGTCAATGGGAATGGCAAAACTTATGTCAAAATATGTCAGTGACAATGTTAATTACAATGTCAATGAAAACGCCAAATCCGAGATCGACGTCAATGCCAATATCAGTGTCCAGTAAATGTTAATGTTAATGTCAATATCGATTTCGTGGTCGATGTCTGTGCCAATGTGAATACCAACGCATATGTCAATGCCAATGCCAATGTCAGTGCCTGGGTCAATATCAATTTCAATGTCAATGCTTGCGTAAATGGTAATGTCTATGACGATGTCAATGACAAATAAACAAATGAAAATAAATTTCGCAAAATTAAAACAAAATCACAAGGTCGAAAACTAGCAACAAAGGAAACACATTTAGATTGATTGAAGGATGACACGGATCAGTCCTGAAAGTACTTGGAGCAGCTTATTAAGGTATTCGACCTGCACCCATCACACACTCCTGAGAAAACCTGAGATATCAATATCTTATTTAGATTTGCTACGCCATATGATTTAAGATTAAGGACCTTGTTGCACGACACCTGCATAACGAAACGGTTAAGGCACGATATGGAACCATGGAAGGTATGTTACAGATCCTTAGTGATGTTAAGCACGATGGAAAGTTACAACAATTTGTTTAACAACATACGGATTGATACTGACCTCTACTTGACAACAGTTCACGACCACTCGTTTAGACGAATCTACCGGTGGATGGAAATCGCAAATATGATTATTTAATATAGTTTCTTCTGCAACAGAGTGTACGTCGTATTCCTTCTCTGATTGGCCATGTAACAGAACTCATTTTATGTATCCACGTTTTTCAAATTATCTATAAATTACTTAGGAGAACGTGAGACGTGTAGCACGCATATGCAGTGCAAAAAATGTAAAAAATAAAAAAGTTAAGAACCAAGCGAACTATAACTTTATGAATGCATCAAGGGCCATGATTATATCGTCTTGATAAATTAGTCGTTACACAACAGGTTTAAAATTCATAATTATCCACCAGTATGGCTGCCATAAATTACCATCGATCTACTTTGCTTTTAAAATGTGAACTAGTCGAACCATCGTTTCAATTATTTCGCTGACTAAACGAAGTCTGACAGGCATATAAAATGATTGGTAATGACAATACCGAATACATATAGTATTTTAATAGTGTTTCACGCACGTGTTGGCGTGTAATATTTTATCTACAACTATAAATATGAAGAAAAATATTATTCAAATTATTTGAATACAAATTTCGTAATATCACATTTTTGTCAAGATAATTTGCAATATCTCAGAAAAAGAGAAATCCATAAAATGTTTGAGATGTGTACTCCTGATGTTAATACGTGGTTGTGCTAGATTTACTACCGAAGAAGTGGCGATTAAATAATGTCATCAACAATACGTGAAGTGAATATTGTACTACTACTGTTACATTATATGACTTTACATAATGCGTTGAGTGAGTAAAAGAATATTTTACGCACGGTTGTAGATAAAATTATCAATTACGACTCTAAAAAGTGTTTCTGAACACTAATATTTAACTACAGAATTACAGTGACTGTCATAAAATTAATTCGTTGATTGTATTTGTCTCATTTTACCGACTCCAGACGCAACACTTAAGAACTAATTAAATTAATGTTATAAATAAAAGAATTCGTTGCATAAACGAGTCAGCACTTATCCAAAAATTAGATTTACTTGTTCCCACTATCGTATATTTGGTTGCATACATCATATTTAAAAACGTTTTCGAAAACTCAATTCTCTTTTACGAAGCTAATTAATCTACTCTGTGGATATTAAATTGTTACTAAAATAAAAGCTAAATGTTTATTTACAGGTATTCCACTGGAGGCGATTTGAAAAATAAGCAATCAAGTAACCAGTCTTTACGTAACTTGAAAATTTCACTCACAAAAGTGCTACCAAAATAATAAAGTCTTTACGAAGCACTTCAAGTAATCCGTTGTGGACTACTGGATCTCCTGGATATTTCAAACTTGCACCCACCAATAGTGAACTACAATTCACTCAACTCTAACTGATTGGTTCACTAAAGCACTCGTCGAAAAGGCAATGCAGGCTCGGATTATTTTATATAATATATTTGGTCACAATTTTATTTATTTGGAGACACATGTTATTCAAACAAACTATTATGTCATCGTCGTACGTTACGCCCAGTAGCTTTTGGGCGTGTATTGGTTCGGTTGGTAAAGCTCCCCATTGAAGTTCATTCCGTCGCCTTGTACGTTCGAAGGCGCGTGGTTCCAAGGACTACCCTTGCTCCAAGACGGCGGGTTTACCGACGTGCTGGGGACGTCTTTGTGGTCCGGTTCTTTTCTGCTGGATAGGTTGTTCACGGCTAGGTTGCTCTGCGCGCTGGAAATTTGCGATTGCGCGTGCGCGTTAGCGATTTGCGATTGCGCGTGCGCGTTTGCGATTTGCGACTGCGCGTGCGCACTGGCGATCTGGGACTGCGCGTGCGCCATCTGCGCCTGGGCGAACGCGTAGTTCGCATCGAAGAGCGCCGAGTAGTCCGATCGGCTCACGTCTTGAGGGTAGTTTTGCTGGAACATGTTGTAGTTGCCGTACTGGGAATTTCGCCAGTCGTGTTGGGGAGTTTCGCCGGAGTATTGGCAGGCCATGTTGGACAGCGGGAGCGAGGCGAAGCCTAGAGCTCCGCCTCCGTTCGTCGAGTGTTTTCGCAACCTTGCCCTTCTATTCGAAAACCATACCTGCAAAAATATAAAAAAATATACAATATAAACTAATAAACAATTCTAATTTAGTTGTAATGTAAATCAACAAGTTTTCTTTAGTGGAACCTAACCGAACCCACCAAAAGCCACAAAATCCATCGTTAAATTGTCACCATTGCAATAGGTGGCTTTATTTGATTTAACAGTAAAAAATGTCTAATATGCAATAAAAATGTAAACTTAAAAAGTGCAAAAAATTTGCCTTGAATTTATTAGCAAATATATCATGTACAGAAAAATACAAATATTTTTTACTTTTTACAATTTATTGTTGAGTGTTGACAATTCTATCGATTTTGTATTATTTCTTGAGACGATATATTAGCTAATAAATTCAGGGCAACATTTTGACAAATTTTATTTAAATTTTTATTATTTATTATTTTTTTACAGTTAAGTCAAATGCAATAAACTTTGACCAATGTTCTAATGATAACAATTTATGTTGGATTAGGTTGGGTTGGGTTGGGTTGGGTTGGCTTAAATTGGGTTGCGTTGGGTTAAATTGGGTTCGGTTGGGTTGGCAATGCTTTGATAATTCAACTTGTACCATTTTGTTCATCATATAATAGATAATAAAATTTAATTTTTGCATTTTTACAATTTAGAATTTTTCTACATTTTCAATTATGAAATGCTTAGTACTTATTTCAATTTCAACCATTCATATTTTGACAGCATTGACAATTCGACGTAATTTAGACTATTTTGATTTTGATTGTCAATTGATTCAGCAGTAATATTTTTTCTTTACCACAATTGTGGAGTTTTGAAAATTTGGCCCTTTTATAATTTTTAACATCATGCAACAGCTAATAAATTCACTGAAAATTTTTGGCATTTTTTATTATTACATTTTCATTGCATATGAATGAATATTAATTAAGTCAAATGAAACCAAATTTGACAATTGTTGATAGTTGTTGACAATTTTAGGTTTAATTTGGATGTAGTTTCAATTTATGAATTAATTAAAATTTTTACATTCGGCAACATTGAAAATTTAGATAGTTTGACCTTTCAACAACTCGACGTTTATATATGACGTTATATTTAAGAGAGTTTTGAACTTTCTGTGAAAAAACCAAAATGTAAATGCTTTTATGTACACTCCAATCAAAACTATTATTATTAGGCTTAAGGCAATAAGCGTGGTCTTCTTCATTTACTCCTTTTCCACCTATTTGTTCATTTTATGTTTCCAAATGGAGCGAGCTGATATTGCTGCTATCGTTAGTCAGATTTTTAAGACATGCTTAATTCATTTTATATTTCCCTCCTGAGCAAATTAATTAAATTTTATTTTACATAAAAGAATATTTGTGCGCCACCTTATTAATTCTTTTCTTTTCTGAGCTACACATTCGTTGATTTCTTTTTTATATATATTCTTTGTTTTCTTTTGGTCATAATTATTGTACCCATTTGTACGAATTTCGTTGCCATATTCTGTATTATAAAGAGTCAAATCCCACTATGGGAGTTCTTTCTAAATTTATATTTGTCTAAATATTCTACACATACAGCCACAGTATTTTTTTCTGTTTCCTATTTCCTCTCTTCATACTGCGAAATATTTTCTTCGGTTATCACGTCCACATTTGGTTGAAATTTTTGCTTATGTCATTTAAGTTTAATGAACAGATCTTTGGTAAATTGCGTTTCAACAGTGTCCAATATTATGAATCTAAGGGGAGCTATTATTATTGCCGTAAGTTACTTGGCCATTGGTAAAGTGAGCAAGGTATCCATTTGTGGTTTTTGCTACTAATAACTCTCCGTATTCAGGAGTAATGCGGATGGCCTAATTTGTGTTCGTAAATGAAACCAAATGTGGGGCAACACTTCAATACCTTAAAATTGGGGATAGGGCAATAATATAAAACATTAAAGTACCTGTATTCTGGCTTCAGTCAACGCCGTTTGTTGGGCGAGCTCTTCTCTCGTGTACACGTCGGGGTACTGGGTTCTGGCGAAGGCCCTTTCCAGGGCTTCCAACTGTTCGCCGCTGAATGTGGTACGCGCTCGTCTCTGTTTTCGTTTCAGTGGGATTCCCGGTTCAGATTCGGTGTCACTGTCCTCTTCCCTGCCTGAAAAAAAAAATAAATCAAAATATGATGTACGAGTAGTATGAGTCTTGAAAGCGAGATGACGATCAAATCCCAAGAGAAAACTGAAGGTGGTGTTTATAAAGAGTAAGCAACTAAATCAACTGATTTTGACAATTTCAAGTTGAGAGTAGACAGATGGATCCGCCTAAATAAATCAAAACAGTATGGTTAAAGTACAGTTAAAGTATAATTGTATCGACTAGGTACCAAATTCTATGGATTTAAATGGAATGCCAAATCAAATTACAAAAACATGTTAATAAATTAGCGAAGGAGCAAATGCGAGGGATGAAAACATACCAACGCATACAATAACCAATTTTATTTTAAATATAAAAAAAGAGAAACGTGGCAACCCTAATTGCTTTAATTGGTGAGCCCTATGAACACGTGACAACTCTACATACACCGCAGCTTTGAAATAACCTACACCATACAACAAGCACACGTTTTCAACAGTTGTCCATAAAGGAATTTGGTTACAAAATAATGCAAAAATTTCAAAATAAATTAGAAAGAAGAACAATTCGAATTAATAATAAGAGAAAGACTAAACTTTTCGAAAAAAGACGACGATTCTATTACACGTTCATTGATTTATTGATGTTTAAGAGATTATTATTACAGTACAGATGTGTTTTAACGTTCTCTCTATTTTCCCCCATCTTCGTTCTTTTGATTTGATTCTTAAATTATGTCATGAATAAAGTTTTATTGTCGATGTTGTTTTTTTTTTATTAATATTTTCATAGCGTTCTACTTTGTAATTAGTTTCCTGTTACGTAATATGTACAATTACAATATAAAATAAAACGTTGTTTTTTTGCCTTTGTTTCAGTTTATTCGATTGTGTATTTTTCCACAACCCAATCCGACCCAATGCAAGTAAAAACAATTGATAATCGAATAAATTGGTTTGGGTTGGGTTAGGGTTGGGTGTGGAAAAATAACAACCTATAGCAACCTATGCAAGAAATGTTGACACCATGTAACAGACCTTGTGTATATCGATCCATCCGCTTTAAGAAAACCAGGTGTATCGCAAGGTGTAAAATTTTTAACTTTTTTTTGTATTTTCATTGAATTATTTGTTCTTTTTTCTGATCATCACCAATTGCATGCAAATATTTCATTCTACATTGATTCTTGATTAAGAAATTTCTAGATATAGATAAATATATTTTTTATTAGTATTATTGTTTATTAAATTCAAGTGATAGAACCTATGAATCCGCCACTAGTTCGACTAATGCTCAAATCACCATCAAGTTAGAAGGAAGAAACAATTAGATGAATGTACTACACCTCCAATGTTATTTTATAAACTCCATTGCTAACTCACTTTTATCGAAGTTAGGAACCAAGTTAAATTAGCAGTGGTTCTTAGTATTTTGCGTTAATTATGATAGTTAAAAGTTAATGGCTGCCGGCCTTCAAACAAAAACAACAGGATCCTTTGTCTTCCGCTTTTTGTGATTGAAGTATCGGCAAATGTAGCAAAATCCAACAACAGAAATACACCATGCGAGAAGCTTCTGCTGCGTCTGCTTTTTCTACAAATCCAAGAATCAGCACGGTGTCCTTCACAAAGAGTTTGCTGGTTACCATGTAATTTGTTGATTGGGCTTTCACCGAAGGGTTGCAAAGCTCATGACATAAGCCCTTGAGGACTCTACGTCTTATATAAAAAAAAAACCTTTATTTGGCATTTCTACTTATTCATGTTACATTGTGTCTTTTTATTTTTATTCGTCCACCTCGTTCTCTCCACTTCACTCCATCTCTTCCACCTTCTCTTCGTTTCGTCCGCTACCTCCCTCTCCAGCCCTCGACTGCTCACCTTTCCTGTAACATTTCAATTTTGTCTCTCAATTACCCTCCTTTTCCTACCCTCAGCCCTCCTCCTTTTTAATTCCCCTAATATCTGTATCCCTTCTCCATTCTCTCCCAATGCCTTCCTCCAATCTCTGCCCTCCCGCTCCTCCTCCTTGCTCCACCCCATTTCTTCGCACTCCTCCCACCAATGCTTCCATTCATCTCTTCCCTTCCCGCATGCTTCACATATTCTGTATTCTTCTCCCATCCAATATTTATTTGCCTTCTCTTCGTTCCCGCATCTATACCTTGCTATTAGCTTCTCCTCGTCCGCCGTTTTACATCCACCCAAATACCTTGGCCTCCTCCCAAATGTCAGTATTGCTCTCTACCTCCCATTGTACCTTGCATCCCGCATCTTCCCTTCTCTTTCCTGCGCTTCCGCCTGCTTCCACCTCTCTACCACCTCCTTTTCCACCCGTCTCCCCTCTATTCTCCTCCTTTCCACCTCTACTGTCGACAGCCCCGCCTTCTCATAAAGCCTTACGTCTTATATCTATTTCCTGGATGATTAACTGGAACTACCTCAGAATCGCCATGGTTAGCAAGTCATTACCCAATGCAACTCGTTTGGTGATGTTTTTAGAAATTGTCCGGACGTATGAGTCTTTGCACAATGACCACAAATGTTTTTCGTTTTAGCAGAACTCGGTTCACTGCTACTGCTTACTGTATGAGGACAATTGCCTCACAGATCTTTTCTCAGATCTGATCGAGTGGAATTATCCTTAACTTTAATCCGATGGTGTCCGTCACCATACCCAAATCTTGGTCACAGTGTGACCTTGAGGTTGACCAAGATCGTTCCAGAAGGAAGTTTATGAATTGGCAAATATTTGCTACTTTACGCATTCCAATATGGTGGGCAACCTGCTGTCCTCATACGTGATAAGTTATAGAAAATTGTACTAAAAATTTTCCATCATCACCTTCGTTATGTACAAATGTATTTATCAATTGTCATACCTAACACGGTTTTCGATATTTTCGTTCTATTAAACTACTATTTTTTTAGTGTTTTTGAACGTATAATTTAATTAGTTACCCTGCGCGCTTTGAATGTTGTTTTACCACAGTTTTTATATCACACAGAATTATTTGCCGATTTAGCCTCAAGGTAATTGCTTCAAGGATTATATTTTCATGACACCACTTATAGATAAACAAATTTGGCGAATCTTTGTTATAGATTTCTCAAAGTCCCCAACTCGTTTCAAGAAGTTTATTTTATTATTGCTGTCCTATTTCATTGGTTTTTGTTTATATTAATTTTCGCTTCGTTTCTAGTTCTCTTGCACATATTATTTTAATATATAACGCTACATTTTTAATTTTCAATAATAATAATTCCGTTTAACAAATCGATCCATGATTTTCACTGATCACGCACCAATAGGTTAATTTTTTGCAACCTGTTGAATCAAAGTTGAGATTATAAAAATATTCAGAACGTTCGAGCTTGTGCCGGTTGTGTTTCTGACCAAATTAAAAAACAAACGATATGCATAATATATTGGCAATTTACACCATAATAAATTATTCCTTGATATTTCAATATTTTCCATTGGCGAAGAATAACAGTTATGTTATGCATTTCCTTATGCAACTAGGCGAAGTGAGTTGCATAAACGGTCAAGTACATGTATGCTAATTCAATATATGGCTCCTGTTTAATTATAATAATTTAATTCGTTTTCGAGAATAATTCGAACGTTATATTTAATTAAGTAAGGCAAGAGAAAATGTGAGGGGAGCTGAGACGTTTCACACAAGATGGACTGGTGGACAAATATATAAAGTGTGGTAAGATAAAGTAAGCTGTTCTTATTTTGTGATGGATTAGAAATAAATTAAACGAAGTAGGTGTGAATTTGAGAGAATGGTCCATCCTGGGAATTGGGCCAAAGGAATTCATCAAATGGATTTCACTTGTAAGAGACATGAAGAACGATTGTAGGGGGTGGCCGAAATGACTATGATCTATGTTGCATTGTTGAGTGAAATAATAATTTACTTGCAATCAAGTGCTAAACATTTTTGTTTTCTTGTTGTATCACCATGTCCTTCATCTTTGCCATTCCTTTAGTGCTCTCACTTAGTATCAATTTTATAGCCTTTCTCGTATTTACACAAGAGAGTTTTTCTGCAGCTGTACGAGTGCATCATTGTCTCCTTCCCTTCCTTGTATTGGCTGCAAATGTGCCTCAAATTAATATCTTCGTAATAGTATTTACTTTTTCCTGTTGTTGCTTCTGTTTCCCCGTTGAATATTATGTCCGTTTTCTCTATTAAATCAAATATATTCCTATAGTGCCGATATTGCAATCGTATATGGCTCCAATACTCCAGCTATTTCCCCATTTTTAGCAAATAGCCTCACCCTCTTCTTCCCGTTAGCTAGTCTCACGTATTTTTTCTTTATTTCGTTCCCTTTTCATTTTTCTATCTTCATGTTAAACCAATTTCTTTGTAAAGGTTTTTTTTCGTTGTTTTTTGCACATCGTCATCATTATGCTCCCTTATTTTCTTCAACTTGGAACCTCTGGATCCATATAATAATTGTCTTACTTTCGTTGTTTATTCCACCTTTTGTATTTCAGCACTTTTTTTGGCATTTACCTCATTTTCATCCCATTATAGTTCATGTCATGTTATGTTAAATCTATCTTTCGTCGTATCCCACGAGTTATCCTTTCATAGCTTCCTCGTTCATCTTCATTCGCCTCTGAGTTGGAATATGCAGGTAACAAGTAGATCTATGCCGTTTATTGTAACCTTCAATTACCTACCTAGCTCTTCAATTGGTATTGTATTATTTTGAGTACACCCGTGTCTGCCTTACAGTGTCGTAGAGTACCTGCAGCCATAGGCGTCATTTTATGTGTTTTATCCAAGTTAGAGGTATGCTATGTGAATTCTTAAAAGTATTTTGTGAAGTAAATGAATCAATGAGTGTGGAAGGGCTTAGAACCTGCAATTACTTCTACTATTGCAAAGAACTTCGCGTATAGTTTTCCTCATGTTTGAGTGCCAATTTAACTCTTTTTTGCATTCTATATTATTTTTCGAAATTACACGTTTACAACAAACTTTTATCTTCTTTCAAGTATATCTATCTTTCGTCGTATCCCACGAGTTATCCTTTCATAGCTACCCCGTTCATTTTCATTCGCCTCTGAGTTTGAATATGCAGGTAGCGAGTAGATCTATGCCATTTATTGTAACCTTCTTTACCTAGTTCTCCAATTGGTACTGTATTGTTTTGCGTACATCCGAGCCTGTCTTACACTGTCGTAGAGTAGCTGCATAGCCATAAGCGTCATTTTATGTGTTTTATCTGAGTTAGAGGAATGCTATGTGAATTCTTAAACTTTTTTTTTGAAGTAAATGAATCGATAAGTGCGGATTAGTTCTACTATTTCAAAGATCTTCGCGTCTAGTTAATCCTATGCCTACATATTCTATGTTCTCTTCCAGAATCTTAAATCCACAATTTTGCAGCTTTTCTGATGCATGGAGAGATGACATACTTGAGAGCCGTTGGGTTGGGTTGAGTTAGTCGCGGTGGGTTGGCTTGGATTGAGTTGGGTTGTATTGAAAGAATAATGCTATCGCCCAAGAACTCAGACGAGTATGAGTAAAAACCGAATGCTACCCAAAAGTTTTTATATGAATATGATACATGGTGGCATTCTATGCAATCATGACTAATTAACATTTTTAAGCTAAATTCGTTATATACATATTTTTTTATTTTATATATAACATTTTAAAAGAAATAATAATAATGTTTTAATTGTGACATTTGGCGTAGTTTACTTCGCAAACCACTGCTTATTACGAATCAAACGACGTTTAAACGACAAATTGTCTGTCCCCGTCGATTATACCATGAACGTTTAATAATGAATCAACTCGAATGCTTAACGTTGATTACACTCAACCCAACCCAATCTAATTTTACATCGATTATCCTTTTTATTTGTTATATCTAATTATGTTAATGTTCTTTTTTGATTGCTATTATTTCATCTAGATAATTTTGACTAATATTCCACATCCGTTCATTCATGATATTCATTAATTTTTGTTTATTGCTATTAATCATGTTTTCTAAATGAGATTAGAGAATAAACATACAAGTTCGTTCATAAACACATACACTTCTCGCTTTACTGATTCAAATCACCGACCGGCAGCTCTTAACATTGGGATACGATTCAGGGAAAATAATTCTGCTCTGGACTGCATCCACCACTCTATGATAATTAATTATTCACAATGAGTATAACTCATCACCAAATGTTGTTCTACAGCAATGAATTTAAGGATAATTTGATATGTAAACTAGAGCGCGACGCTTTAAGACCGAATCAGAGATACCACAGCAATGTATTTCTTGTTCATTTTCCAACTATGCAATGAAGGCTAATTTTAGAAGCAACAATTGTATCAAACAATTGTATCAAAATATTCGAGTTATTATAAATGAACAATCGAAGAAGAAAACGTTAGAGCGATTCAAGGTGAAGTGCGTAACAAAACTTGAACGTGGTAAGAATATTTGGACCTTTTATTGTCTTTGAAGACTTTGACCGAGGGTGGGTTGTTGGTTTACGAGAAGCAGGTTTTTCGTTTAGAGAAATCGGCAACCGTTTGGGACGGCACCACTCAACAATAATGCGTGTTTATCAAGCGTGGTCTGAACATGGGGTTGAACGTCGGAGAAGAGGCAATGGGGCTCAAAGACGATCCAATGAACGTCAAGATCGCCGCTTAAGACTAATGTCCTTGAGAGACCGATTCTCTACAACTAGATCAATAGCTGATCAATGGTTAGGTGAACAAGGTCGTCCGATAGGCTTGCGAACAGTTTATCGTCGAATAAGAACCTTTGGCTTGCTGTCTTACCGCCCACATCTTGTGCTACCCCTCACTGTTCAACATCGCCAGGAACGTTTGGCTTGGTGCACGGAAAGACTTCAATGGAACTTGCAGTGGCATCGAGTTGTCTTTAGTGACGAATCGCGATTTTATTTAGGAATGCATGATGGTCGGATGACTGTTAGACGAAGACGTGGAGAAAGGCGCAATCCTGATTTTTCGATTGCGAGGCATGTTCACCGAACTGTGGGGTTGATAGTGTGGGGTGCTATTGCTTACGGCAGTAGGTCACCCTTGCTCTTCATTCGGGGCAGTATGACCGCCCGACGCTACATTGACGAAGTGGTAGAATCATATGTTCTTCCATATCTTCGGCTGGAAGACCCAATTTTCCAGCAAGATAATGCATGACCTCACGTAGCAAGGGTTTCTCTTGACTTCTTTGAAGAGGCCAATGTTAATCTTTTGCCTTGGCCGCCAAGATCTCCCGATTTGTCGCCCATTGAGCACGTTTGGGACATGATGGGTAGAAGATTGAGGAATCTACCGAACCCACCGTTGACAATACAAGCTATACGGAATGAAGTACACTGTTTGGGATGCCATACTCCAAGAAGACATTGATCACCTGCTGGATGCCAAGGCGGGTCAATGAGTTTATCAGAAATAGGGGCGAACCAACACATTTTTAAAGAAAAATCAAAAAGATGACGTGTTTTCTTTATCCAATTTTAATCAATTGCGACTAGTCCAATGTTTCTGCCAAATTTGGTCCAAAAATTCCCACCCCTTCTAGGTGGTGCAGTTTATGTCACTGAGTATATATTTGAATATAATTTGCTTTCTCAGTTATTCTTTAAAAAATTGAATTCTTGATAGAAAAAAAATTTTCTCCCTCCCGATTTTGAGTTGTGACCAAATTCCAACAAACTTAAAAATGTTTCAATTCTAAATATTTCGAACGATTTTTCAACGATTTCAACACAAGCTGCACGCGTTTTCTTCGAGTACTGATTCCTTTGCAATTATAGATTTTGACGAGAAAATTTGGACAATCATAATTCCAGGTAATTGGGAAGCTACAGAAAATGTCATAACTGAAATTCCCCTTCACTCTTCGCATCGATTTTTTTAGACACTTTTGTTCGAAATATTTTCTTTGGAACCTGCATTTTTTTAACAATCTTTCAATCGTTTTAGCTTACATAGATTAAACTTTTTTCTAAAATATCTATTTGACATATTTCATGTTGAAGTTATTTAAGAGTAATTTATATTTAAGAAAGAAAGAAATTTGTCATTTGGTCCTCCAGGCAGGATCGCCACGTAATAAACAATTTTTTAATTTTAGTTTTCGTTGGCTTCTATTGTTGCAAACATGACGTTTCAATTATACTTTGTTTATTTTGGTTTAGTCGCTGATATAGGTTTTGTACTAAAGCCTTCATCGGACATTTTTATTAATCAACGTTGTTTTGAATAACATGACCGTCTCCTAAGCAGCAAGTCTATTTGGTACTTGACCATATCTTTATTATTTATATATGGTAACTAGGTCGCCTTTGTGTCTTAATTTACATAACCTACATAACATGTTCTAATTTCTTAATTTCTAATATGGTAAATATAATTTAAGTAATTTCAATGTTGATGATCTCGCGTACGTTGATTAAACAATGCTGATTAACGACTTTTTGTGTCGAAACGTGGAAGACACCTGGCCACCTGGTATAACAGAAGAAGTGTTACGTCGTCGATCGAAGTCAAAAAAGCAACGTCCACGTACGGAATCCAGATCGGCTAAAAAATCCGATTACCGAAAGGCCCGTCGTGAGCCGGAAGGACGTCAATTCGAACGTTTAAGGACAAAACAGAAACGACACGAGAGCCCGAACTTAACATATATTAGAGCGCGGTTTCACACCGATACCCGTCGGCCCTTTTGGCGGCTCGGGCCCCGCGTGTCGGACAATGAGGCTTATTGTGAGACTCGGTCCCGATACACCGGCCCCTTTGGCGGCCCGCTTTAACGCGGCCCACCCTCCGAGTCGCTAAGATTTATGGTCGCAGTGCCGTTTGTAGGTTATGTGTCCCAACATTCGTAATGCGTTGACAAAGTCGAGGCGTCGCCGTTTCCTTCGTTGATTTTTAGGTTTTGTTTTCGGCTCCAGGTCCATTTCCACGAACATTTCGAAAAACTTTTTACCCGTTGGCAAAAGACAAATTTTGTCATTGAAACTTTAACGGCGAAATTAAATAATCATTTAATTTTTCACGTCGGATCAATGTTTGCGTCCATTTGGATGTCTATCATTTGCGTCGGCCCAATTACGTCGGTTAATCGATGAACAAGTTATTAAAACAAAATTGTGTCAACAGCTTTTTGTCGTAACTGCCTGACAACGGACGTTGTAAGCTGCACCTGTTCGTGATTGATTGTGCCCCGTTGAATGAACATTGTGAAGTGCGCTAAATGATGTGTTTTGCAGACGACATCCACCGCTATAGGTGCGATGAAATTACAAGTACACTGAAAACATGGCCATTATGTGCATAAATTTGTCACAAAATAAAATATTAATAAACAAGTTTAATTGCGATGAATAAATTTGAGCGAGTTTTTAATGAGTTCGGACGAAAAAATTGAATTTGTCCCAAATACTGACGCGATGGAAATAACTCACTGCCATTATTACAATAGGGAATGTTATCAACGGAAAGGTGTAGGAGATTTCAAACTGTATTTTTACAACAATTCATACTGTTTAGTCAAAGTGTTTTGACGTTTTATATAAATTGTATATTGTTGCCATTAGTAGAATTTTTCATTCTAATTCTGTGCAAATTTTGACCAAGTCGCATCTGCCTTAACGTTGTATATTTGATCAGAAATTAAATGGGATACAATTGGAATGAAGGCAAATATTTACTCATATCAACCCAACCCGACTAACACAAGACAATTTTCTTTAAAACGAAATAAAAAAATTGAAATTTTATTGACAAAATTATGAACCTTTATTATTACTTTTAATACAAACTTTATTAAGTTCAATATTAACGTTTCTGATATTTTAATTTTACAACGGCTCTAAACTTGATTCTTAATTACGTTTAATCTGGTTTTTATTTAAATTTTTAATATATAACGAGAGTTCGTCTGGCGAAATGATTTAATCAAAATACGTTTTAAAGTTCTTCTTTATATCTGTTTGAAACTGATTTCGGATGCACGTTATTTCCAGATGGACGAAGTATCAATTTTGTTATACGCGATTGCTTCCTGGTATTGATCGATTTTATTTCTTGTAAAAATTGAAACGCTTATATTTACACTTTACTTTATATTCGAGGTCCATACACAATTGCGTGTCAATTTTCTTTCAAACACGCCGTTGACTAGCAACGTATTTATTGAATCACTTCCCAAACGACGTGAAGCGTATAGCCGGCAAAATTACACTAAAAACTCGTCGCCATTTGACGAATTTTTGTCTTCTTTCTTTATAATAGGTCTAGTAAAAAGAAATCTATTATTTTTCCAATAGATGGATTTAGTAATGTGTATCTAGCTTTGTATAAGTCCGATCGGATTACAATTTATGGCGTTAGAAATATGAGATTTCGTGCTAATAAAGCTATTTTGACAGTTGTAATTAGTTAACTCGGTTGTTTTTGAGCGCACGTCAAAGGTGGATACTAGCAAAGAGAAAATACGCTATATTTATGGTTTATGGTCCTGATACTGTAACAGCCAATCACGCGCAATTTTGGTTTCGTCGATTCCGTTCCGGTCATTTCGATGTCAAAGTTGCAAAACCAATTGTCAAAAATATCGATAAAAGCATGGACATTGTCGAGTCCGACCGTAATGTAAGCACTGTTTCGATTGCCCCCAAGAGCTAAAGATTGCACTGTTTGGAACCATTTGAATATGGCTGGATACTCGTGTGGGCACCATACGAGTTAACGCAAAAAAATAGCATGGACCGAATTTCTATCTGCGGATCGGTGCTGAATTGCAACAAAATCGACCCATTTCAGCAGTTGGTGAATGGTGATGAAAAGTGGATCACTTACTACAACGTCAAGCGAAACCGATCGTGGTCGAATCGCGGTGAGCCGGCGGAAACGGTGGCCAAGTTAGGATTGACGAAGGTTTTGGTGGGATTGGCTGCTCCCTTACGGCACAACTCTTAATTCGGACCTGTACGGTCAACAGTTGGACCGTTTGAAGGAAGCAATCGCCCAGACCAATAGGAGAATTCCTCTCCTATTGGTCTGGGCGATTGTTCCATCAGGACAACGCCAGGCCACACACTTCGATAGTGACTCGCCAGAAGCTTCCGGAGCTTGGTTGGGAGGTTCTTATGCATTCACCGTGTAATCCTGGACCTGGCACCAAGTGATTACCATCTGCTCCTGTTCATGTCGAACAATTTTGCTGGTGAAAAACGCTGCAAGAGGAGCTTATGAAAATCGACCGTCTCAATTTTTTGCCAATACGGACGTGGGCTTCTATGAGACGGGCATAATGAAATTACCCTCATTTGACCTCAATTTGACCTAAATCGGATCATTGTAACTATGATAAATAAAGGTTTCAATTTCATGCAAAAATAATGGATTTCTTTTTACTACACCTAATATGTACGTTTCGTTGTGTATAAAGTACTTTTCATATGTTACATTTTTTAATTCCTCTCTCTCTCTCTACGTTGCACCCAACCTGAGTTTCTTTATTTTTATAAAATTTCATATTATAAGTATTCAAAATTAAAATTATTTTTTTTTTAATTTTCAATAGACTTTAAAAAATATTAATATTTTTTTGGTTTATTTAAATTTTAGACACTCTCACGTTTTGGAGGGTGTAAGTGGGGGTCAAGGGCAAACGGCTACTGCGTAACAGACATCTTCGGCAGTCATAGACGTAACAAGTCTTCGTTCTTCCTCGTTCTCTTCGATTCATCATTTAGTATGGCCATGATTTTCAACTTGCAGTAGTTGAGCTAGTTGATGAGAAGGAAGTACATCCAGCCAGTTCCTGATAATGAACCCAGCACATGCACTTAATAATATGATTCAATAAACATACTAGTAAACTACATGGAAGTTAAGTGACAATAAAGCTCTTCAAGTAGAATATATTTAAATAAAATAGTTGCGGTTTCAAAATCACAGTACCACAATTTAATTTTTAATTTTAAGAAATCGTTTATTTACATCTATAAAAATCCGCAGTGGTCAACTATACTTAGATACATTTCCACACGTTTTCGTTGAAAAACCATGTTGTTCAAGTAACACAAAGACGTCCAAATATATACACGAACAATACACCCTTGTGTATTATACAATGTTATAAGGTTTGTGCATCAGACAATACTTAACCACATAAGGAAATTTAACAATTTGACAAGAATGCTACAATAGCATTTTCATCGTGTACTATAAATTAAGTAAAATTAGATGAACATAATTGTGAAAGAAAGAAAAAATATTCAAACCAATTGAGACTTAACAGTATTACTTTTTAATATACGGAAAGTCACATCTAATAAAGTTTAAAGCAATGATTATAAAATATATGAACACAATTCAATCAAATACAACAGAATCTTATACCTGAAACGAACTTTCCATTCCCCCTGGGTGAAAATTCTGATAAACAATTAATCATACAATTGACACGATTTATTAGCAGTACAATTTGATTAGATAGAAATTTTAAGTACGTAATATAAAAGTAAAATAAAAAAAAACTCAACACCGAGAATAATAATTGAAAAAAATAAATAATCGTATAACCTAAACACGAAAGAAGTACAAAACGATAGAACTTGAGAAAAGAAAAAAACATTAAAAACTATGATTCAGGCGAGATGTGAAAATTGTACAAAACTAAAGAAAGATTAATGCAAAAAATATGAGACGAAACTAAAAAAAAAAATGATGAAAGAACTGGGGAGCGACATTGAATAAATTAAAAAGTTTATGAAGAAGTGAAAATGACTCAAAAATGCTACAACATAATAAATTAAAAGTGGGAGCAAATGAAAAACGTTACAAATCTGTTTTTTTTTTCTTTTTTAGTTTCTAATTTATGCACTAACATATTTTTCTGTTTCTTTTGGTTGGATTTTTGTTCTTGACTCGCTATTGTATTTGTATATTCATTTTAGCTTTAAGCAAATTATTATTATTTTTTGACTGATGTCTCGCTTTGTTTTATTTCAATTTCTATTCATTTTTGTGCCGATTTCCTTTCGTTCATTTATTAAACAAATTTATTTGATGTTTTTTTGAGTAGTTTTCGTTTTTTAAACTTCTTCTTCTTCTTTGTTGTAGAATTGCATCCTGTTTGTCTTTAATGATTACAGCCGTTGTTGAGACGCCGAGCTCCAGCTTTCGTGCCATCGTATTGGGGGTCTTTTCGATACCGGGAGTCCTTCTTTGGCAATTTTTGGTAGACTGGAATTATGTATCCTATCGACATGGTCTCTCCACTCTCTTCTTCTATGGCGACCCCATCTCACCACATCTTGAATGTCGCACTGCGCTCTGATGTCGTCGCTTCTAATGTGATCTCGTAGACTACACCCTGTCATGCAACTCAAAGTTTTCATCTCCGCTGTTCTGAGAACAGCGTTTTCTGCTCTGATTTCGATGGCGTATGTCATGATCGGTCTTACACGGGTCTTGTATATTGTTGTCTTGCTTTCGACGGACATGTACTTGTTCCGTTATATTATATCCCTCAGATATCCCAATATTAACGATGCTTTTACTGTTCGGGCCTTCACTTCTTTCTCTAGGTCCCTACTGCATGTTATATTGGCGCCCAGGTATGTGAAGTTCATCACTTGTTCTACGCTCTTGCTATATACGGCGAGTTTGCATCTGCGCGGCTCCTTGGCTACGGTGTTTTGCTTGTCGATATCTGCATGTTGAATTTTGACGCGGTTTGTTAGCACTTATAAAGGAGCCGTTGCAGATCGTCTTCGCTCTCGGATATCAATACGGCGTCGTCAGCATAGCATAGCACTTTGATTTCTTTGTCCCCCATCCGATACCCTCGCCAGACCTTCTTGACTTCTGTGATCATTTCGTCCATGATTATGTTGAATAGGGTAGGGCTTAAACTGTCTCCCGGTCTTATTCCAGTCGCTACGGGTATTTTCCTGGATAGCTTATCTGCTACTTTTATGGATGTGTAGTTATTGGTGTTTAGCTTGGCAATTATGCTGGGGTGTATGTTTCTCTTCTGCAGAAGCGGCACAACGTCGTCAGCCTCACTCTGTCGAAGGCTTGGGCGAGGTCGTCGAAACACATGAAAACAGGTTTGTTAAATTCTATAGCTTTCTCAGTTATCTGGCGTATGGTAAATATTGCGTCTATCGTCGACTTGTTGTTCTTCGCATATCCCAGAGGCAGCAACTTCCTCCTCGAAGATCTTCATGAGGAGTTTTGACATCGTACTTAGGAGGCCGATTCTTTTGTAGTTTGCTAGGCATGTCTTTGCTCCCTTTTTGTGTATTGGTATTGTTACATTGTACTTCCACTCCGTCGGTATATCCTTATTGTCTAGTATCTTGTTAAAAAGAACATGGATCTGATCCAGTAGTCCAAACCACCGTATTTGATCATTTTGTTGGATATCTCATCCTCCCCTGGCGACTTTCTGTTCTTCAGTTTGCTGGCCAGTTGTTCTATTCTCTCCCGGGATATGTTCCATGGTCGGTGTGTGTTATCATCTATTTGTGTTAAGGCATGGTTGGTGTTGTCTTTGTGGTTGGTATGAATTCGTTTATGGTTTTCTTCCTTTTTCTGAGCATATTCCACACCTTTTTCTGTCCTCCATAATGATCTCGCTCCATATCCTTGGAGAATTTTTCCCAGTATGCTGCTTTTATTGGTTATATTTCGCTGTTGATTATGGTTCTTACAAGCTTATACTCGTTGTATGTTATTGATTTTGATCTGTATTGTAGGTAAGACTTTCGTTTTTCCTCAGCCAGCGTCTTGACCTCTTGAGTAAATCACGGTTTGGTATTTGGATTTTTTCCACCAGTCCGGCTCCTTCTTCCTAGAGCTTCTTCCGCAGCATTTATTATGTTAGATTTTGGTTTTTTTAACTTATTATCTAAAATTTTTCATCGCTATTGAAAACGAGTTCACTATATTATACACATATTGACACTATTCACTATCAACGGTTTCTACATCTTCTCTTGTAGCAATTCCCTTCGTTTGATTGGACTTATTCCATAATTCTATATATCTTTTTCTTAAAATTTTCCTCATTTGTTTGTTTCATTTGAAACTGTCAGCCCTGGGTGAGAGATCTTACATACATTTTCAACATATATTTCTTATGCAAAATCCAAACTGTAAGCTTACGTAATTTCTTGTACTGATGAAATCTTCATATTCAGATTAATTAACTGAAGAATATAATGCAAATTTGAAAACACAAAAAGCTTTTCAACAGTACTATCTTTTTATGACGCTTTGCAAAATCGCGTCATATATTTTAATTTGTTTCCCTGGATTTCACCACACACAGGTCACTTTTCATTGAATGTTCTAAAAGTATAGGTTTTATATTGCCAATCGCTTGTTTATTTCGGTTATCTATATTGAATTTTCTTCTGCATATATTTTTAGGCTATATTTCTTCTATTTCGTTGTGCATTTTCCAATTTTTGTTTAATTTTGTTTATAAAAACATTTTTTAAATTTTAATACATATATTTTTATTAATTATTTTTTGTTTTTCCATTCATGTCGTGTTTCTGCTTTTCGGTATTATGTACATTTTTCTGTATTTGACTATTTAATGTTTCGTTTACTCGCTTTCCTCTTCCGTTCATTTTCTTTGATCTTTTCCGACACAGCAATATATATATATATATATATATATACATTTTGGGCAATCGCGCTCCTCGAAAAATCCATTCCTAACAAATACAAACAACAGAAAACTTAAATATATTTCAATTTATGTCGCTCGTGCAAAATTTATGGCAAATTAAATGTGACAGAATCGCAGGCGGATAGATTAGCAACTATTCAGAGACCCTTATTAGCGAGCCTACATTCGGAGAGGCATTAAGACCTTTCATGTCACCGGCGACAGGGTAGAGATTACATTACGTATAATCTGACGTTTCTAAGCGAAATTGCTCGCCATCAATAGAAATTTCGTAATATCGTCGGCCCGTAGTTTAATATCACGTTGTGTAGCGATTAATCCGACAAATCGAGAAAATAAAGACAGTCTTGAATAAACAGAATCCATAAGAAAATAGAAACGCGATAATGTTTGATATTTGTTTGAAATATCTGTATTCTCGGGAATTGGTAACAACGTCGGTATTTTCGGATCTTTTGCAAGCCTTTCACAATTTTTTAATTTTAAAATTTTTGAAACATTCTTGATAATATTTTGGAGTTTCATACATTTGTGTCGACGTAATTTTTTTCAGAATTTAGTCACGTTTGAAATTATTTATGTACTTATGCACTTTTTCACAATTTTGAGAATTTGTACAGTTTTCATGTTGCATTTTGCACTTTTAGAATGTTATCAATATTAACATTTTCTTCCCATGTAGACAAATTAACAAATTGAAATACAATTCTAAATCTTCAATTTTTGACAATTCTCGTTAATTTGGAAAAGTTTTTGCATAATTTTGTTGATATTTTTGACAATTTGCAGTTTTGTGCGAAAGGTGTGTATTGATGGAAGCTCTAATGATGAGTGTGATTTAGGTATGGATGAGGTTGTAAAGGAGAGAAGGGTGAAGAACGGATGAAATGTCTAAGTGAGTTAGGCGGTGGGAGTGGAGACATTAAGGACGCTGATGGTCGTAAATGAACCGAAGATAAAGTATATTTTTAGAATCTGATTGTGAATATGCCAATAATGGTACTATTACAATTGCTATTGCATTTGATGTGAAAACATATAATGCACTGTGCAATAGGGGGAGGGGGGACATTATAATATTAGTATGGATGATATTTATAATGCACTGCGAATGCATAAGAATAATTATTACAATTTCTATTTTATATATACACAGCATGTCCGGGATATACAATTTTTATCAACATTCTTCCCCACTATTAAGAGCCGACCAATGCAAATACTATAATCAAAAATCTGCAGTGGTTCGCACAGAACCCTATTATACTTGCCGTAACACAAGGAAGAAAAGGACGGTAGGGGACTGAGGTAACTAATCAAGGAGGCAAGCTAGGGGTGGGAGATTGGTAGGAATTTCTAGAAGAAAGGAGAAAGCAGAAAGAGGGAGTACAGGGACTAAAAGGGAGAACGAAATAGGAAGTTCCTCAGAAAGAAAAAATGGGAAAGCAGAAAACAGAGAACACAGATATAAAAGAAGATATTTCGGAGAGTTGCTAGGATGAGAAGAGATGAAGGAGAAAGTGGAAAAATCGTAGACAGAGCGTGAGACAGTAGAAGAATTTACACGGGAGGTGTTACAGTTGGTAAAAAACAAACTAAAAAGGGAAATGCAACGGGGGATGACAGAGCGGATGCGGGGGATGGATAAATTCCTCAGAGAAAGTCTGGGCGAAAGTATTGAGGTGGATAAATGACATAGAGACGGGAAGAATGGAACTGCCAGAACGGTGGATGGCGATATTTGTGCCAATCTGGAAGAAGGGGGAAAGGAAGTAAATTGACAATAGAGGGATAGCGCTACTAAACGTGGAAGGTAGAGGGGTGTTGCTGTATGGGCAAGCGGGATTGAGGAGATGTAGGAGAACGATGGCCAATTTGTACGTATTGAATTACATGGTAGAGAGGGAGTTAGTAAATAGGGGAGGTCAAATATAAGCAATGTGGGTGGACCTCAAAGTAGCTTTCGACTATGGGAACAGAAGAATATTAGTGAGAACAACGGCAAGAGTGGAGATATCGTAGGAGATAAGGCGAAGATATACGAAGAAACGTGGTGTAAAGTAAGTATGGGAAACGAGACGGCAAATAGTTTTAGGACAAGGAGGCAGGGTTGTCCACTGTACAACAGAACAACCTGGAGAAGTCAAAGTCAGATTATATAATGATGCAAGAGAAAGGGGAGGTAGGAGGACATGAAAGGAAAAAAAGGTGGGGCTGAAAGGAGAGAAATGATATATAAAACGTTAGAAAATGAATATCCCATTAAAAGTTTTTTTATATATATTAATTGAAAAGAAAATTTATTTTGCTAAGTTTGGTGGATTATTTAATTTAGTAATTTAAGAATTTTAATTATTCAATACAATTTTGCAACTCATCATTAGATTTTAACGATTTATATTAATTTTCTAACGATTTTCAACTATTTGTTAGACACTTTAATTATGGTTTTGTGCTTCAACGATGTTGACGATATTTACACCAACATTTGATTTTGGGTCAACCTGCATTTTAATTCAACAATTTTTAACGATTATCAACAAGATGCAACAATGTTTAACGAAATTTAACGTTTTTAAGGATGTTATATTCTTTTTTTATTGCGAATTCGTGGTTCAAATCTTAGTTAACATATGTGCGACCAACCATTAAATTCCCCACACATATAAGTATAGAGATTTGGTTAAATAATTATGGTTCTGTAGATTTATCACAACGTTTATGACTGTTAGCGATTTTCTACGATATTTATCGAAATTATTTTATTTCAGGGAAGTTAAGGAAACTCGACCAAATATGATAATTAATGGATTTTAAACGATGTTTAACAAAATTGTTTTATTTGAGGCAAATGAAATGAAACTAAACACATGGTAATTATTCGACAGTGATATTGAGTTGGGTTTGATTTGATTAAATTTTATTTCGTTATAAGAGCCCAATTAAGTTGGATTGGTTTTCATTTGTTTCACTTAAGGTAATACAAACAAAACTCAAGAGAGCACCATAATGATTCAACAGTGATATTGGGTTGGGTTTGGGTTGTTTTAATTTTCGTCAATTAATGAAACTCAATCAATTTGATTAATTTGTATTAGTACAATACTTAACACAAGAGAGAGATATGGAAGCAGGTGGATGCGCAGGAAAAAGAAGGAAAAATGAGAAGAGCACAACACAATGAAAGATACAAGGAGATATGTATATATAGAGGCAGGCCGAAATATTTGAGAGGGGAGACAACAGGCAGAGAAGAAATAATTATTGCACTGTTTAGGTGCGGGAGTGAGGAAAAAGGAAACAAATACTGGATGGATGAGACGTATAGAAGGTGTGTATTCTGCGAGAAGGGGTTGGATGTATGGAGGCATTGGATGGAGTACGGGAATGGAAAAAGTGTCTAGAGGAAAATGGAGAAGGAGTGGAACTTCTGACAAGAGTAAAGGAGCGCCGAGAAGGCAGGAGAGAAAAGAAATGAGCACGGAAGAACGTGGAGAGATCCAAGCAAGAGGAAAGATAGGATTCATTTATTTATTTGAATATATTATTGAAATTGAGATGAATTAAAATTACTTGGGATATATTATGGTTTTATACAAAGGTTGTAAGAAATTGGGATGCCAATAAAGGTTGTTTTTTTTACTTAACACAACGTCATAATTGTTCAACGATGAAGGTGTGTTGTGTAAAATGAATTAAATAATTAAAATAAATAATAATGAGACCAAGATCACAAGGTTGAGTACACTTTTTTCTCGATCGACTGAGCGTGCTTATTTCCTTTTATGACATCATATTTTTGCTCCCATTCTATCTCGGAGATGAAATCCTGTACACTTTTGAGATCACATTTTTCCGGATAACCCAAATTTATTTCGAATTCTTCGGTATTTGATACGAGTATTAACCATGCGAGTGAAGACAGCAAGACGCAATGGATAGAACATGAGTTATTTTTGATCGAAAAGTATCACGTACCTTAGCAAAAACCTTTATAACGACGGCTAAACCAGTGACCAAGAGAAGAACAAATAAGACAAAATTATGACTACCATAAATTTTGTTTAAATCGAAAATGATATTTGAGGACCAGGTTAAAAGTTTAAATGAATTGAAAAGGTACGTTGAACATAATAATAATCCTAGCAAACAAAATGAATTATTATTTTTTTGTCACAGTGCATTGTTTATTGACACAAAATAGATAAAATAAAATAATAAAATAAATCTAAGATGAACAATCTCTGTTGTTGGGCAGAAAGGACGATTTGGGATCAAGAGGAGATGGCAGTTTCCGAAACAGAGAAAGACGAACGTGAAGCTGCAGTGATGTTGGCATACAAAGACATCGACGTTCAGCAGCAACGGAAGGAAAAGCAGATGAAGAAAATTGATCTTGGAAAGGTCGACCAGTTTGAACGACCTTGAATGGGATTAAATTCTAGAACTGAAATAAGTCATTCTGTGATTAGTAATATGAAGGTAATAGAGTAAGAAAATTTACAGTCGACACCAAGTAGTTTGAGTACTCGATATTTTTTAGAGGAATATTCATTTTCGTCTGTATGAATATGAATGCCAGAAGTTGATTGAATTACAAAAAAGGTTTGGATTTATTATTAGTTAACAATAACTCCAAGATTATAGTTGATGATTTTACACAGGAAATGGGATACCAAATCGATGGATTCGACGAGCGATCTTCTGATTTCTTTGGAAAGGGTAAAAATGATAATCCGGCGAATTCGTTTCAAACTCGTCATTTAGATAACGTAATGGAAAGCGTTTGACAAGGTTGTCCTGGTAAAATTAGCTCTTTAGCTAATGGACTTCGTCATAGGGAAAATATGGTTACTAGCATTTAGGAGTACCTGCAAACTTTGCTTACGTAGTGAAATTTTATTGCTTGTGTGCCTTCTCAACTTTTTTCTATTTCATAGTTTGAGAAAATGTATGTTCTATTTCTAGTTTACGTGATTTAGATGGTAGCTTATAAACGATCTTAGATTTATTTTATCAAGCATTTTATCTATTTTATGTCAATAAATAATGCACTGTAAAAAGACATAACGTACATTTAAATGTACCTGCACGAGTAAGGAACGTCTGCAGCAGGGATAATGTGTGTGACAATTAGGCAAAATAATACACAAAACCACACCAGGTGCGAAATATGAGGTCCTCCGAAAAGTCGTATCGTTACTTTTACTCTGTTTCTGTTTTTGTTCCCGCGTGTCCATAGTTTTTACTCCTCGTAATTATTAACAATTTTTAAACAATTAATTACATCAATTAATATGCGTGCGAGTGTCCGGTAGAGAAATTAACGAGCAACCATGATTGAAGATAACATTTACTTGAGAAATTACTCTCTCCTGCTCTCGATGGCTCGGGACGCGGCCGACGTGAATGTGCATACGACATGATTAGTATTCGTCTCGTGTGATTGATTTACACGGCCCCTCTATCCACATTCGACTGGGCCATTGAAAGCGGTTCGGCCGAGTGCATAATTAGCTAAGAAAGTACCGATCCGACGTTAGATCGTTTTGTTGGTGCGTCGAATCGTCGGGATCCGGAAAAACCGCCGATTTCACGGCGGCCCGGAAAATTGCGCTAGTTACGCCAGCGAGCGAACGCTCAAAGGCGCGTAACGAGGAATCCTCGCCAATTAGCCCGTTCGGTTTCACGAGCGGCTCCCGAATGCGACTTTATGTCGGAATATCAAACACGTACGCTTTGCTGTTTTAATTGGGCCATAAAATGGTCGGTGTTTGTATTTGTTTTATTATTTAGTTGAAGAAGTCGATGAGATACCGGCAGAGATGCAGAAAATCCTCGTGGAAATTATCTCTAGTATTTTTGTATGAGATAACATTTTTCACCAGTTTAACTCAGGAAATAAGAAGAAGTGACAGTGAAGTTCGTTGTCGTTTACATGACTCATCGTTCACTAGGTTCTAAAGTGCGAAGCGCGCCGTATAAAAAATTTCAATGCATTGAAAAAAGTGCAAATGTACGACCAGTTTAGCTCTGTTGACGATTCATAACAATCCATGTTTAAATTTCATATGAATCACAACCCCCCCCCCATCTTTAATTCAAACCAATCCAACGCAATCCAGCATGTACTGATTTTTCGTACTTATAAATAATAACCGGTAAATAGCCGGTTGGTTGGGTTGGGTTAGGCTGGATTGGATTGGGTTGGGATGGGTTATGTTAGGTTGGATTGCAGAATTTTGCCAAATTTTCAAATCTACGAAAAACGTTTAAAAAATATAAAATACTGAAACTTGTGCCTAACGATCTTTATCATAATTTAATGAGTAATTAACATTTCCGAATTTTTGATTAATTTTGACAGTCGATTTAATAAAAAATATCAAAATTATCTGTAATGAAAAAAGATACGCAAATCGCGAACGTTTCGTGAATATTTATCGTTCTTGGCGAGGACTACAATGAATTTCTCAACAGCGATTTTCCAGTAAATGGTCGAAGCGTTTATAAGAAGTTGTTTAACATTTCAATATCTTTGACTTTTATAAGAACCAGTTTTTCCATGACTCCGTACCATGTACCGTTTTCGAAATATGTAAAAGAGTAAGAAAGGTGATACGAGTAAACCACCTATTCTAGTTGAGAGAGAGATTAATTTCAAGATCTTTTTTTTCTTAATTTTTAAGTTTCATAGTGGTTGCTTCAATAGTTTGTCCGCTAGAATGCCCATAAACATTAAGCAAAATTAATCATAGAAATTTGTAACACTAGTATTTGCCTATTCTTCAAATTTAGTTCAATTATTAAGTTAATTTGATTAAATTTTCCATACTTATGTACAATTTTGAAAATTTAATTGCAACAAACTTTTAAAAAATACAAATTACCGAGATTGTTGCCTAATTTGGATTAATTCATCTGCACGGGTTAACTTCGCTTCATTTAGCTTCTGGCTTAACGATAATAAACATTGCTGAATTTTTCGTGAAACTGGTTGTATTGGTGTGTGTTAAATTGGGTTGGATTGGGTCGGTTTGGGTTTGGTTGCTGAGAAATGTTAAAATATAAAAAAATAATTGATACAGCTATAAAAGAGACTTACACGCAAAAATTGAAATAAATGTAATAAATTCCAAGTTGAAAAAGCAACATAATCATAAAAACACACAAAATGTTGCATATATATATTTTCCTATTGTATTAATTTTCTTAATTTCAACTTTAATTTAATTATTTTAATTACGACAAATTACAATATTCTAATATTTTACAATATACAAAAAATCAGTTTATTTTGTTCAATTTATTTCGACATTAATTTTCACGTCAGTGATTAAATTATTAAAAAAGAAATAATGCAGCCGAAAATTCATTAATTTATGTCTTTGATTGAAATGTGAAAATGTCGATTAATGCTGTGATGGATTCGATTAAGCTGAGATTTTGTATTGGTATAGCTGGAACATGGACACATATTTGAAAAACTACCATGAACGCACTACTTATTTATATAAATTTAATTTACCTCCTTTCACTAAAAATAATTAGCAGTAAATAAATCAATTTATAAATTTAAGTACATCAATGCAATTCAACATCAATTAGAGGCTTCACAACCAAAACCAAAGGAGCATAATGTTCAAAATAATCTATAGTAAAAATACGTAAAAAAATGAAGACAATACACATACACATCAGCAAGATTTTCCAGAACCATTCATAGGAATATTAAAGAATTATCCATCACTCTGTTAAAAGGAACCTATAGAAAAAGTAAACGAAAACAAAATTAAAACGTCTAATCGAATCAAGAAAATGAAAAATATTGGAATCAAAAACAACACCGGAAATGATTTCTGAGTTGCATTGGATTGGGTTGGATTTAGTTTTGATTGGATTTCAGTGGAATAAGAGGTTTAATCGAAGAAATAAAAATAATTCCAGTTGTAAACTTGGGTTGGGTTGCTAAATATGTCGTATTTTTTTTTTAAACCTTAATATTTCAAAATATTAAACAGCGCAATATATATAAATTCAACAGTGATAGATTTAGTGAATCGTAAATGTGCAAAATATATCCAAACCTGACAAAGAGCTGTGTGCCATACGTATTAGAGCCATATATACGCCAATATCCTCACACTCTTACTGTTACGCAATTGCAGTCGTCTTTATCGGTACTGCCCAGTCTTGCAATTACTTCGCAGTCGTAGGCATTAAAGACTGATTTGTTGAAAATTAATTTCAGCGAAGGTATTAAAGTGACGACAGTTGTTTTGTTCTCTCCTGGAAGTCGCAAGATCACCATACTTACATCCGCTCAAGGAGACAAAGAGCGTGTGAGCAAGACTATGAAGACATTAACGTCTAAATGGCGCAAATACTCAAGCAATTTTTTTTGTCACTCATGCTTGCATGCTTTGATACACATTAAGCGGATGTACGTGTGGTGGTTTGTCGAGCTAAGAAACGGCGAAACAGCTCTCGTTACTTTAATATATTCTCTGAAATTGATTTGCAACACCCAAACATATTATATATTCATGGTGGACGTGAAATACGTGTCTTAATTTTAACTGGTAATTTTAACAAGTACAGTGGTTTCTTTAAATATTTTTGTTTTGGGAAATCGTAAAATTATATTTTATTTTCACCCATTGATTTTGACGAACCGTTCATTGTGTCAACGTTTTCAAATTGAACGGTTTTCTGAACGTTGACCTAGTGACTTTGACAGAAAAGATTCAGTTTGCGTATAACCGGCACCTGAGCAAAAGTATGTAGTTAGTTCCATATTAATGAATAATTTTACCAAACGATTAACGAATGCTGCGTTAATAGAATTAGACGAACCGTGTTCGTAACATCAAAGTTGTCGCCAAGTTAGCTCAATAGCATGTAAAATGTTACTTCTGGACCAGGGCATGTGTAAAAGGGCAAAAATAAAGTGTAAATTATTGAAAAAATGGTCCAAGTTCCTCATTTTTAGATACCTGCCCCAAAAATAGCTTTTCATTGATGGACCAGGATAATAATTGGTAAAATAAAAAAAAATGTGTTTTGTCGACTTAATATTTCATCGGTTCCAGATGGAACCGTTGCAAGATCAGAAGATCCAATATCTAATATTACTTTTTAAGACAAACTGTTAGACAAGGACAATTAGGTACTTAAAAACCTAGTAAAACAACCCAAAATAAGTGCAAAACATTCCCTGTTTTCGTTCCGGCTACAATCCGATCTATTCTTTCAGCATCTCCTCTTTCACGACAGCTTATACCGTATATAGGTATGTGTCTATCGAGGAGAGTTATCGGAAGGACCATCGATCCAGAATTCGTCTTCGACTCATGAGCCTTTGGCAAATTAACAGGACAGGCCATTGTTGTTAATAATAATAAAATGGCGCTACACGACTGAAGACGTGTATTTCGTCGCTTGTTGTTTTGCATTATTTACGCTAGTTTATCAAGTATTTTCGTTGGTTTGTGTCTGTGTAATATTAACAAATATTGTGCTTGAATAACAGTACAAAATTAAATCAAATACGCGTGCAAATGTCGAAAAAGGGGAATTAATTAAGTTGTGTGACCGAGTTGCTACGCGAAGTAGACTTTTTGTCTGTATCGACTGAAAAGATTATCACGGAGGTCCAAAACCATATGGACAAAAAGTTTGAAGCTTACGACAAACGAATTTGTGAGCTGGAGGATAAAAACAAAGTATGATGTTCTGGAGCAGTATTCCCGTCAAAATAACGTACGCATTGTCGGGGACAAGTCGGTGTCAAGATAAAATTGAAGATCACGTAATTGATATTTTCAAAACTAAGATTAAGATATCTCTACCGCGTCCATTGATATATGTCATTATATGGGTCCCGTAAAGCATGGAAAACAAGATATTATTGTTAAATTTACCAGCTGTAGATATCGCCGATAGGTGTTGAAGCAAAGGTCGTTGTTGAAGGGGACTGTGGACTGTGAGTCGTTATATTTTATAAAAAATTGTAAAAGATAAATTTGGTTTTAAAAATTCATGGTTGTATGATGGTAATATTTATCTCAAGGTTGGTGATTCTAAACATATTATAAGAAATAAATGTGAATTTGATAAATTAGGTATAAATTGATACTAGCCTCGCATTTATTTATGTACCGATGATGCAATGTCTAGCTCCTATGTCATTAATTCTGTGTACCTTTTTTTTGATCTTTATTTGTAGAATAACTGTTGTTTTACTTTAGATTATTGTTGTATTTCAAATATAATGCTTCTCGTTGCTCATGTTAATGCCCGTTCTTTGACAAATAATTTTATTGAATTTAAAAACCATGTACTTCGTCACAGGTATGATGTAGTTGCAATTTCTGAAACCTGGCTTACACCACTAATCAATGATGATGTAATATCTTTAGTTAATTACAAACTATTTAGAAGAGATAGAGATGATGGTAGACCGGGTGGTTGGGTAACGGTTTATGTTAAAGAAATATATACAGTAAGCGGGCTTACATTTTAATATATTGTAGAGTAGAGCAAATGTGGCTTAAAATTAAATTAAGTTCCATGGCATTTACTTTTGGTGTCGTTTATAAACCACCTGCCCTGGACAATAGTAATTTCATCAGTGAATTTGAAAATATATTGTCACATTTTATGGTCACATCTGACGAGATCATATGTACAGGTGATTTCAATATCGACATGTTCAACCCTACTGGTAGACATGCTACGACATTTCATGATACGTTAGTTTCCTTTCAAATAATTAATGAACCAACCAGGACTGATGATGCATCTTCAACTTTGCTAGATTGAATCATAACTGGAGCTGATGTTGCTGTAGTACAATCGGGCACTCATAGTTTGCTTGATTTCTCTGATCATTTCTTAACTTACGGGAATAGTTCTTTTGAAAATGTGGAACAAGGTACAGCAACGCGTACTTTTAGAAATTTCTTTTACATCAATTATGCAGATTTTATGTTGGACTTGCAATCGATAGCATGGACTATATTATACGACCTACATAACATTGATGAACTGTTGATTTTTTTAACACTAATTCAAACTATTTGTTTTATATCCACGCCCCTTATAAAACTGGTAAATTCACTAAACCGCGTGCTCCTTGTCTCACAGACACTTTTCGTGAAATTATTCTCTTGCGAGATAGTGCACTCAAGAAAGCGAAACGGACGTGTTTGCCTATTCATTTTCAGTATTATAAAACCTTCGTAATTATATAACATAGGCAATTCGCAGGGAGAAAAGAGCTTATATGGATTACTGCTTCAGAACTAATCCAGGTAACGTTTGGAAACAGCTGAACCACCTAATATAAGCAATGTTAATGATATCAATACCTATTTTGCTTGGTCGGTGAATAATGCTAATCCAAGTAACGACATGATTAATTATTATTTGAGTAATAAAGCAGCAGACTTTGTTAACTTATTCTCATTTTCAGCTGTTACGGAAGACGACGTTTTGAGACTACTATCTTATTAATAAGAACAAACTGTTGTGGTTCGGATAAAATTGGTATAAGAATGATTACTATCTGTTGCCCTTACATTTTGCCATTCATCACGCATATATTAAACCATTGTCTCGTGAATAATGTATTTCCTTGTTGTTGGAAAGAAGCCTTAGTCGTACCTGTCCCCAAACGTAAATAACCTTCTGACTTCAACGATTTAAGACCCATTAGTCTATTACCTGTGATGTCTAAGTTAATTGAAAAAATCATACATTATCAAATCTCAGAGCATCTGTGTATGTGTGTACGATATTCTCCCGATGCAACAGTCAGGGTTTAGGGAAGGATACAGCTATACCACTGCATTATCCTTAGTTCTGGATGACATATTCAATGCGATTGATAATAAAAAGATTGCCGTCCTAGTATTACTTGATTTCTTCAAGGCTTTTGACGCCATCAACACTCATTATTAATGGCTATATTACATTATATTGGCTTTAGCCCAGATACAATATATTTTTTAAAAAATTACATGTCGAATCGAACACAAAGGGTAATATTAAATAACTGTGTCCGACGCACTTGCTGTAAATTCTGGAGTAGCGCAAGGGAGTATTCTCGAGCCACTACTGTACTCCATATACACTTGTAAATTGTTTCAATTTATCAGATGTAAATATCATCTCTATGCTGAAGACACACAACTATATCACAGTTTTGATCCCTCTGAACGTTGATAGGGTCATTGAGCAGATCAATACTGACTTTGATGGTATCATCACTCGTGCTTCTGCTCACAGCTTACATATTAACTCAAGTAAGTGCTGGGTGCTTATATTCGGTCGGGACATGATGCGTCATGTAGATCTCAAATGATATAAAAGTTTATGTAAATAATGAAGTAGTACCTATTAAAGAGTGCGCTAAGAATTTGGGATTAATTATTGATACAAAATTACGATTCAAAGCTCATGTATCAAAACAGATTCAAAAAGCGTTTTGTAACTTGAAAATGTTATATGGAAACAAAGATTATTTAAACCCAGCCCTACGGAAAATGCTGTGCGAGAGATTAGTGCTGTCGCATTTTAATTATTGCGATGTTCTTGCATTGATAGTATTGACATTCGCAGAATTCAAAAGGTACAGAACGCATGTCTAAGATTAATTTATGGCATTAGGGGGCGGAATCATATATCCCATACACTAAGCTGGGCGCGTTGGCTGAACAAGCAAAAGACTCGTCACGTACATTCCCTTATTTTCTTCCATAAAATAATACGTTTTAAATCACCACCATACCTGTATGAAAAAATAACATTGCGAACAGATGTACACAATATTAACGTTAGAAATACGGGTGTGTTAACATCACCTTTTCACCGCACATCCCTGTTCGAAAGGTCATTTTCTTATAGCATTACAAAGATGTATAATCAGATACCGCAAAAACTAAAGTCAGTTTCTGTGAGGAAGTTCAGAGATGAAGTGCGTGGTTTTGTACTTTCCAGAATATAACGCAAGTTTAGCATGAGCTCTATCCGCTAAGAGGAGGCATTAACTATAACTATATTGTGAAACACATATATCTACATTTGTTTATTTTATTGAATTATTTAATTTTTTTTTAATTTTAATTTCTAAGGTTTAGGAGGTAGAGCAACTGCTTGTATTGAAATAGCTGATCCTGAACTGTCGTATGTTTTTTCTTAATATTTTTTAAAATTATTTAATGAGCTCTTTTTGCTTCCTTATTGTTTCATATTGTTTTATTATTGTATGTATGATGTATATTGTATGATTTATATAGTCGATAAATAAATAAATATTATTATTATATTACTGTAGGCCATGAGAATATTTGGCAGCACCGATAAGAATCGCATCCAAAACCTTGTAATTATCTGTCTAACTCTTTACTAACTGAGCTATTTGTTTTGAATTTAATAGCTGGACCATTTGTTTCAGTTTCTTAGCTGCGTAATTTATTTGTTTCGGTTAGTTTCTTCTGCTAGATTTCCTTGCTAATTTTCTTTCGTTGCCATAAATTTAATTCTTTACCAATGCCACTGCAACTAATTGTAACGAAAACAATAAAATTACAATGAATCATAAATAATAATAAATAAATTAATGAAAATTCTTTAGTTCAAAACAAAACCAATAAAATATTACTACCATAAGATATCAATTCAAGGGATACAAAAATATTAAACATTAGAAATATTAACACTCACTAACTTTGTAGTGAATAAATTCGATATAAATGAAATATAACTACAAAATGAATTCGATAGAAATTAGACAAAAATCAAACAGAAACGAATTAATAAGGACAAAGGAAAATAATGACAAATAGGTAGAATATAAGAATAAATTGAAAATGTTGAACGCTAATCATTATGAGCTTCCGTTGAAATTAAATGTAAACATGTCACGAAAAATAATTAGAATTTATAAGTATCACTTGGGTTTTGAAAAAAGTTATTAAAAAATGAAATTGCATAATCATAAAATGACAATATTTAATAAAAGAGCACATAATTTTAGTAAATACAATACGATGAATGATAGATACTGCCAGAGCCATTATGAACTAGATCACATCATTATTTGGAATATAGAATTTCACATATAATATAGCATTTGACACAACAGTTGTGTGAGTGCGTTAACGCCATCTAGACGTCAACACCCACACACTCGTGCTGCTACGCGATTACAAAAGTCGTCTTTGACCGACTAAATTTATTTTCTAGAAAGTAAGACGCATAACGTCATATATCCTAAATATTTGGCTTGAATTAAATTAATAATAAAAATAAATATTTACTAAATTAATGCTAGGTGCCGGATTTGAAACTTTGCAGAGCGAGTCGATCAGAATCAACTAAAACTAAGTGTGTTTATTGCAATATCAAATATCAAAGTTATAAAATATTTCACAATTGAAACGGAGGTTCTACAATAAAATCGTCTCAAACTAAATGGAATTAAAATTACTTGAATGTGGAATAAATACCAAAACCTTGCGTGTAATATAAAAAATTGCAAAGCTAGTAATGAAAAAAAAAAAATAAGGGTAACTATTTCAATTTATATCAATCGGAATCAATTTATATCAATCATAGTATTGTTAAGTAGTTACCTTTATCTTACAAATAATATACATTTGTTAATCAAAATCATAAATTAAACAACATCACAATTCCGTTTAAAATTACAATCATAAAGTAAATTAAATTTCATATGAATTATATTTACTTTCACATACAAGTCCACAAACAAAATACACACAAACATATTCGAATTTCACTAATCCCTCATAAAAAAAATATTTCTTCTAATTTATTTCGATTTATATATAGATAATAAAAGATAATATAGGTAATAAAATAGAAACACACTAAGTGTAAAATATGAGAATAATTGTGAACTGATGGTTGCCAGATTTGAATTGAATTTGATCGTGTTTCCCATTTGCATCTGACCAGTGCTTTATTATATTGGGCACTAGTCAATTTCCAAGTGGGTTGATAAAAAATTGACTTACCATGTTATTTACACACATGCTCTCTGTATCAAGACTTCTTCGATCAACTGGATTGTTGTGTTTCCTTTTCTTTTATTTAGGTGCTTATACCATCTCAATCGTTGCGATAAGTTTACTATGTCTTTTCCACCTAGATTTTTCAACTTCAACTTCAACTTTTCTAATTTTTTTTGCTGAGCAATATAAAATTCCATTTGTTCTTTCTACTTAGCAATTTGTTTTCCATAAATGGATGACTTTTATTGTTTAAATTTTGTTACATATTACGATGCCTATATATTTAAAAATTTCAACTTATTGTTGGGTATTTGGCCACCTCCACTTCTAGTCTGTCTTTTGCTTGGTCGTCAGTATATGCATTTATTTTTCTGTAATCTCTTAATTGCTCCATCCATCGCAATGTTAACGATTGTTTGTAATCGAACATCTTCTTGTCTAATACTTGTCCTTACTTTCACCTAACTTTCGACGGCTCATTGTCGTTTCAATTACTTTTACTAATTTTACTGATATTCCTAATTTAATTGCATCTAGAACCTTGTTTCTCATTCTCTCCATGCAACGGGTCATACATATAATAATGCGTACTAAAGTGATTAATATATGATAAATTTAACGTTTGTTATCATAAAATTAATTTCGATTGGGTGTTTTTAATCCAATGGGGATTTCATGTCGAGTTTATTCCAAAAACCCTTTACGAATTTTCAGGTGTCGCATAAAAAGCACCAATTAAAATCGACGTCGTCAAAACAAAACCACGAATCACCTCCCGATTATACCCCATTTAAACGCACACACATCGCTGAGCAAATAAAATAAAAAAGCCTTAATTTATTACACACGCGGACGAAATGACAGATGAAATATATAGTTCATCAAAGTGTTAAATGATAAATGCTCAGTTATAAAAGACGATACCTCGGGGGTCTGATCTTCGCTGGCCCCCCTCGACTAACTTATGAATCACGCTCACAAAACTCTAATTTGAATAATTAATATCGCCTTTAAACTGTTTTAAATACCTCGCCGGACGTACCCTTTACGAAAACGACGCCACGCTAATTACTCACTTGTTTCGTAGACCGCGGCGCAATTAAAGCCCAAAGCAAATGATCGTAAGACATTTTCATAAATTGATCCAATTTCAGCCGTCGCGCAAACAAACCCAACAATGTGTGCAATCGCCGCGTTTGATTTAGATTTTCTGCGGGAACCGCGACGGCGCGGCCGGCGTGGCCGCTATACGTTACGAGATAATATTTAGTCGGGTGCAATATCTCAGCAAGACAATGTAGAACTAATAACAGTTCGCATGATTTAAGTTGGAACTACAGAGAAGTCGCGCGGTAAAACTTGAAACTCCTTTAGAAGTCATATCCAACCTGGATGTATTGTTTGGCGTGACATGTATATGTTCCAGGCGCAGATGTTCGCATTTAAAATAATTATTTCGCAATAAATAAGGCTTACACAGGTCATTTTTCGTATTAATTTATTTAGTGTTTTGCAACATAAACTCCGATGCGTTATTGTGTACGTTTCAATGGCGTTTTTAAGTCGCGGATGTCGCGCGACGTATTGTCTTAGGGTTTTTTTTTAATTTGCGACGTCGACGCGAGGAAAATCGGATTATGTGCCTGTCGTTCGGATAACAAAGAATGTCATACATGCGGTAGAGCGCCGATTAGTCTTTTTTCTGAGTAGTCGATTTACAAGCAATTTTTAAAATAATTAATTTGATAAAAAATTATTTGAAGTGTTTCGTCTCATATCCACCAAGTTTCTTAATTCTAGACATTTCTAAACATATTTTATTTTTTCTAATTATACGAAAGAATAAATTTGTAAATAAATAAATAATTTTTTTTACAAATCTATTGCCAGAGAGACTATATTTTACATCGTATTTTTTCCTTCACATTAATTTATTTTGATATAAATTAAATAATAAATATTTTCCTTTCTTTGCTTTTCCAGTTTTATATAATTATATATTTTAACATGTTTTCTGTTTCAGGCGACTCTTATGGTTAAGTTGTTGTTGGGACTCTATGACTATGACTGTTATACTCGCATTCGACGCCGTATGGGATACCTCTTGCTTCATTAAAAAAAAATGCTCCATCAGAAGAGTGGGATGGGGAAATAATGCAACCACGACGATACTTCTTTGCACAGTTTCCAGAATAAATCCTTCATTGTGAAGGTACAGACAATAACTCTTTTCTTTTTTAAACATTTCGAAAAATATTCGTAATTCATGTCAAAACAATTTTGTTTTCAAACTGGAAGCGTAGGATGGACCTCTTTTTGAATCAAAACCTGTTCGACAAATAACAATACGTTTTTCTTACGCGAGGCATCCTAGCAGCACTGTATCCGCCATAGCTTCCTGAGTAACCCCTTTGGGTTGGTTTGGACGCCTTTAATCGCATTAAGGAGAATTCGTCACTGGCAAGAATTTTGCTAAGGGCGTAATCTGCTTCCGGTATGAGATGCGCACAACGTTTTACGCACAACTGGATGGAAGTAATTTAGGTTTAGGTGACAGTAAAGCGTTAGTTGCTGTAAACAAAAAATAAAAACGAAATTGGAAAATTCTATTACTACTAATATTTCAGAAGAAATTGAAAAAGCTAATGGAGAAGCTTTACCTGCCCTGCTTCTTTCCGAGTCTAAAGATCGTTATTAAGATGAATAAGATATTTTTCAAGCATGTATACCGGATAGCTTATTTTAACAAAATATGAATCATAATTCTTAATTTGCAGTCCAAAATATATCGTTCTCTTTGGTCGAAATACCCCATGATTAAAAAGACTTTGTTGGTCAGAAGAAGTATTGACATTAGCAAGACATTTTAAAAAATAACAGTGTTGGCCAAAAAGCCATGGTTTTAGCTAATGGAAATGTGATAAAGCTTCAAACAAAGTGTACCTTGATTAAAGTATTATATTAGTTACTTAATGTGCACATTATTTTTAAAAATATTTTGAAAATAGGTTGCTCTTCAGTGTGGTGTCTAAGGAGCATTTCGCAGAGAAGAACTTGCCAATATATTAATATCTGATGTGGATGATGGAGGATCGAACGAAACCAAATGGAAAGCGTGTGTTAATGATGTTCGTCGTCGTTTGTTTCTGCGGAACAGAAAAAGTGCATGTAGGAAAGAACACATTTGGAGGCATTGCATTGGAAAATTTTTTGAACTTCCTTTTGTAGGCAACTTAACCGAATATACGATTCGAAGAACATTTATTTACACTATTAACAGATAGTGGAGTTGAGCTTACATCCATCGAGAGACGTAGAGGATGGAAAACTTCTTCGGTTGCTGAAGGCTATCTTGAATAGTCATTGAGTAAAAAATAAGATTGCCCGATTGATTCTTGGAACCGAAAAAAGTGTTATTTTCAAAATTGCTGTACCTCAGACGTAGGCAAAGATGTAACAAACTCTACAAGGAGGTACAGACACACTGTTTTCTTCTCGTTCTAATTCTAGTCATGTCCATTGGCAGGATGATGTTTAATAATCTTCATAATTGTACGTTTTATAATCAACAATAAAGTTTAAAATTTATTATTAGAATTGATCTTAATTATTAAGGGCGTTTTTTTACATCGGTCCCCTACTTTACACTTAACAGCTCGCTGTCAAGTTTTCGATCATGGTAACAAAGATATAGAGGAAAAATCTTCATACAGTTGTGCGTAAAAGTACTCGTTACTAGATAACAAAAACGTGCTCGAAAAACAAATCGTAAAGATAAAACACAATTTTACATATTTACAACGAATTCTCAATTAAATTAACTATTACTTATAACGTATTTTTAAACAGGCACAAAAATTTAATATCAATAAATTTTATAAACTACAGAACTATAATATATCAAAGTTGTTTCGTAATAAGTGATAAATGATCTACAATGCGTTCATTCCCTTTCCCTTTCCCTTTATGCCGAAGTAGAAATCTTGCGAACTTCAAGCTTTTAAAATGATGGTGTACATTCATATAGAGGTCGCATCACCAATATGATCACTAATTAAAAAACTACAAGCAAATAATACCTCCTCCTTATCCACAAATTTATTAATCACACATTTCAGCACCTGTGTCACCATCGTCAGAAAATGTAGGTATCTAAGACTAAGACATACAATAACAACCAACACCAACGCTATAAAATAATAAAAAATACTTATAGCAAATTCATAAAGTGGCGATCTCGGTATCTGCCCATAATCTGTAAACTAAATCTGTTCTTAAAAATAAAAATAATCGCGGAGCCTTTCAAAATTTTAAATTGTAGCATTTTTTACCAACAAAATATGCTTATACTTTCGAAGCATAAGTAGTCATTATAATTTGTTATTAATTTAATGTTAATGGATTGATTGATTAATTCTTAATGGAAAACTTAATACACGAGTAATTAAGAAATTAAAAGCAGCATTTTTATATTGAAAATTTGATGTAATAAATCTATCTCTTTCAATTTCTTGTCATTTCTGATAACCAACGTGTCCAAAAAGAGTAATTGATTATATTATAACTCCATATGTGAAAGAATTGGTTGGAAAAAATTTAATGCCACATTTCGAAGTAAAATTGCGAAAATATCAACATACATAACGCAAACCTTTGGAAAAAAATTTCCTCATTTGTAAACTACATTTGGAAAAAAATCCTGAAAAGATTTGCAATAAATGGAGATAAATTACTACCCATAGCTGCATCTTATATTTGCTGGTAAAATTTACCGTCTATTTGGAAATAATTTTGTTTGATGTATGGCTTGGTAAGTTAATATATTCCTTAACTAAACAAGGTTTTTTTTAAAAAAGTTCTAAAACTTAATTAAACCTGGAATAGGTACGCTGGGAAACAAACGTCAAAACAATTTGCAATTCGTTAAAGCTATATTCATTTACGTTGCAAATTTTCTGTGATCTTGATTTTAAAAGCTTCTCTAAAATAATTTTTAGAAGGTTCATCCAAAGGTTTAATTGATGACTCAATACTTGATATTATTTCATCGATTGGTACGTTTTGAAAGTGCAAAGCATATTTCAGACGTTTATTCAGTAGCAACATTTGATCTTTGGAAAACTTTTCGACGATTGATTGGAAACTATCGATCGGTACATCTACCAATCCATTACTTTTTCATTCTGCAAATCTTCAGAAATTAAACATTTTATTTTCTTACCTTCACCTCAAATTTGTGTTCTATAATATCTCTCACGCGTTTGTCAAAATCGCACCAAATTTGAAAATCATTGTTTCACAAATTATTAGTATGTTTTAAATACAACTTCAACTTCATCAGTGCATTTATAAATAGTAATGATTATAATATTAAGGCTCGTGAAGTTTTAGCTAATAATAATATGTATATGACTGTTAATAGAGAATCAACATGCACCACATAGAAAACAGATTTAAACCTCATATTTCCAATACCAAGTATAAGCAACTTACCTTATATGAAATAACTTAACTAGTCGAATTTTTGTGAATACGAAAATTGCTCATAACAATATCCTTTCTTAGGGTAGTTTGTTTTAAGAGTTAAAAATATGCGTATGCTCAAAAAATCAATTTTATAAAAATCCGTGCAAACGTTGCAATAAATATTGGCCAGGAAATTCGATGGCTAAACACTCGTTGGGTTGATACAATGGTGATTGTAATATTGAAAATTAAATGTGCTTTTATCCAACGCAGTTGCAGCTTGAAGAGCCAATTTGATTGTGAGAAGCTTCCAGGTTCTTAAATCTTTGACGTTCCTTGTGTTCAACAAATGTAGTAATGAGTTTAAACGTGAGTTCTCGGATACTTAATATCATTGGATTTGAAGAAACATGTATATTTTCTCCCCTTGTCTTTGCATAACCTTTGAAATTATTTTATATCTGGTGATAATTTCGTGGTCTATACCTAACTACGTATCATGGTTGCAGCAATAATTTGGTTTCGAAGAAAAATTTGCTCCCATCATACTAACATAACTTTGAATTATCAGGTAATAGACCTAGAGCATATTGAATTTTTTTTGAGGTTTCTGTTGGTGAATTATCCAAAACATCTTTCTTGAAGAAGGTCTGGATTCTCCCAGAATTAGCAGAACAAAATTAGCTTGATTTTAAGCTTCAATCACAGCCCTATTTTGATATTAAATAGAGATTGTTGCCTTCCACTCGTCAAAGTTAATAAAATGTCAATAATGCGAGCGGGCATATATTGGGCAGTAGTTTTAAAAACCTAAAAACATTATTGAAAATATGTTTAGAGCTTTACAAAATATTCGAACAAATAATATTAGCGAGAAAGACAAGTAGCTATGTACAAAGCGATCTAAATTAAACGCAGTAAAAAGGGGCATAATTTCTTCTGTAGCACATCTTGAATATTGGAACCCAAGCAAATAAAATTAGCACAGAAAAGTCAGAAATCTGATGTGTCTACAACAGTACATAACTAATGGAGCCAGAATAGCATAACTAACAATGTTCCTGGACCTGCGATTATAGAACTGTTTATTGACTGATTAATATTGTTAAGGGTTCCATAACTCAAAAGGAAAAATAACGAAACTCGTATGTCTATGATAATAATAACTAATTTAAAAAAATCTGCAGTGGTCCGCACTGAACTTTCTTATACTTAGTTATACTACATGTTTCGAAAAAACTTTTTTCAAATGAAAGTTGTTTAAAATATCAATATCAATAACATTTCTAAGAATATTTTTAACATGCTGCATACAAATGTTAAGTTTAAAGTTTCAGAGCTCTAGTTTTAATCGTTTGGCCCTTGGACCCGCACCGACACATACATACAGACACAGTAAAGTAACTAGTTGGAGAAAACATTAAATGATGTTAAAATAAATGACCGAAATGAAAACAAAAGGAAAGCAAAGAGCAAAGAATGAAAACACATGACAGGCATCGAAAAGCGTGAAAATAAAAATTTAAATAAGTAATAAAAGGTAACGAAAACAGATAACTGAAAATAATACGAAACTTGAAAATATAAATGAAAAAAAATCAATAATGGAAAGCAATCGAAAGCAATTTAGGCAAAATTGAATCCAGTTTTCCAAACAGAATGAAAGTGAAGGAAAAACAAATAATATTTTGTAAAAATCTACAAAGGTAATTAGCGGCGAATGAAAAGAGCTGAAAAACAATTACATTTGTTGCATTTGTTGATCGTAAAAATTTCGTTTATATGCTTCTTTAAAATTAGGAAAATTAAGATATTTCATAGGCATTAGGGAATTCCAAAAAATCTAAACAATAAGTCCAACGAAACGAATGATAATAAATCAAATAACCGAATGGGAAACGGAACGAACTTCATGAATGTAAATAATTGAAAATATAATAAAAAAAAAAAAAATACACGGGATCAATGAAATTATGTGGTGGTCATTATCGGACAATGATTATTAATGGTCGTCCATCATAAATCGCACTTCACATTGAGGTCATTTTTAATTCAGACTTTGCTTTACAAAGACAAACAAAAAGCGCACTTTAACGCCGCAATCATCAACGTTACCGGCGCACAACACCCAACATTGTCGATGCCACGGGAATAATAATTACAAAAAGAGCGAAGCGAGCGTCAAGTTAAACGTCCTGCGACTGCTCGCAAGAATAACACTTCGAAGTGTATTTCTCATTCAAAATATTAATAATGGGAAAAAATCAAGACAGAAAAACACGCTTACTGACAAGTATGGGTGTTTCCATCTTTTTCTCTTCGTAATGAGCCCACATTTATCTTTGTCGTACGCGTATTAATCACGAGAACCGACCTGGCCTCCTGCTGGTCAATTAGGCAGATATTGGGCCCACACAAGAAGCCATTGTTCCTTAGGCGCTGGTGACTTAAGGGCCACAGTCGCGGCGTCAAAGGCTCGTGCCAGCGCATTCCTAACGCGATAAAATGTCTTGCATTATTACAGATATTTTTTGATTGAATATTAGGTGTTTTATAGGCGCTTCTTATCTTATTATGTGCTTACAATGCGGCGCAAGTGCGTCTTCCTGCTTGATTTTGTTCGTACGTTGATTTAAATCCTACAAAAAGGGGATTTGGTTTTTTTTGCGAGGCAGAGAATTTTTTCTAGAGATGACGAATTATTTATAGGACGTCAACGTAAGCGTAAACAATCTAAAAGACGTTAATGGAACTGTACCAATGGATTTTACACTATTCGACCATTTGCAATAGCAGCCAAGGAATATATGAAGGCAAAATAAATAACACATAATAACCTAGTAAAGACGCAACATAAATCACAACAGATTCGAATAATTTCAAATTTTCTTAGATGCAATTAACACTATATAAATGCACAAAGCTCGTATTTAAAGACTTTTGTCATTTTTATCGTCTATATACATAGTAAATAATGATGATACAGAAACACTACCCTGTGGGATACCCTGCAGCACTTCACCATTCTCAGAAAATTATATTCATTATTTCCTACCACAAATGACCAATTCCAACAACGATTAATCTATAACACGAATAAAATGTCATTAGCCTCACTATCAAGTCACATTAAATTAAAAATATTCATTATTGTAATTTAAAACGTTTACAGCAACGATTTCTTTTGAAGTCGAACATTGTTGCATCGATTATTTGTGTTTAAGATAATTTGTCCTTTTAAGCTTTCTAACGTGCTTACTAAGCATGGTCATTAATCGACTTGAAAATTAAAATATTTTAGATCAAGTAAACATTTAAACTTTAATGACGAAAAATGCTTCGTTGAATTAAACTAAATATACTTACAAATGGTTGTAATCTCAGAAAAATTAAATAGAATCCAATTCAATATTATTGGTGGATTAACGTTTTTTGTTATCCATGGTATTAACGGCAGATCTGTTACAGAAACAAAGATTAAACGCAACGAGCAAGAAAATAAAAATATTGCTTAATATTTAAAAAAAACGAGCTTATGGCTTCCAATGATTTTTATTTTATTCCACCGAATATTAAAAAAAAATACGTAAATTTAAATATTGCATCCTTATTCAACTAAGAGTTCCTTCAATGTTGTCCCTTTCCTTGGTCATCACTTTAGATCGATTAAGAAACAAGAGATGCGGGGTTAGACACGAACCCTATATTGTTGTGCATTTATTTCCATTTTAAACAGGTAAGTAAATGTGAAGCAACCTGAATGGTTTATCTCAATATTACTGACAAAAAACTTTAAACTCACAAAGATGTCGACGTTGTTGGTGAAAAATATAAAAAGAGGCCCAATCAGTCATTACTTTAATGCATGTTCATTAATAGTTTTAAAATTAATTATTTTTATTTAAATAACAAATCAATTTATATATAATTTAATTAAGAACAAAGTTTTCTTGAAGTAAAATAATATAATTTTACTTACAAATGATGTTCACCGAAAAAATAAACTCGTTCAACAAAATTCAATTCAATGTGTTAGTGGAATACTATTTTTCTTTGCCTTGTCCTTTTATACACTAAAAATTTTAATTTAATAAAAATTAATATTCTATCTTTCATTTACCAATAATTTCATATTTAATTTTGATTTTATTTTCAAAATCGTCGAATTAATTGTTTCCTTTGATTAAATATGTTTTTTATTTTAATTTCGAAGAAACGATTGCACGAATACAAACAGCGCAATAAAAGAAATGAGTAACAGGTGCAATTGAAATTAAATAACTTAATACAAATAAAATTTAAAATGGAAATCAGGATACAGGAAACTTTATCGTTTCAATCAAAAGATGCGACGAAAATGACGTAAACAAATATCGAACAACGGAACCCAAAATGTAGTTTTAAATAGAAAATCAAAGTGAAACAACTAAGATTGATAAAATAAAGCTAAAGGCAGCAGTGTCGCTGGAGCGGTGGTTAAATCGCCAGGCTGCTAATGCTGGGATTACGTGTTCGAATCTCAGTAGTGTCAACTGAATGTAATGCAGAAATAAAGATCTCAATTTTGTGTTTTAATTACTTACTACACCACGTTTACCTTAATCGTTAATAATAAATGCTGAATGGTTTGTAACAACTGTGAAACGGCAGTCTGTGCGTAAATTAAAGTGTACACCTTAATTAAGTTTGAATAGATGTGGTAAAAAGTAAATCATATACAACTGTGATTAAAATTGTGATAAGAGTACAACCAACACATAGCTAATAAAAAATTTAAATAAATGGTGCGGAAAACGTGAAACGACAAAATGGACAATCGAAGTGAAACATTCAGACAGCAAAGTAAAATATCTGTATATCTTCAACAGCACGATTAAGCTAGCAAATTAAGCCAGAGGTGGTCTAAAATTTTGAGGAAAATGACACCGACTACACCACAAGCTTACGTTTCACTGTTAATTGAAAGCTTCTTCAGAGCTATAAATAATGAAAGGGTAGCTTTATTATTTTTTTTATAAGCCAACAAAATCTTTGTACCATAACGTATTGTTAACATTTTAACAAATCCAGCCGCATTAAACCAGGGCACGACTTTGAACAACTTTAAAATATCTTAAAAATAAAATAAAACAACCACAATTTATCGTAGTAAAAATTGACATAAATGACCAATGTGCCGAATGTGGTCGTTCTTGTGGCTACACAATCATTATTTATCAAAATTTTCTAATCTCTCAGTTATGTTTCTTATCATTTTCCTATGATCAAATTATGGTTTATCTGCCGTTGCATTATTATTATCAAATAATTTCAAACCAAAATAAAGTTTAATGCAATTTAGTAATGGAGAAATGTTTGCCTATTCTAATGTAGGGGCAATCAAAATAAATTGTAATTAATACTTGCGGTTTTGATAACGGGTAACCCTAACTTTATTTTATTATTATTATTATTTATTTTTATTAATTTATATACACAAGAGATAATTGCACAGATTCTTCGAGAAATGCCCACCAAAATGTTCCCTGTTTTTTTACAATCTGTATGATGTTTACACAATTTCATCTTTATCGCCTGCTTTCGAAAAAATATTCAAATTTACCAACAATTTTAGCCGTGACTTTATGGGCGATATTTATTTAAAAAACATCAACTAACACGTTGGGATCTTTAAATATGTTATTTCCAAATATGCATCCATTAATAGTTAACCAAATTTGGATATTTTCCCACAGAAATGTAATGTTAATTTCAAATTGGTTATTTAATCGATATTTTTATATATTTTTATTTGTTATGTTTTGGAAAATTATTATCAACATAAATAAAAAATGACAAACTTTATTTGATTTCGATCTGTGGGTTCTGTTCTGCCTAGTCTTTTCATAGCTTGACCGAATTGGTGCAAGTTCATTCGTTTTTATTAATATTGATATCAACAACCTTCAAACAACAATTTCACTATATTAACATTTTATTGTTCCAAGTTTAACTACGGTAAATATTCGCAATAATGCTTAATAAACATTTAAGAAATAAACTTTAGAGAAGGAGGTAGACCCAAACCTCGAAACAGCAACAAACTACGTCTGTTCTTTTCATTTTCATGAGACAGGGACCTTCCAACCACACACATAAATAGTTATATATAAAACTTTGTACTATTTACTTTTTTCTATTGCAAATACGGCGATTTCGCCTAACACTGTTTGCGTGGAATTCGTCAGACGCTTTTAATTTAGATTTGCAAAATTATTATCATTCTCTATACAAGGAATATAAGTAATTATTCTCAGGTGGCGGTTGTTCCAAACCTCAATTTTGTCGGTCAATGTTTTCATAAGGACTGTTATTGATTAATTGTATCCGCTCAAATTGAAAACTTGTAATGAAGGAAAGAAAAATGAGAATATACTATTACTATTTCGTAAACAAAAAATAGTTAGAAATACATCTGCACATAGTGTCCTAATTTTGTGTGCAACATTTTATGTTGAAAATATATACAAAGAGATAAAACAACGTAATGGATCTTGGTTTTAAAATCTAATTAAGTGGTAAAATTACAACATTTAATACAAGATCAGTTTTTAAATATTTGTACTGATATGACTTTAAGGTATGGAATTGCTTTCAAGCAAAATTGTGAAAATAACCTGCAAAAACCAGTGACCAAAATTTGGTCAATTGTGCCATTAAATACTTGACGCAGGCAAATAAAACTGGGTTGAAATAATTGGGCCACGAAAAAAGGAATTAAAACAACGTAACTTAGCATGTTTTTAAAGCCAAATTAAGCCAACTTAAAAATACTCGACTTTGACGAAAAATTTAATATGAAAATTTCATGTTAGAAGTATTACACATAAAATCAAATTATGGAGGTGCCGATGAATAAATATAACTATGAACGATGAAATTCGACTAAGCGTGTATAATTTATGGCGTGTCGGTGCTTGGTTAAGATTTTAATGCATATATATTTTTCAATTTGTAACATTACTATAAGTGCAACAGTAAAGCGACGAATATCTGTCGTATGTTGATTGTAATTATTCTATTCTAAACAAACAATTGCATGTCAAATCTATAACATTATGCATTATGTTGAATTTGTAATGAAAATTTCATAAATTCGAGTAGCTTTCACCAACATAAATGATGAATCTCACCACATAGAAGTCGTTGACTAATTCTTTTCGATATATTTAGCATTGGCATAGCAAGTTCTATATAATTTGGAAAGCAAATGTAGGTTTTCTTTACACAAGTAATAAATAATAAAATCCTAACCGTAAAATAGAAAATTCGCTTGTGGGTGGTGACGTCTAACAAAAATGTTAACATGGTAAATTTGGTGAAACGTGAAATGAAGTTTAAAAGACCCATGATGCAATACTAAAAATCGTACGTAGCAACAATTCCATAATCGAAATGTCACAACATAATTATATAGAAATATTACCGAACGATAAAAATGAAATTGAGTAACTATTTCTTCTTTGATGTGAATGTGAAGAAAAAAGACATGGGGTAATGTTTGAATTATTATTATTTATATGACCACAAAGACCATAAAACAAAACATTTTTAATCGAACGCCAACACGTTTATTTTTCAAGTCAACCACAAATGACAAAATACGCCACTGCACGCCGCCAAGCGACCGGCAATAAAACACGGCGTTAAAGTGAGTTCACTCGGAAATATTTCATTCCATTAACAATCTGCGCTCAATATGAAGAATCAAAATAGTTAGCCATAACCCCGAGCCGAAACCAATAACGCGGGATTGTTAAAATCGGCGGCTCTTTTGAGAAACGCGATACCCTATCGGTCCGAATGGAAACAGAGACGGACGCGCCGACTTTGCATCTCGCCGCGACGGAGACGGCCGACGGCCGGCGCGCGTCGGACGGAGACGGACGACAGGTTGAAAGACTTCAAAGAAGGTGTAAAAATGACAGAGTATATCGGAAAAGGAGAGACTCGTAACGAATGCTGGTGGCGAGAGAGACGCGCGGCCGGCGCGGATAACGTGCGAGCGAGATCGCTATCACACGTGTTTCCCAATAATCTGTCTCATTAACATATTAAGTCTTGCTTTGAAAGCCGGTGCCGCCTTAGTTTGATTTCATTGATTAGATTTTAAACATTTCTCCGGTTATAATGGCTTGCGAATTTTTATTGTTTGTGCCCCGAGAGCTCTCGCAATTTTCGAGTCATTTAACATTTGTTACAATTCGTGTGCGTAATTACGAGACGATTTTTACTCCGCGATGGCAGAACGGGGGACTTTTAACGCCCTGAATTACAATAACATTATATGGTTTATTGTCTAGGACAGCGAGAGCCCATTATGGGAATTGTAAGGCATAATTATGGCGCACCACGATTACCTAAGTTATGCACGTAAAGATAGTTTAAATGTATGTATTCATAAAAGAATTAAAATATACCGAGGACGCCAAATGCATGTTAGCGAGCCTATTAATATTAATTTAATAAATTAAATTTCCCTTTGTTTTATTTTAGACGTCTATTCGAGTGTAAGCTTGTGCTTAAATTAATGGATCACAAAACGAAATTTTAAATATATATCGACCAAACAATTAATTAGAAAAATTACTTTGAGAACCAGAATCATAAAATGGGCAAAAGAAATTTCACAAAACATGCAAATTTCGACAGCTTCTTAAAAACACGATTTCACTGAGAATTAATTATACGAATAACAAGTATGTATTACTATTACACACTTTTGGAGCACAACCTAAAAATGTTAAAGGTTTTCAAATCCTACACTGCAATACATACACTAGCAATAATTTAAGAAAAATAACGGTGACATACAAATGAAAGCACAAAATAATAGAACGAACATTAAAGCAAATGATGATCAACATAGTAAGTGAAACTTATAACAAATCACAAATATAAAAGGTAGTATTTAATTGTAAAAAAATTGAAACCAATTCAAAAATAATAAAATAATAATCTGCACACATAGTTGAAAGTAAGGAACATTTATTTGTAGTTAGGAAACATGAACTAATCATACTGAAAAATTTCAGTATCTAACTATTCGACGATGAATGTAATTGATCAAAAAATTAAGAGCATTATGCATAATGTGCAGAACGTTGGTGTTATCGTGACTCAACAAAGCAACATTGAAGTATTCTTTAACACCGATGTCAATGTATTTTATGGTCCAGATGAATGATTAAGCTCCTTGTGAGTCAGGTGGGTACAACTATACTATATGGTGGCATTCCTTCATATTACAGCAAATTGGAAAGTAAAAATGATATCCCAATCAATGAACGTTCAAAAATAGTTGAACTTATAAAGGGGGCGACTTAAAATGGATAAGAGTGGAGAATACAGGCAGCACCCAATTGAAATTACAAATTAAAAAGAATAGTTTGAAATGAACTAAAATAGAAGAAAATTATATAATAAAAAAGTCAATAAACAAATAATTGATAAATTGTAATATAGAATATCTTTAATTCTTTTCATAGGTAAAAAAAGAGAAGTTCTTCAATGATCTTCAAGATATAGTAGACCACATACCCCGAAACGACAAGATATTTCTAATGGGTGACCTAAATTCAAGAATCGGAAATACGCCAATACCAGGTGTAATACAGCGACACAAGGACGAATTGCTAAATGATAACGGCTATACATTAATATCAATGTGCGCCCAAAATGAATTTAGGATCAATAACACCTACTAAGAGGACAAGAAGGTATAATGTACATAATTACGAATCCAACAGTCAACCCCAGTCAAATTCTGGACGTAAGACCATTAAGCTCAGCAAACATATGGACAGATTACAGCTTAATCATCTGCAAACTCCGGCACACCATCACACTAAGTAAACACCACCCATCGACAATCACGATCACAAAATTCAATACGGAATCATTTGCCAACGAAAGCACTAAGCATCTATACAAGGAAAGGTTGAAAAACAAGATCGACCACAATAAGATAAACAATGAAGATAACGTCGAGGAAGCATGGCAGAAGATAAAAACAAATATATTAAACAGTGCCAAGGAAGCTATAGGAGTAAGAGGAGTTAAACCCAACGGCAGACCAAACACCAAGCACTGAAGATGTGAAGAAATTGGCAGCAGAAAAGAGAAAGGCATAACTGGAATACAAAAATACGAAGACACCAGAGGCCTACAGCAACTACAAACATATAACAATCAGAGTAAACCAAGAGATAAGAACTCTAGAGAAAAAGGAATACTGGAAAAGATTTTCCTTGGAAATTGAGCACGACCTATATGGAGCGCAAAAGAAAATATGGAAAAATGTTTCGCAGCAGAAAAAAGCCTGTAAACGAATTTATCCAAACATCTTCAAGCTCAAAAAAAAAAGAATGCGAAGACCATTTCCAAAATCTGTATGAGGACGGTTTGCAGATAGCAAGGACCAAACCAAATTGGACATTGGAGAATGACATTGGACATTGGAGAATGACGTCGAACAAGCAATCCTAAACCTAAAAAATAGGAAAACACCTGGGGCAGACCTGATCAACAAGGAAATGATCAAATATGGGGGCCCAGAATTAACCAAAGAAACTACCAACCTCCTTCGGAAAATACTCGAAACTGAAAACAAACCATGCGAATGGCGAACAAGTATTACAATACCTATATTCAAAAAAGGAACAAAGAAAGACCCAAAAAACTATAGAGGATTCTGCCTACTCTCTAATATCCAAAATGTATTCACCAAAATCATATCGCAAAAATTAGCAACACAAATACGAACCAGCGAGGAACAGCAGGGCTTCCGCACAACCAGGTCCATTATTTATACTACGTTAACTAATAGGAAAATTCATTAAGTTTAACAAATCACTCTACCTCTGTTTTGTAGATTTCCCCAAAGCCTTTGATGCAATAAAACTTAGGGACGTACTAAGAACTCTCCGCAAAAACAACATCGACAAAAAACTATCCAAGTAGTAAAAGAATTAAACACTGAGAACAAAACAGGAATCAAAACACAAGAAAGATTGACAGAAGAAATCCCGGTTTCAATTGGCATAAGACTAGGTGACAGCTTAAGATCACATCTCTTTAACATCATCATGGACCAAATAATAGAGAGAGTAAAAGACACCAACATAGGCTACAACAGCAGAAAGAGTCCTAAATCCACTAACTCCAAGCTATTCAACCTTCATATCTCAACCCAGAAGACACAATCAATGGTGATCCCATACGATGTAAATTAGAGGTCGACAGAACACTGATAGAGCAGGATATGTGATTTAAATATTTCGAGGTCGAAATATCCAGCGACAATAACAACAATATGGAGGGACAAACATATGTCGACACGAAGTAAAGTTCATATATATAAAACTTTTGTAAGACCAGTTTTAACATACGCATTTGAGACAAGAGCCGACACCACAAGAACTAAACAAATCGTCAGAAGAACAGAGATGAGAACATTGAGATCTATCACCAGATTGAGCCTTCCCGGTGACAGGATCCGACATTTGTTCAGTACAGGACATCCTAAGATGGACAAGAGACAGAAGGAGATACTGGAAAGGCCATGCCGGAAGAATGGAGGAGGACAGGATGGCGAAACAGGTGACTACATCAAGACCAAATACAAAACGACCCCTCGGAAGGCCGGAAGTTTCGGAAGGAAACGATTGCACGGGAGCTGGCCGTCAAAGTGGCAGTAGTAATTATAAGGTCGAAAATATGGAAAAGGCAGGGCGAAGCCCTAAGAGAAAAAAAAAGATATATGTACTGAAAACAAAGGCAATAGTAAAGACAAGAAATAAAATAATTTGAATACACAAATAATTATAACCAACCGATATCGATGAAAAAATTAAATTGAAAAAAGAGGAGGAAATTAAAGTGAAAACGATGGCTAAATATAAGATTTAAATGTGACTTAAATAACATGGAAGTGATAAAAACAACAACAAAAATGAAAAAGCTTATCCCAAATTCAAACAAGTTGAATATTTCAGGAGAATTAAAAATAGATATTATAAATGACGAGATATTTGCGCTTGAAGAATTGAATATAAAATAAAACAAACCCTTTAGAGAAAAGCGAAGTATTTAATTAAGAATATTTTTTTTAAAGTAGAAAACAATAACAAATAAAAATAAAATGGAAAAATTGTACTATACTAACCAAATAAGTTCATAGAAAACAAGAAAAAGAAGAAGAAAAAATCCAAAAACTAAAGAAAGAGTAATGAATATGGAATAGGGATAAAACCGTAACAGGGAGCAGGAAAAAAGGCATAACTCTGACCAGAACTTAGAATTGACCCAGAAACAAATTTCACAAGAAAAATGTGTTCATAACAAAATCAACGTTCATATCCAAAAAATTAACGAAAAAAAATGATCAATGAACTGCAAGAAGGCACGGAATGCTAAATAAAAGGCAAACAATTATAAAGAAAATAAATAGTAAATTAATTAAAATTAATTTAAAAAAACACAGACAAAAAATGACATGAAAAAGAAGAAACGTAAAACAAGTATCAATACTTATATAATTCCTAAGCAAAACCATACAAAAATACCCAAATTGGTATTAAATGCAAAAGATGATAACCAGAACCAGAAAAAAACACTGATTGAAAACCAACTTTAAAACTCAAGTTACAACGAACTGATACGCAAGCAAAATAACATTAATATTAAGAAATCTGATTTGTAAATAAACTGAACTAATGTAGATGTGGCGATAGAGACTATCGTTACTTAAGAAACCATAAAGCAAAATGAAAAAATGAATAAATAAAAATTTACAAATGTAACAAATCCTATCACATTTGATTCTAACAAATCTAATCTAGATACGTATTTCGGCAACTAAGTTGCCATCTTCAGCATAAACCTTAAAATGCATAAAAAACTAAAAAAGAAAACTTAAAAACCTAAAAGATGAAAGAAATGTGTTATATTATCCCACTGGTAATATATGGTAGAGAATATAATATCTTGAAAGGCGACACCTTAGCTAGATATAATTTTTTTTTAACACTTTTCTTTCTTTAGTTGAGTTTTTCGGGTTTTTAAGTTTTTTTTAGTTTCTTTTAGGCTTTTGAAGGTTTCTACTGAAGATGGCAACTTAGTTGCAACATGTTGTTAGATTTGTAAATTTTTCATATTTATAAAGCAAAGTCTGTCAATTTATTATTCCATAAAGCAAACATGAAAACGTAAGTTATAAAGGCAACTCTAAAAATAAGGATGACAACAAATTGCCAATAATAAAAAGCAAGCTCTAATACAAAGAAAAATCTGATATGAAATAGATGCCAAAACAGAAACACCAAGAACATATAAGCAAAGAACACATAAATAATTGTGAAGCAAGTACATCGATGGAAAGCTAGTTAATTTAAAAAAAGAAATAAATGGAAAAACAAAACAATCAGTAGACACAAGAAGATTTAAATGTGGATATAAATTAAAAAAATGTTAGGAAACAACACCAAAACGAAAGTAAAAACAATTTTCAACTAAAACCTATAAAATCACAACCAAATGAACGGCACAGAAAATCAATGCAATTTAATATGTTTGACATATAACCAAACATAGAAAATAAATAGAGAATAAATATGCAAGCAGGACAAAAATAAAAAAAAAACAAAAAAGTCAATATACAAACAATTGTGAAGCAAGTATAGCAATAAAGACAAACATTTTCGAAAATTAAACAAAAAAGAAATCTTAATAAAGAAAGGGAAGCAAAATTTAAAAATTATAAGAAGTGTCGTACGAACCAGTTAATTAAATAATGAAAAACAATGTTTTAAAAATAATCGAAAAAATCAAGCAGAAGTTAAGTAATAACATTTGGAAACGGAGAAATGAGAGAAAGGCAAGAAAAGACAAAATAGGGTACAATGTGAATTATGGATGGAAGTGCTGACAAATTCGAAACAAAAAAATCCCTCGTAAGTTAACAATAAACTACGTACGAAATAAAAAAATAACAATAAATGAACGACGAATTGAAAGAACACAAGGCACATAAAATATTGGAAAACCAGAAATCCCAAAATGTGTAAAAGCTTAAGACAAACAAAATTTCGACAACTCCCTAAATATGTTTGGGGGTTTCAAATCCTACCTCAGTGCTGTACATACAAAAGTTTAATAAAAACGATGGAAAACGATGAAATAAAAAAATGTAAAAAATAAAAATCCCTTGTAACTAAAGGGGGGCAAAATTAATTTCGAAAATAAATTACAAAAACGGAAACCTTAATTAAATACATATTGAGAATTACAGAAAAATGAAATAAACAGTAGAGAAAAAACCAAAAAATTATAGTAAAACAAGAACAGTGAAGAAAAGAAATTTAAGTTAAATAATCAATTACATACGAAATAAATAATAAAAGATAGATGAATTGAAAAACACAAGATGTGTAAAAGACTAAGAGAAAAAATAGTTATGAAATAAATTACAAGGGACTAAATTGAACGGGTATTGAAAAATAAGGAAAATAAAAACGAATGCAACAGTAGAGAAGAATATCAACCGAGTTACTGTAAAGAAAAAAACTGTGATTTAAATTAAAATTTAAATTTCTCATGAAATAAAAAAATAATAAAATAAATACTAACTGAAAATGAAAAAAGTAATTAGGAGAATAAATTAAAAAATGCAAACTAAATTAAATACGTATTGAAAATTACAGAAAAATACACAAGACCTGTGAAATAGAGCAATAATTAATATGAAAATAAATTCACTAAATTAAATAGGTACTGAAAATAAGGAAAAATCGAAATAAAAATGAAGGAAACGACAGACATGAATATCAAGCGAAAAAAATTAAATTGAATAATCAACTACGTACAAACTAAAAAAAAATATTATGAAAATAATTAACACAGAAAGTAAACTGAAATAACATGCGCGGAAAATTAACGAAAAATGAAAATAAAAGGAAAGGAACAATAAAAAAGAAATAAAAACACTCAACTCTAATAAAATAAACAAAAAAACGTATGGACATGAAAATACACTAAAGCATATAGAAGAGAATTAAAAGAAAAACGCAAAATTATGAATGCATAGTACATGAACATGGATTTAATTAAGTTCAAACTTCAGGAACAATATTATTTTGGATAATTTAGTCACTTCCCTAGCATTTGAAACAAAGTTGATAATTTCGAAAAGAAATAAATATTTCATACACATCATACAAATCTGGCCTCAAATAGAATTAATGAAACAACCCAAATAAACAAGAATAATATCAGTGCTCTAGAGTACATTAAATCAAAATCAAATTGAAACGAAAAAAAATACATAATTAATTATTTAAATTGAAGTTCGTGGAAAAAAGTATGTTAAAATTAAAATGGCAATGAAATGAAGGGAACCGATGATCCAATTAACAAATAAATTAGGGACAAATCGAAAATATTGAAAAGGAACATAAAGTAATTAAAAGCAACAATCAAAAATAAAACAACCACTTCGAAAACTAATTACATCAACCGAAAACAAATTCGAACCGACGCAAGTTGAAATATAAATCTCCAGAATCTAGAACCGGAAAAAGGTCTAATAAAATAAAAATCACAGCTAAAATCGAAATAAGACAAACAATGACCAAGAGGCAAAATAAATGTAAAATTGATTAAACAAAAATATACCTTGCAGGAAAAAAAAGACGGAAATTATTAAGGATATGTAATCTGCGTTTGCTTTTGTTGTCCCCTTGCAAGGACAACGTCACAAGGAAACGTGTTTACGTTCAATTGACTGCTTTCACCGATTCAGAGCATTCATCTCTTGACAAGACAGCAGTAAGTCTTTTCGGCATGTTGGTTCCCTTGTGCGCGCCGATGGCGCTTCATTTGATCTCCTGTTTGGCAATTTGTATGTTGCTCTTTTTCGAACAATTGCTTTCGACATAATAATAGGATGTTTAGGGCGCCTTATGTACCAAACGCAAAGCTACAAGTGACGCGTCGGCGGCTCTCTTTACGCATCGATTTATTACTTTTTATAAACAAAATGACATTAGGGAACAATGACGAACATGTACCTGTATTTAACCGGACAACGGAAACCGCACGAACGCCATTGTAATAATTTACGCCGAACGTAAAGAAACTCGCATCCAAAATTATAAATTTAATTTAATTTCTCGATTTTCGAACGAAATAAAATTAGTCGGTCGTAAGTCATAAATGGGTGACGTTTTCAAACAAATTTCACAACAATGCAAATAAAAACGTATCGACAATGGCATGTCCATTCATTTCTGTACGGAACGGTTTCAAAAGATCTTTCCTCATAAAAGTATAATGAATGAGGCTGGAGAGATGTCCCAGATCATGGTGGTATAATTTGGGGGGCCGCGCGGTCTACCACAGTGTAGGTAAGTGCCGGGGGGCGTCACACATCATCTACCACTTCCTTTAGAAAGAAAAAAATATCGCCGGATTTGACGACTCGCATAAATTCCTCAACGTTAAGCGACGTTTACGCACCCGATTTTAACGTATGTTTCTCAGCCGGCCGACAACCTCATTTGTTAAACGGGAATATAAATTTTACATTTAGGCAATTTTAATTGTAAAAAAACAACGATTAATTTTGGTAATTATATTAATAATATTTAAGTGCGAAATTTATTTTCACTCAATTTTAACGGGTCGCACGTAATTTAAAGATAGACGTACCTCCGAGAATTCCATCAATGGAGTAATCCTTCTTCCCGTCGGGATCTTCGCGCCTTGATCCGCCGCGAAGTAGTCGACTTATCGATGACACACTGGGTGGGTCCGTGAAGCCCTCCTGAAATGGAATTGAAACGGTCGTAAAGTCGGGCACAGATAAAATAATTCGACGTGTGTTGATTTCGTTGGTTAGTTAATTGAATTTAATGGAAGTTCGTACCACTTTCGTTGAATTTATAAGAATCGGGTGGTGTGGCGTATAAAAAGAAATACGTTTCTTTTTCTAGCGCTTGTGCCTTTTATTTTATTTTGGTAATTTATTCTTCACTTCTTTCGTCTCTTATTTATTTATCTTTATTTCGTTTGTTTTCATCGTTAGTTGTATATGAATAATAAAATCGTGGCAATTATCAAAATCTCTGTTATTTACTATGTATCTGCATTGGATTTTGTTTTTAAAAATCACGTAGCAAAATCCTGATTTTTATCACTCGATTTGTTGTTCCTCATACACAATAGTCACGTCTCGTGATGAAAAGCAGTTCGTTTTGCATTTGTCTTAAAAAATCAGTTTTTTAATTAAAATGATAGTTAAAAAGCACATTCAGCACAACTTCAGAAGCGTGAAATGAATCAAAAAGACGTGTACAGCTTTAAATGATAAATATACACAACGACGACATATTATCGACTAGTGACGAATAAAGTTTGTTGTCAATTATCAGACCGCCGTAGTAGACATGCAATCGTAAATGGCCGTGCTCAACGTGTTTATTTGCAAGGCAGTGGCGCTCGATAAGGTCCATGGACAAGTTACAATTTTTACTCTCTCGATCAGTTTAAATTTTTTTTATTTTAGTTTCCACATGTTTTAATTCTTATAATTTTTCTTTTCTTATAATTCTTACATTCATTTGTAGAATACATTTTGAAAATTAGTCAAAAATTCTTTAGATGCGTATGTTGCAGTGTCTATCTCCATTATGACATTGTGGAGTTTGCATACAAAGTTCATAAATGCACGTCAAAAACTATAATTCGAAAATATTCGTCAATAACAAAAATATTAAATATTAAAAATAGCAACGTTGACTGTGTATATCAAAGACCATCTTTTTGGAAAACAAGTTGTTTGAAAAGTCGATAAAATTATATTTACAATCAACAAAATCGATTGTGGGTTGGTTGGCTATTATGGACGGCTGTGTCAACCAATTTATAAAATTTATATGAAAATTTGGAACACTGCTACACCAACCCAAGTCAACTCAACCTATTTCACATAAAGTTCGCTAAGGCATTTTCAGTGCATTTGTATCGAATTCGTTAGAAAATATTGTTTTAGTTATAAACAGAAAAAAGGGAGCTAGAACAACGCGTGGTTTTGGAGCAAATTAATACAATAAAGTTTCCAATGTCATCAAACAACAAAACTAACCCAAACAAAGAATAACGAACCCGACACCTTAACATTGGATTGGTTTTGATTGGTTTACGTTGACATATCTGGCATTTTGACGATGTTCATTTTACGAAATTCCGTAAAGTCGACATTTTTCATTTTTGACAACTTCGCCAATTTTTTTTATTATTTGTGACAACGGACGTTTTTCCACGACAGATAAATTTACTCACTTTGTTCAAAGTTAAAAAATCATTTAGGTCGCAATTCAAGATAAACGATGATAAACTACCATTTTCCAACAAAAAAAAATTGCAAATAAAACAAACATTTAATTCGTTTATTAGCTCATTCAAACGTCAATATAGAAATTTAATAAAATTACTGTAAGAAAGTATTTAGTTGAGCAAAGAGTAGGCATTACTTGTAGATTTCTATATTTAACGCCGTTGATTAAAATTAAATTAAAAAATATATATAAATCTTGTCGTGTTTCTTCAGATAGTTGAACAAGTTCGATGTGTTTAAGAAAATCATTGGGATTCTGGACTGGTCAGACAAGTACAACTTTATATTTTTATTATCGACCTAAACGATTGAGTTGGGTTGCGTTGGGTTAGGTTGGCTAGGGTTGGGTTTGGTAATTGATACGACTCGAATTTCTAGAATCGATGACTCCCTATATGTCCTGTGTATGTGTGTTAAAAAAGATAAATACTTTTTGAAATCTAAATTTTATGTCTTGTAATTGTTTTTCACTTATTCCTTTTCCATTTCCGAATACAATTTTATGATTAGTTAATCCGTAAAAATAATATACAAACCAAGACAAGACTGGGAATAATAAAAAAAAAATGGCGAATTACCCTAAACGGTTCCAGTGCAGGATTTATGCGTTTGGCTAAAGAGCTCAAAAGGAGGGCGAAACGACGGTTCGTCCATTAAAAGTTTTCAATAGAATTGAATTCTTCTAATTTGCATTATTTTCGATTCATTCGATTCATTGGTTGAATGCATTTTTTAAGTTTCTAGTACTGAGGAATAAAAAGCTAAATATTTTCTAACGTCCATAATATGAAAATTAAAATAACAAAAAAATGGTAAAATTACAGAAATGTTATCTAGTAAAATATATTATGAATTAATTACAGCGGTTTTCATCTGATAAACTTGTTAAATCTATTAAAAAGTTCTCTTAATAGATTCGTATTTTGCAGTTTTCAATTATATTCCCTAAAATGTATACAGTTTAGTGTGACCAATCGTCTAAAGGATAAGTAGTACAAACATATTACCTGAATTCTAACGTAAACACGAAATGTCTTATACTAATCTAAATTGACAAAATTGTTTAAAATGTTAGACAATTTTGTCAATTTAAATTTTTAATTTTCGACAATTAGACAATTTTATTGTTTTTTGTATAAAAATATATATATTTTCATCGCAACGTCTCCGGAAATCAACGATAATTCGTACGGAATCTTAAGAAATGGAAACGAAGTTTTGCATTTTAAACAAATTTTGTTAACTTTTTGAATTTTTATATTTTTGCATTATACATTTTTAATGGTTTAGTTTGCATTTCCCCCGACGCCAACGACTACTTAATGAATATGAGATAAATGAAAATAAAATAAATGAAAATAATACAGAATTTTTTTAAATGATTTTGACAAATTTTTAATTTTAGCATTTTATCCATTTAATATTGAAATGAATGAAATGCGTCAGTTAAATGTTTTGCAGTTTTCGAGTTTAAGACAATTTAAAATTTTTTGCTTATTATAAAATGTTGACATTAGCAATGTTGCTTTTTCTCTCTTTACGCCAACGACAAGTTAATGAATACGAGACAACTGAAAATAAAATGAATGAAAATAATACATAAATTTTTGTAATGAGAATGGGAATGGGAAATGGGAGTGCCAGACAAAATGAAGAAATGTCAAAATAATTGCAATATTTTGACATTTTTTCTTCCTTTGCAGATTTTTGGATTGTTCCATAGTTTTGTAGACAATTTAAAAAAATCTTATCCACGATATTTTAAAGAAATCTCCCTCATGTAATACCACTAGGCATCCAACGAAACAATTAACATTTTTCAAAAGAAAAATAAAACAAGATACAAAAAAACCCCAACGCATATTTTTTAACATATTTCCGGCAGATCAGGTCATTAACCAATAAGTGGTAAAATTGTTGTTGGAGTGAAATAACTTTATTCGATTGGTATGTTTGGACCTTATTTTGTCCATGTTGGTTTGGTCGGTTCCTTTGTATTTCAAGATTATCCATTATGTTCAATTTGCGGCTTTTTGTTGCATTTTCATTGTTGTATCCATTGTGCCGAGTTCGTAGTTCTATTTGGTTAGGGGTAGTTGCTGTCTTTTTTTAATTGCGATTATCTGTGATTTAAAATCCACTCAAATGATTGGATTATGTTTACAAACACTGTTCACACGTTGATTTAGAATTTTTCTTTCCGGACACAAATAGCAAATATGCGTCCCATTTATAAAACCTGGATCGACGAACAAATACGCAACATTCCACAAAATCACATCAAATGGTTGGTCGAAATAGAATAAATTCTTTGGAGCATCAGTTATGAATAAAATATTTATTTCCATTGCATTTAGAATTTGCATTTTGTGCCCTTTCATTTTGTAAATTTCACTTGCAGTTGTTTTTAGCTATTTATTCATGGTGCCCACGTTTTCAATAAATTATATTTATACGCTTTCATTTGTGTTATGGGTTTCGTTGGTTTCGTTTTTCGATTTTGTCGATTTTCGGTATTGTTTTATGATTTTTCATTTTATTCTAGAGCTATCTGTTTAGTTTAATTTATCATATTTTTTTTCTCTTTTACATTGCTTCCTGGTCCACTTTGTGGTCTTCAAATCTTCTTCACATTATTTACTACTTTATTGGGAAAATTTTAGCTCATATTTTTATTTTCTTTTAATTTTTTCTTTAAGTACATTTTTTATGATTAATCTACCACTATATATGGTTCCATATTTGTATTATTACAAACAATTTACTATAACTATCAGATTATTGGTTGAGCAGTAAATGTTTACGTTTCATTTATTCAATTTTTAAGACAGGTTATTCTTCTTTTTTGTTAGTTTTTTATTTGGGTTGGTATGTTTAAAAAATCCATTTACTGATTCATCTGCGTTGGAAATTTTGAACTCAATCCAACCGAGCTCAACCCAAAATGGGGTTGTAAATGTTTGCGTTAGTTTGCTGTTAAGAAAAATCGTGTTGTCGAAATACACTGAGTACCCAACGTGATCCAATCCAAGGCAAGGGTTAGGTTTGATTATTTAAATTTAAATGTTTGTTCTAAATAATAATCAACCTGAAACGAAAGAAATTAAATTATATTCCTGGTTTTTAAAAATTAAAACTGAAAACTGAAAAATTAACTGAAAAATCATTCAGCTTAACCCAACTTAACTCTTTTTGGTGTTGGGTTGGGTTACATTGTGTAATTAATTAAAATCTTATACCAATATTATCATCTCCGTCAAAACACTACAATTGAAACCCCGTATATGAATGAAGGTTGGGTTGCAGGTAAATTAATTTTAACACAACATTTTAGCCAATATTGGTATCTTAGCTTCGCTTATTATTTAATGTTGGTTTTATTTCATTGTATTTTACATATCGTGATTAACTTTAGATTTCCTTCTATTTTGGTTGTTCTCTTTATTCGTATTTGTTATCGTATTTTTTCGATAATCTGATTTGAGTTAGATGTCGTTTTTCGTTATTTTCTGTTCCATTGATGGATTTCTTTTGGAATTTAATTGAATGTATTTCATGAACTTTGCAACTTGGATTTAGCCCCCTGTATTCCTTTAGTTATTTTTGCATTTTTATTATTGTTCTTATTTTTCTTATTATACTTATTATTATTATACCCCCCACCTAGTTGAATTTATTTAGTGTGTCGACTTTTTCGACTCTTAATAGGACGTACAGCACACAGAATTTCTTTAATTGTTAGAGTTTGGATTATTACACTATTTTTTTGGTTGCTATTGTTTCATTTTTATTTTAGTTCGATATTGCGTTTAGATTCTTTTGTTCTTATTTTTTTACTGTTAACTTTGAATTGGATTGGATTTGGTTCCTCTAAACCTTTTTACATTCTCAGACCCAGGTTAGATTATTCTTTAGTTTGCTATTACTTAATTTTAATTTTATTTTATATTCATATTGCGTTTAACAATGTTTTTGTCTTGTTTTTCTTTGTGTTAATTATCTAGTTTCACTTTGGTTCCTTTGTACCTTATTTCGTAAAATTTGCAGCAATTTAATTCAATTATTTCAGCGATGATGGCTTTTGTTTATTACAATTTTTATTTTATTGTGTCTGTGTTTTTCGTAGACTTTTTTGGTTTGGTTCCGATATTTGAGTTTTGTGGTACATTTTTTAAACCATATGATTTGCTTGTTCTCCCAGTTTCAATTAAAGAAATTCGCTTATAACAAAATCAAATACGTTTTACGAATTAACTCTGCAAAGCCATCACAAGCAATATAAATTGCAATCAAAATATTTTCTAATAAAAGGCCAGAAGAATTTTTGTTTCGTTATTGAGATTTTTTTCAAACCGTCTTAGCTTTACCGAATCGTTTGTTTTTTTGTCATCTTCCTCCTATTTTTTTTTATTTTTCCCTGTTAAATTCACGTATTGTCTTGGGGTTATTTTTTTGTGTATTTACTGTTATTACCATTTTATTTTCATTCAATTTCTCACTGTTGTGGTTCTGTTGAAACTGACTTCGGGCCAATAAGTGACAGAAAATGCCTTTTACAACATTTTCTGTCACTATTGTTCTGTGAGAACAATATTGTTTTGATCTTTGGAAAACTCTTTCGTTTCAAACACTTTTTTTACAATTCTTTGTTGAACATTGACATGATGTAGTAAGAAGACACAATGTTAAATGTAGTAAACGACACTGGTTTACTAGTTAACTAGACTAGTTAACTAGACCACATAATTGAGTATATAAATCGAATGCATGAGATGCAAGGGGAGTTTAAATTAAAATTACTTCACGTTCAACTAAAGTTGAATTAGTTGGATCGGTGCGACGATTTAGCGAGTTACATTCAAAGCCATCCGTTCGATCTTGTCGTTCCCGCAACGACTAAGGTTAAAGTCAATCACAACGACTAGGCATTACCAATCAAGCAAGTGCTGACATCATAAACGAGCCAAATATACGACCAACTTAACCATGTAAGCGACTGCTTTAAATTAAAATTAATTAAAGTTCGACTAAAGTTGGATTAGTTGGATCGGTGCGACGATGTAGCGAGTTGCTTCAAGGCATTCGTTCGATCGCGTCGATTCCCAGAACGACTAAGGATAATGTCAATCACAACGACTAGGCACTACCAATGAAGCAAGTGCTGACATCATAAACGAGCCAAATATACGACTTACTTAACCATGTATTCGACTGTTTATCACATTTAAAGAAAATGTATTATTCGACATCGCTAAACTATGCCACCTACATCGACCCAAGTGGGGACAGACTTGACAATGTAATCAATTTTGAATCAAGCAATTAAACACTCAGCGCCTATTGAATAAATAAAGTAATGGTTCCACGAGAAAATCTAACCTGGACACCTTGCCATACAAAATGCACGGAGAACTATGAATGCGAAGAGATGTACAATTTAAGCAAGTGCAAATATAGCCAGTCAGCATCTATTTTTGTTGCTAATTTTTAAATCATTAATGAGTAACGCCGTCTATGAGGACGTAACAGCTGTTATCATCTGATACAAATTTATTTTTATTATTGAATAGGTAGGTCTATTCGTAAAATATTCTAGAAGCATTGTTATTTTGACGTAACCTTCACTGTCATTCTTTATTAAAGCAATTTTTGGGAATATTTTTTCAATATTACTGCAAATAATTATTGTTCACGAAAATGTAAATTCTCGGCGACAAACGCGAAAAAATATTGAAATTTCCGATCCGAAAAATCCTCCCCGACGTAGATATACGCACAGATTGCATAATTTTCGCCGGACGATTTTTTACGCGCCATTAGCGATTACGGACTGCACGCCACTGTAGGACAGCGCCGGAATATTACGACATAGGAAGGACGTCGTACTGGGCGTTCGGTGTCACGACATTACGGACCAGCGGTGCCTTCGACGTTGGAAATACGGGAAGCGTGCAGTTTTCCGCGGCGTAAAATATTTGCGATCACGTCCGCAGTGTTTAACGCGCGCCGACCGAGTCGCGCTGTCGCTAATAGTGGTTGCAATGGGATTTTTTCGCGCGGCGCGTCTCGCCGACGGATCCCGCGCTGGCCGATTGTATTATGCAAAAAACGCGCAGTTTTATGAACGCGCGGTACGTTGGCATCGTGCATGAGTGTATAATTTTGAGAGAAGTTATTATTTTAAACCACTACGACGACCACTTGCACTTAGCATTATAATGTGTACCGTACCGGGTTTATCATGACTGTGTTTTGTTGGATTTTTGCTGCGATGCTTTAATAATAATCGGCAGTTGATTTGCATATTTTTTTCTGTCGGCGGCAGTGTATAAGACACATCAAAAATTATGCTTTATCTTATGGCAACGTTATCAACGATTATACAAAAATCTACCAATATTTTTACGAGTACAGTAAATTACAGAAAATTTTACTTATTTCGAATTCAACATAATTTGCATATTTAGTGACCCAACTCAACCAAATCCAACACAACTTAACTCAACTCAACACAACACAATTAATTCAACGTTACCATCAATCAAATGTGTTGGGTTCGGCTATGTTGGGTTGGGGTTGGTTTAGATTAGGGAAAATTTAAATCTTGAAATTCATTACAAATTCAAATTAAAATAAAGACCCAATCAACCCAACACAACACAATTAATTCAACGTTGCCATTGTTTGTTTTTATATTTATTGTCTGAAACTGAAAGGCAGAGAAATTGCCTCTACTGAACTACTGAGTATAATATTTTTGCAATCTTGGCTTATACCTTTGTTGTAAATTGTGCTGCTTTCTATATCCTGTTTGATTTTTCATTTTTATTGATGTACTTGATCATTTCTCTCATTAGTTCTTGTCCTGGTGCTTTTGATTTTTCTGCTCACTTGCTCGTGTTTTTTTACCAGTTTTCGTTTAGTCGTCCTTATGTTGCCTTTCTGTTATTTTGATGTGTGATGTGGGTTCGTTTTTCAGCTCTTCAAATTATTCGGACAAATACCGCATTCTTCATTTATTAAAGCTTTTCGATTTTCTTAGAATCTCTCACGTTTTAAGGGATCAAAAAAATCTAATTTTACTAATTCTTTCCCAAATCAACTTTTTAATATTCTTCCTTTGTTCTTTATATCAATCGTAATTTATTTAATTTTTGATTGGGTAGATAACTTCTTCGTTCTCCCCACTTTTTAAGTAAAAAAAATCCTTAGGATGAAGGTTTATCGTCCTGCCTAATCCACAGATGTCTTTCGCCCCTGTTTTCATTCAGTTTTGAAATTCCCACATCTTGTTTTCAAAGCGATTTTTTTTCAACTTTGCCATTAATCAATTGGGTTGGGTTAGGTTGGGTTGGGTTTGGTTAGGTTGGGCTGGGTTGTTTTGGTTTGGGATTGGATTAGGTTTTTTTTTCAAATTTTGCAATTTTTACAATTATTTCAATTATTTTTTGAAATTCGTCGCCAGCGCGAACGGACAAACAACAAAAAAATATTTACAAAGTGATTATCATATTATACCACCACTAATTAATCAGCAGCATTGAAGAATCGGCGACCATTTCCAACTCGCAGACACCCCGTCGCCGGCCCGTCGATGCAGACGTTCCGCTGCTGCGAAGTGCAAAACGTAAAAACGCCATCAAAGGGAGGCGTTCCGTTTCGTTTATCGGCCGCGAGCACAGAGAGCACGGCCGCGGCCGGCTAGATTGCTCTCTCGCTGTACGCGAGCGATCAGAGACCGGACAGATGTCCAGCCGGTAATTTGAAGGCGGTGCGGCACGTTCGCCGTGTCAGAGGCGAGCATTATCATTGCCGGAGTGTCCTCTGGCATCGCGTCCTTTGACGGAGCCGACAACCGCCGCGTTTAATCGCGCGCACCGCACCGCCAGATTACCTTACATTTGATTACATCCACAACACCTACCGGAATTTTTAGTGTGCATTGTGTAGAACGCGGTGACGGAAAAATTACTCCTAACTCAATTAGATTGATTCGGCGAGGAGCGGCGGCGCCGCTTTGATAAGTCCCAGAAAATTACTTCATTGTTTCACTATCAAAAGAAATAATTTACGGGCAAGCGGACGAGACGTTTCAGAAAAGGTGAATGTAGAGGTTGTGATTAGTTTAAGAAGCGTTGTAATTTTATTATTAATTATAACTGGTGTAAGCTGCTTTAATGAGTTCAATGCGATTTATTGAAATAACTCGAAAAGATAAAGAGTTTCTCTGGTATAAAATGCAATAAAAATAATTTATAATAATTACAAATAAACTAATAACATTCAGAAAATTACATCTTCCTTTTTTATCAAATTAATTTACTGTAAGCGTTAGCTCATAGTTATTTACTTCTGTAAGTTACGGTTCGTCATCAATTTGATTGGAATGGATTGAAATTATTTGACAATAGAGGAATTTCGTCACTATACATTGCCTCCAGACAATTATATTTTTATTTATAATGGCAATTATAATCGTATTAATGGTGGCTCTGATCTGCCAGTCTGATCAGTCTTATTGAAATCGGTTTAGTATAATTTACTAAGCTGTATTTTCTGTATTCAAACGTTGTGGTGTTTAAGCCATAAATTAATTAACTAGTGCTCTTAATAACGTGAACATTAAGTAAGGAAACCTGTTGATTTAATAAGTAACTGCCTGTAAGGAAAAAATGTTTGCTGAATGCAGATGATTTGAAGCTATCGATCATGCTCTTCTAATTTATTAATATGATTTGATTATTTGATTTTTCTTTGTCTACTGTGAGGCTAATTGATTTGAAAATAGCAATTTTTTTACAAAGGTTATTATTTTCATGAATGATATTTGTGGTGTACGATGTTCTTCATAGCACGTCATGTGCCCTATTTGCTTAGATTACGATATGAAACGTTTCTGGTTAATTTAAACTTAATAATTCCAGCACATATTAAGTAATAACAATAACGATTTAACAAGCTTTTCCAGATGAATACAATAATAGGAATCATATGAAAAGCCATGCAGAAATATCGTCACAAACAAATAGATATACTATAAATAATTGGAATCGTATTAAAATTCGTAATTAATTGCTAATTGATATCATAAAATTCTTGGTAGCGATTTGTATAGTCGAAACACATTTTTTTGTGTGCTTATTAAACTGGTTTTTGGTGAACAAAGGTATTATCCTACTGTCCCTTGTGTATTTTGGCGGTGTACTAATGAATATCTTCTCACCAGTTATCTATCATTCACATACGTGAATTGGATAACCGCTGCGGCGTCATAAGCAAATAATGTTATTGATGGTTTACAATAACAGGAAGTTTATTAATATGTATATTAAAAAAGGCCGGCGGACTAAGAACCGATCCTTGTGGTATGCCCATGAAAGTAATGCACCATTCAAATGGAGCAAAGATGAGAACTGTGTACAGATAGCAAAAGGGTAAACAATAAAACAAAAAATTAAGAACGAAAAAAAAATGCAGAGGAAGATAGAGGATATAAATATTGACACTTGGAATATAAGAGGATTCAACGAAACGAGAGAGAAAATCTGATTGCGAAGCTATATACTAAAAAACTGGAAATGGAAGAGAAAGTGATAATAATTCCAACTACGCACCCAGTCACTGGTCCGCATATGAACCTCCTCTTGGATTGGTCCTTGATGGTCCTGGCTGCGTCTTTGATGGCCCTCGCTGCGTCTTTGACGGTTCTTGCTGCGTCTTTGTTAGTCCTTACTGCGACTTTCATTGTTTCTTTTGTCAACTTCCAAACCTTACTTAATCTATATCCATCTCATCGGTTGAAGTTGTTCGGGTCCTTAATAATTTCCAAAGATTCTCTCACTATCCGTGGATGTAGTTTCTGTAGTGTTCACCTACTTTTCCAGTATGTCCTTGTTCGACATCTCTGCGATGCTCCTGGACTGTGTTGTCCAATATGCGATTTTCCACACTGGCATTGACGTTCGTAGATTCCTTTGGCTCGTAGCACTGTTGTCCTTGTTGGATGTAAGCAGTTATTTAATTTTCGTCATCGTGCTCACCCTGACGTTGATATTCTTCTTCTTTAAAGTTTTCATTAACTGTCCACGTAATATATGGTAGCTTTGCGTATCTTGCTGTTTTTTTCTGGATCACTCTTCTTCTTTTTTATAGCGCCGGCTACTTTCTGAATCTCCTATACTTTGTAGGCATTTTTCTGCAGTGCATTCTTCACAAGTTCGCATTTCCTCAGTTTTGTTGCTAGCCTCACTAATGTTTCCCGCTCTGTGTAGCAGGATCAGTTTTATTGTCGATGGTGATATGAGGTTGCGTGTAGATATCGGTCCTTGTGGTATACTTCGTGTCGCCAAACTTCGACTGTAGTAATGGTAAGCAGTTACTCTCTTCTATCTCCATCGTGATGTTGATGATATTGTCCGTTGAAATATCTCTTGTCCATACCGTCCATATCACGAAAGTGTCCACTAGAACTGATGGCTTTTTCTTCGAAAGTGTTCATGAAAATGTCGGCGATGATTGGTGAGTGTGTTGTCTCTGCTCGTAGAAAATAATTTATAGTTTAACAAAATTTTGCCAGATCAGTATCATATTGGAGTCGTTGTGGTATAAGCCGTTGTCTGATGAGCTCTAAAGCTTCTCCACAGCACGGAGGTGAAGAAATTCTACATCGAAACTCACTGGTATGTCTTTGCCTCTTACTTGCTGTTTATGTATAATCTCCATAAAATGTTCAGAGTTCTTTATAAAACTACTTGTCAATCCCTCGTACTGTTGTAGTTATTTAGCAACATATCTGGCTAGTTCGTAAATTGAAGATCTGGAGGTCCACACGTGCTCACAATCGGTCTAGAGGGTTTCCAGTTTTATGTATCTGCGGCAGTAGGTATAGTTTTGAAGACTGTGTTTTTGATGTCAGTAGACGTCAGTGTTATTCCGTATGGCTGACTCCTTGATCGATTGCCTGGTTTGACGTTCGATTTTAACTGTTCAGCCTCCGCTTAATTTCTTATAGTGTTCGGTGTCTAGCAACATGTTGCTGGCATCTAGAACGATGATATTTTATTCTTACGAAGTTTTTCTGTCCTCTAGATATTTCTAATTAGTGCTGGTTTTGTATTTTGCCCATTTCATGTCTTATTTTTTCTGCTTCTTCTGCTAGTAGAGTCTTTATTACACATTCCGATTAGGTGATAATTTCGTCCTTCGGTATCCTGATTGGTGGAATAGTGAAATTTAGCTCTTTCAATAATACTTGGTTTGCTCTTTGGATAATGGTTGGTTGATTAGATTTACGACAATCTTCTTACAGGCCAATCCTAGTAGTACAGTTTCTCAAATTTCTTGCTTTACTTTCCTGTTGAGTTGATGTTCCGCGAGTTCATAACTAATCCGGGCCACTGTTTTCCACATATCTTCAGATAGTAGTCAACCTAGTTCCAAATGTTGGTGATACAGTTCGTCGGATAATATGTTCGTAGTATGTTTGGTGCACTTTGTAATATAAATTTAGTGTCGTGGGTATATAACGAGAAGCAGTAGATTTCTAAACAGTATGATCAGCGAAATGTCAAGTTTATTTCAACTACCACGGTAACACAAGGAAGACACACTTTACAGAACAATTGCCGTGGAAGCCTACACTCAATTATAAATAGATCTACGTAGAAGAACTAAACACTCGAACGAGGAGATAAAGACAAAGGAACATAAACAAAAGAACAACACGGAAACAAACTACAAAGATAATAATCGACTGCTTTTAAAATTGCACAGAAATCAAATGGCAAGAAAGAAGGATCAGTTGTAAGCAGATAGAGCAACAATATGCGTGGGGGGGAATTTTTAGAAAAAATGTTCATAGAAGGGTAGAAACAGGATAAGGAAGGAACACAAATGACACTTGGGATGAGAAAGAAGGAATACAGAAACATAAAATGAAGAATGATATCTCAAATTGAAAAATGGAAAAGTTAGTGAAAAGATGACTAAATGGGGAGGACAGATGAAGCGATATGGCTCATAACGAAGGAGGAAATAGTAAACTGAAAGAAAGAATGGGAAAGGAACATAATATCATTGCACAAAAACAACATCATGACCACAAAGGAAAATTATGCAAATGTAATGGAAAGGAATAGAAAATGGGAAGATATGTGTATGGTATTTATAAATTTAAAATTAGCGTTCGACAAGATGGAGGAAGTTTGGAAAGAGTGTGTCAGATAAGATTATAAAGTAAGAGGAATGGAGGGAGGAAGGAAGGGAGTGACGTGGAGGGATTTTGAAATGAAGGACTTAAGGAGGTGTAAGTCAAAACTAATTTCTATTCACTGATCACTTTCTCAGATTCTCCAAGGTTTGCAATGGCGCATTGTCTACGTAATCCCACAAATAGATATTTCTAAATGTGTCGTAGATAACGTAATGAATTCTTTTGGCGAATCCAAGACGAGGGTTTTTGGTATTTATTTCCATCATAACCTGCACGTCATTTAATATATAGAGAAAATTGTGGAAAGTCATTGATTCCTTTGGCTAAATTTTTTCGAATTGATTTTTGGAAATTATAGCCATTGGTATGTAGTTTATTATGCCTGATTTAAATTAAGTCGATCTGCACAAAAACCAAAATGACAAATTTATGAGAGAATTCCAGTGCACAATATTTTAAAAACTTATTAGAAATTTGATTAAAACGTAGTTAGGAAGTTGTGTTCTTTATTTAATATATTGTATTGCAGATTGCGACAAGAGCTTGACTAGAATAATAATTATTTGATTATTTATTTTGCCTTCAAATAGTTGACTGTTTTTCTAGATGTACACTTCAGTTCATTAGTTATTCAATCATTTTGTGTATATGTGTTTCTGATTATGAAATAATCACTAGCATTTTCCTGATGTTTTGATGTTTTAAAATGTCAAAAGTTGTGAGTTATGGAGAAAGAAGACGAAGCTCGAATAGGATACCATTTAATAACTAATCTTAATTTATACAAATAATGATTTAAGTCTGATTTTTTAATTTAAATACTGTGTCTTCTTTCTTCTAAAACATAGTTTTGTGTTAAGTTATTGTTGCCGCTCAATCTCGTTAGTGAAATGCTTTCGATAATAGTATTTTTTAGGCGACAGACACGAAAAATTGAAATTTCAGTCGTCAAACGCGGACGAAAAGTAATCGTTTTTCGTCCGCTTTCATTTATCGTCCGCAATAGGGTGGCGCCATCTACCGACAGTTACCGAAATTGTATAAAAATAACCACATTGCCGTCAGTGTCAAACTGTACATCTTGTTTACATTAGTAAATACGTGTTGGTGATAGACTTTTTAACTGATTATTGGGTAATTATTGTTTATAAAGCCGAAATAACTTCGAATGTAGACAAAGAAAACATAAACATGTCTGAAGGTGTCACAAGTATGTACAATTGTTCAGTTATCATAAATGACTATGTCAATAAATTATAAGTAAATGTTGCAACAAATTTGAAAATTATATGAGGGTCGCCTAAAAAATTTTGTGTGCACCACGGCCAAAAAGTGTTTTTTCGTCCTCGTTTTCTTTCCGACCTCGGCTACGCCTCGGTCGTAAAGAAAACTCGGACGAAAAAACAGTACTTTTTGGCCTTGGTACACAAAATACTATTGTGTACCAAGGCCAAAAAGTACTGTTTTTTCGTACGAGGACGAAAAAACACTTTTTGGCCGTGGTGCACACAAAATTTTTTAGGCGACCCTCATATAATTTTCAAATTTGTTGCAACATTTACTTATAATTTATTGACATAGTCATTTATGACAACTGAACAATTGTACATATTTGTGACACGTTCACGCATGTTTATGTTTTCTTTGTCTACATTCGAAGTTATTTCGGCTTTATAAACAATAATTACCCAATAATCAGTTAAAAAGTCTATCACCAACACGTATTTACTAATGTAAACAAGATGTACAGTTTGACACTGACGGCAATGTGGTTATTTTTATACAATTTCGGTAAATGTCGGTAGATGGCGCCACCCCATTGCGGACGAAAAATGAAAGCGGACGAAAAACGATTACTTTTCGTCCGCGTTTGACGACTGAAATTTCAATTTTTCGTGTCGGTCGCCTAAAATAGTATTTTGTGTATCTAGGCCAAAAAGTACTGTTTTTTCGTCCGAGTTTTCTTTACGACCGAGGCGTAGCCGAGGTCGGAAAGCAAACGAGGACGAAAAAACACTTTTTGGCCGTGGTGCACACAAAATTTTTTAGGCGACCCTCATAAAATTTTCAAATTTATTGCAACATTTACTTATAATTTATTGACATAGTCATTTATAACAACTGAACAATTGTACATATTTGTGACACCTTCAGACATGTTTATGTTTTCTTTGCCTACATTCGAAGTAATTTCGGCTTTATAAACAATAATTACCCAATAATCAGTTAAAAAGTCTATCACCAACACGTATTTACTAATGTAAACAAGATGTACAGTTTGACACTGACGGCAATGTGGTTATTTTTATACAATTTCGGTAACTGTCGGTAGATGGCGCCACCCTATTGCGGACGAAAAATGAAAGCGGACGAAAAACGATTACTTTTCGTCCGCGTTTGACGACTGAAATTTCAATTTTTCGTGTCGGTCGCCTAAAAAATAATTTTAACATCCATATTCCAACCTTTATCATTATTTTTAACAGAATTTCAAATTGCTACCACCTCTTCATAAATTATTCGTCACCGCAAAATGTTGCAAAATAAATTTGAAGGATTCCAGTTTCCGTTATTGATTTTATATGCTCGTTATTCAACATTATCCACCCTATTTCAAATGGTAATCTAAATGTATGTCGTAAAAAATTCAATTGACATATTAAATCTTCCATATTCTTGTCCCTTACCATATTATCATCTTTCCCCTTTCTCAATCGATTCGTCCATAACAATTTGGCACGCTATGAAGTGACATTCATCACCTACATATTCAGCATTGCTTTACCTACTAGGTGATTTTTTAATTTGTAAATGTTTTAAATAACAAAAATTTTAAATGGTAAAAATTACTGGTTATCGATTATTATTTAGAAAAAGCCAAACGATCGAGGGTTGCTTTTTATCATAAATTGAATCTAATGTTGTATTATATAGTACGTTAGATTACAACATATTTGCATTGCATTTGTCCTCACCCCAACCCAACCTATCGCAGGGATAGATGGATAGTATAAAAAGCTCGCAAATGGTTAATAAGTAGAAATCATTGTTGATAAGCATAGAATCAGTTACTTTAATGTGAATTACTAGCAATCTTAGAAAGGTTAGAAGAAAAATCGTGAAATTATACCTTTGGTTTTTTATAAAAATTTCGTAAAATAATGGTTTATATCGTTTAACACACTATATGTTAAATAGGGATTATTAGAACAATTGTGTGTAAGCAAAATAAAATTCGAGGAGACGTCAACCAGAATAAAGTATATCGGGGGTAATTTACATTTGTAATTGACGTGGTTGAAAAGAACATAAACACAGCTTATTTAAAATAAAAACCACCTCATATAAAAATATCAATTTTCGTACATGTTGCGTAAATAACTATTATATATTTGTGGTCTTTCGATAAGAAGCTTTATATAATATTTTCGTAACACTCGATGTACTCACCTTGACGAGCTTATCTCTGATTTCCCAGGAGAAAATGCCCGGCTGGTCCTTTTTCAGCTGTTCGATACGCGTTTCCACTTCCGGCGTCGCCACGCGCGGCTTCGAGCCGCCGATGACGCCCGGCCGTATGCTGCCCGTTTCTTGGTAGCGATTCAGGATTTTCGAAACGCATCCGTGCGAGACCCGCAGCTGCCGCGATATGACGCAGGGCCGGACGCCGGCCGCGGCCATTTCAACGATTTTCAGTCGGATGTGGTTGGGCAGCGGTCGCCCGTTGATGAAAACGCCGCCGAGTTGGTTGACGCGACCTTGACCTGTAAATAAATCTGTCGTTTAACTTTAAATTCGTGACTTGGCAAGGATGACTTTAATGAAAAATTGGTTGCTAAATTTAATTTTTGCTTCAGTTTTGAATTTAAAATTATAATAATTACTTGGTGTCGGGGAAGGCGATCAAATATATGACAAAAGTATGAAAAATAAAAGAAATTATAGTCATAAACAAAATTGGATTAAAAAATCAACGATCGGTATATAAAAATGATAGCAAAGGCAATGAAATAAGGTTATGACTTAGTTTTTAAAACTTTGTAATACTTAGTTTGTTAACACCGCAATAACAACCATCTATTAGCATAATATCAAGTTCACCACCATAATTTTGGGTTAAAAGATATCATTTGCCGATACTAATTTTAGTTGCCCCAGGGGACCAGCTATTATGGAATCGGCGCCACCGCATAAATGGATTATCTCAAATAAAGCATAAAATAAGGTACAATATTTTCGTGTGGTTTTATTTTGTGTTTGAAATTATTAGTGCTTATTGAAACTTCTTAATGCAGCGCAAGTATTTTTTCTTAAATATTGCTCTTAAATTAGTCTAAGTATTTGTCACATTAAAATTTATTTTCAGGGATTCATTGACTGTATTTCATAAAAATAAATTATGAGGCTGGTTCGATTGTTTATATTAATTATTTTTATTTCAAACATTTTTTTTATATTTGCAACTTTTGCTTGAATACTATAAATGGGGATAGAATTGACCTAACTATATGTTAGGTCAATTCTTTCAAGATAACTAATACGTAATTGTAAAGGTACGATGTTAAATTTAAATAATTGGTTAATTTAATTTGAAAATAATAGATCCAGCATTTTATCTGAATTTTAAATCAAATTTAAGGCCCACATAAGAACAATAATTTGTATATGGTATAAACGATCAAAGTTAATACTTGTAAGTTGAAAACAAGGGATCATACAATATCTACAAATTAACCCATTGAAACACAATGGAATCATATAGCAAGTAAATACTGAAATCTATTCGGTGCTGGTTACAAGTTAATTGAAATGTATATAACTTAGCGTATTTTGGTATGAATAATTAAGGTTGTAGTTGATTTAATTTAGAAGAATTGCAAAAAGTGTAAAATGTAGCACTTATAACGATTTATGCACATCGACAAAGTTGTTCAATATGGTTACGATTGGACCAACGTTCATTTATAGTACGACAATGTATGAATAAATGAACAAACGTAATAATTAAATAATTAATTAAATAAGTTAACTATACAAGAAAATATTGCTCGTATTGTTAGGTACAGAACATTGCAGGGTTAAAAGAATTTATGTAATAAACTCGCAATTTGCATAGATATGTTTAAAGATCTTTTTTAATTTTATTAGTAGTATAGTAAAGCGGATATTGTGGTTGGAGAAATAAAATAAACCAAATTAAATATTACCCTCACCACATAGTACATTATTGAATCCAAATGAACATATATATGTTGAATATGTGGTTAGGTCCTGTTGGGATTGTATTCTCTTTAGAGTTTATGACATTTCATTGATTTAAGCATAAAAGTTGTAGCAGTGCACATGTAGTTTTTCTACATCAGCTTGAATATAAAACAATTATCAGTTCGACTATTTGTTAATTTATTACGAATTTAACCAAATTTGTTTTTCTTGACACGTTTACAGCCCTAAATCCAACGTGTTGAATTAAAGTTCGTTGAATTTATGTAAGGTTAAAAAAATAATTTTTATTTCATATTTTGACATATCTCGGCAATAACACGAACAAACGATACTACAAACATGAAAAGGAAATAAATTGGTTGGATTGGGTTGGGTTGGGATGGACTGCAGTGGGTGAGGTTGGATTGGATTGGATTGGATTGGGTTGGGTTTGGTTGGGTTGGGATAAATCGGGTTGCGTTATATTGGATTGGGTTGAGTTGGGTTGGATTGGGTTGAGTTGGGTTGGATGGGATTGTGTTGTGTTCGGTTGGAAACTTATTTGAAGTTTTTTAAATCTGGCAATTATTTTTTTTCTGAAGAAAAAATTAAAAATTTTCAACAAATTTTCATGTGTTAAAAACTACGTTAAATTTTGAAATAAATGCATTTCTATGGAGCTTCTATTTGGGGTCTTATTTCACAGAACAAAAGCACTTTGTTTATGCCTCAATGAACCTCAATGAACACTTTTTACAACAAATGATCAAAAACATTTATCACTGGTACATAAATATTCATCAATGATTTCCAAAAATGTAATTTTAGGACGTAACAATAACAGGTTATTGTTTTACTATATCAAATTCTGGTAACATTATTTTTTGAAACGTCAAACGGAGATTACACCTTTGCTTGCAAGCTCAAAATTGCAAAGATTGCTTCATTTAATATTGATTGAATGTCTAAAGTCTTCAAGATGCTACATTATAATTCCTTTTTGTTATTGTTGAAATTTAACGACATAATTATAATAAGAAATTATTATATTTATGCATATTTGGCAACATGTAAGTTTCCTTTACATGTTGCACTTTTCAAATGTTTTAAACTTTTTATTTACCCATCAATCACAATAACAACGACGGTAGTAAAAAAAGCTTGCCTTGAAGAGACACAAAGCCGATCTAAAAGTGCATTGAGCGTGTGTCGCCGGTGAAAGTTAATTGTTCGGCGCAGTCGATAATTACCCACAATTGCATTTCGATGTTACGCAATCGAATCGCGGAGACAGGAGACGGTAGCGCGAGTCGAAGGTAATTCGAAGATGAAGATCCTTAATGATGATTTAATCACTTTTGCAAGGGTGGGCCGAGTAATCGGGTAGGCCATGTCGAATGGCGACTACTATAATTTGTTCGGATTGCTGATTTGCCCCGGAGCAGCCTCCTGAGTGATAGATGAACCCGTCAGCTTTTATTAATTATGTTATTTTATAAATGCACCGCAAAACAAGAGAGTTATTTTTTTCGCCGCTCTCGGTAACGCTCGACGTCGTCGTTTTGTCGCCGCTGCGAGATGTGTCGCGGCTCGCCTCAAAGCTCCGCGTCGAACATTTAATTTTCGCGAAACTCGTTCCCGGTGATGCATCGGACTATTTTTTATTCGGAAATTAGATTTAGAAGTTTCGAGAGGTTCGTCACTAAATGTGTAACCTTTTCTATTTTTTTGCTTGCAGTCATCAACGTCTATGTGGATCCACCGACACATAAAATAAATTGAAACCGCAGATTAGACTGTTTTGTTTATAATCAACGTGAACACCCATTGGTTTTTCCAACAAATGCCCATAAAGTAATAATGTCTATGTTTGTGTCATGTCATCGCTAAAAAATGCAATAGTTGAGAAAAAGCTCACGTTGTGAAATTAATATAATTTAACAAAACTGCCTGATTTACTAGACAAAATGTGAAAATATTAAGTATGAGGAACTAGAAATAGAGACAAACCCAACCCAGCATCGCCCAACTAACCAAAACTTTTGCGCGAAATACCAACATTGAAAAATCATGCGAGTAAGCTTAATCACAATATTTATCAATATCGTTGGGATTTTACGCAGAAGGTAACTTGCATATGTTTGGTAGATCAAATATTTAAACTAATGATCCTAGAATTATGCATGTTTAACATGGATATAATAATAAATAATTAAAAACCCCAACTTCCTGGAAAATGAAAATCGATATTAATAGATATTAAAATAATATAATAAATTTAAGGACCAAATTAAACCATAAGGAGGGTTCAGATTTTCATTAACTTGTTACAAGCCAATTCGTTCCAATGTATTTCATAGAAGTTAATTAATAAGTCTAAATTCAGAACAAATAAAAGACATGAACAAGTCCTGCGAATTTTTCTTCAGCTCTTTCTGGAGTCACTGCATACCTTCGTCATCAATATTTAATAAATCATTGAAATCGACGCTATCCAATTTTAAAATGTGTTTAAAAGGATTACACAAAATTTCAACATTGGTATTCCGCAGGGAAGTGTATTGGTCCAAACGTTTTACCTAATACATCATGGATTTACTGTTACCATCGATTATTCAATCGAACAAATATTGCACGTGCATTCAACGTCACCATCCAAAATATAAAAGATTTCTAACCTATTCCCTATCAACAAAATGTAAAACAAATCACCCAAACTAACCCTAAATGAAAATAATTTTTTTAGAAATAATTATGAAATGTAACCTCAGTGGACAAATCTAAAATGCAAAAATCCAAGAAACAAACTTCTGCCCAACTAAATAGAATGCAATGTAACAAATCTTAACATTTAGTGCAAAAATGACACCCAACGAATATATTTTAAAAATTAAAATTAAAAATGTCAGAAAAATGAGAACCCTAACATAATTCACACCCCAATATTAGATGGTTATGCAAGTAGGTTGGTTCAATTGTGTTAAGTTAAATTATGTTCTTATGACACAACATAAATGCGACCATGTAACGAAGTACTAATTTTGTGGTATGTCTTAGATAATCAAAAAAATATTTGCAGTACCCCAACCATATTTGAAAATCTTCAATAAATCTTCGCAACATGAATTACTTTTTGTTATAAATGCACACATTTTTCTTTTATAGCTTGGGTTGGTTGAGCAATTATTTGATATATCTAGACGAGGAGCTCAGAAAAAGCAAAACTATCGTCCACGATTTCCTATTATATTCTTATATCGGATTGAATTGTGTGTCTGTAGAAGAAACTAATCAATGTAATCTCATGATGTCCACTGCTTTGGAAAAAAATCTCTTGTGCAAATCCAACAAAAGATTTCATCTTACACATTATCAATCTTAACCAATCAACCAATTCTTTGAGTGAAAAGAGAAAAAAACTACCCCACCCAAATCATAATACAATTCAACTCAAGTCAACATAATCCCATCACCAATTTTATTAAACCAATCCAAATATGTATGAATTTTTGAGTCTGGTTGGGTTGGGTTCAAACCAATAGAAATCAAGCGTTGGTACCAGCGATAGCCAATATTATTATTTAATTAAATATTTACCATAAGCTGGCTGTGCAAGTTAATGAGATACTTCATTGAAGTCCAACGATCGATTATAAATATATGACCTCGACCTGTCAGTTAATATGACTTGAAAGTCAAACCCAATTAAAAATTTAATGAGACCTTGGATTTACTTGGAGTGAACGTCAGAATTTAACGAGAATTTTAATAAGAAATCGCAGCAATTGTTAAGTATCTAAGCTGACATTTTCTTTTTGGTAGCAGCAACGTCTTTAATAAATTTTTAAATGTTATACTCGGTTATCATTCTTCGGTTTTAATAAAAATCGTTAAAGCATACTTAATATAAATTGGTGGAAAAGTGTAATTATCTCTATGCAAGAATATACAATTTTATTTAAAAAAACCGCACCACTCGACAAAGCAAAATGTTACTCTTAACCCCATTACGAACATAGAAAAATCATGAGATAAAACTCAATGCAAATATTTATCGATCAGTATGGTTCTATCATAAATCCCACCACCCTTCGCGAAGTAGAAATCATTAAGATAACTTGCAATATGTTTGGCTGAACAGGTGAACATTTTGAACTAATTTTTCCAGAATTTTTATTAACACGAGTATAATGTTTTCGTTCCTAACTCCTCTTTGACAAAAAGGCAACTAAAAAATGTAAATCTATGGAACCTCTAAAAAATTATTGTGCAAACCGTGGTAAATACCCGACAATTTCCTTACATTGTCAATATTAAAAATATTGAAATTCTGCAAAGGTGGAGGCAAACCCAACGCAGCTCATCAAAACGTAATTCTGAATCCAAGGCAACTCAGTACAAATATGTCAGAAATCATGATATTAAACGCAATCGAAATATTTATCAACGCCGTTGAGCTTTACCTGAAGTCACAGGACCTATGCAGAAAAAATCAAGGTAATTTGGAAATCAATGAAACCCAATTAAAATATTTTGTTAATCAATTTTTGGTTTAATTAAGCTAGTACAAATAAAATAATAATATAAACTTATCCAATTGCGAACAATTATCAGAAATTTACGCAAAACTGGGCATAAAGTTGAGTGAAATGAATTATTGAAGTCTCCTCCAAGTAGATTGGGTTTATATGAATTAACATGAAATTATGGAATTCAGATTTGTAGACCAATCAAATGCAAATGCAAATCCCAAAGTGTAAATACGAGTTGCAAAGCATTTTTTTGTACCATTTTCTTTATTATTCTCTCTGATAGGGCAGAAAATTTCAAGGAAAAAATGTCAAAATGAAATCAGTGATATACTAATGCCCGGTTTCGCAAACGATTGTCAAATGGTGGATTAGTTAACAAGCCTTTAAAGACTCCTTATTGTTTGTGAAATCCAAAACAATGGTAATTTTGCTTTTAACGGTTCGTCAATGTAATCAATCGTCAAATATTTGACGATTAATTAATGACTCGTTAACGAATCGTCAAACTTTTGACGATTCGTTAACAAGCTGTTAACGACGATGAGCGTTTGTGAAACCGGGGATTAGTGTTCAAGGGTTCCGTAAATAGCACATATATGTTTCAAGTAATCAAAAAGGATTTACAGCTATTATAAGTCAATAGAAGAACAATGACTCGGCACCTTAAACCTCAAATGAAATTTTAATTTGAATACAAAAATCAAATCATCAAATCATGAAACTCGTGATTCTTGTTTGTATTGACATTTTTTCCCTTATTTTCAGGCTCTCATGAAAACTGTGTTCGTTTCCTTTTCTTTCTAAATTTTTTTTTTTCTAAACTGAAAAATGTATTAGATTTTTTTGCATTGGATTCCCTTTCCTTTATTTTCGGGCTTTCATTAAAATATATAAATATATTCATTTCCCGTTCCTTCCAAATTCATTTTCGTTCTGTACGGAAAATGTATAATTCTTTTTTCATTGGTTTAGCTTATACTGGCGTCTCAAAATATATTTGGTTTTCAAGATTTTAATATGAACTGAATATTAGCTTTGATCCTTTTTTACTATATTTTTATATATTCCGAAAAATTTGTATCCTTTTATGTCATTCCATTGGCGTTATTGTTTTTCTTTAATCATTCATCAAAACTTCGTTTATTTTCACTTTTCACCGAATGTCTGCAAAGGATTTGATTTAAGATGTGTTTTGGATTTTAGACGTTTGATTTTCATTTTCTATGAATTAAAAAATATGTTCGATTCGTTTTTGCAGTAGATGCCTTTCCTTTTATTTCAGGCTTTTATAAAAACTTTGTTCGATTGTTTTTCGTTCTAAATGCTTAATAGATTTGGTGTGTATTGGAGTTTAAAAATGTATAAGCCAATTTTTTGTATGAAAATTGTATTAGATTATTTTTTCGTTGGTTTCCGTTTGTTTTATTTTTCGACTTTCATATGTCACGTATATTTAATTTTCATTTTTTATGAACTTTTTTCACTTCATGTGTTTGATTCTTTCCTGCATTGCCTAATTTTTCATTACATTTAGGCTTTCGTAAAAATTGTTTTGTTATGTTTTTTTGTTATAATCCACATTCCATTGCCAGTCACTCGTTGACGAATAGCTTTATTTTTATTTGTTTTGTATTAATTTCAAGTTTCCTTTTTTAAATTTTTAATATAATAATTAATCTATGTTCGATTAGTTTTCAGTGATTTGATTTTCTAATGTCTTAATTTCTATTTTTATTCAATTTATTGAGTTGTATTAGTTTTATTTGTCCTGGTTGAATCTGTAACTTTGCCTTATTTCCTTATTTCGTTTGTTTTACAGCAATGGTCTTTGCCACCATAAGCTTCTTGAACTTTTTACTTTTTTATTTGTTTCATATATGAAGTCTGTTGTGCTTTATCAAGACGGTGTGATGAACAAGCTGAAGATTGAGATCGCCAACCAACAACACCTTGCTCAGGAACGAGGCCACCACATTATTTGTGGTGGCCTATCTATGATCGAAAGAAACTGTCCGTAAGTCGTAGACATCATGTCATTTCTTTTACAGTCCTGGCACATTTTGATGAAGTCCCCGCTAAATATATTGCTTGATATGTTTGTTAAATCTTGATTAGCTGCTACACATGTGGTTTCCAGTTAAAATTGGCGTTAAAAATAAATTCAAAAACAAAGTTCAGAGCTTAGGTATATGAGTCAAGCCAAATAAATATTAGTTTTTATTTCAAAATTTCTAGATTGGGAAACTAGGAATTTTGTATAAAAAAGTTCATATACGTCTCGATACAAGTCATCATATTTAAAAAAATAGGATAGTTGAAATCAGTTTAATAAACTTTGTTAGATGTGGTGACCTATCATAATTTAATAATTAATTTAATTAAATATTTATAAAGATTCCAAGTTTTATATCATTAGCTTAAAATCTAATAAAGTTATTCAAGCGAAATTGGTCTTCTTCAATTCCTGTCTCATAAAAGTTGTCAAGAAATTGGCCTGAAGCACGAAGGAAAAGTTACTTTAATTGAAATGAAACCTATGGGAGCAACAAGGTGGATATGAGGAGAAAATGACACGAAATCAGATTACAATCAAGATTATTTGGGAATCTAGCAGGAAAAGACAGATGGAAGACAAAGACGAGAAGATTATAGAGACGAAGAATGAAATATAGAAAAATATGACGATATGCTATGAAAAATATGAGAACGAAGAAACAAAACGGTGATGGTAGACAGCGAGAGGTAGAAGTGAATGGACATTTTATAAAATTATCAGCTTTTCATTTCTCCGTTGTAGTCATTGGACGCGAACAATTACTAAATATTTTTAATATAAAACTTAAACTTGTTTATTTTATTTTTATTCTAATTTCCAGTATTTTATTTTACATTAGTTTCGACGCCACTGTTTGCAGAAAATTTCTGTGTGAACCAGGCTTGGATTAATAGGTCAGATATCTCGAATCGGCACCAAAAAGGTGCGAAACATCGCCGCCGAATCGATTATCTTAATCGGGTATGGAATAACATTACAAACGTTTCACACAGAAATTGAAGAAATACGTTCGCCACAAATAACGTATTTACTTGGTAACCAATGAAATACTTTAAACAAATGCACATTACTCCAGTACTACTACTCAATAGTCGCTAAAATCAGTGCGATATTACTCCAATAAAATTTATTATTTGATATTTAATGAAACAATAAAACAAAAAAAAATATTGATTAAAAATTAAATAAATTAACAAAAAAAAAACTTTGAAAGTCATAAATTTCCGAAACGACACAAATATAATTAGAAAAGCCTAACTTTAAGAAAGAAAAGACCGACTATTGCCACTCATGTTTGCGTGGCTTGATGCTACTTCAGTGAATATATGTGTGGTGGTCTGATGAGCCCGTAGAGGGCGAATCAGCTGTCATCGCCTTAATACATTCATAGAAATTTATTTTCATTAAGGAAAATATTGTCCATTTATTAAGAAATTAAAAAGATTTAAGCTTTGAACTTTATTGAATTCGCTACATTCTGTCACCGAGGAATCACAGTTGTATTTGAAACGTTATTAGTTAATAAACCGTACATGAAGTTATAAAAGATCGTTACGAAAGTGTACCAAAAATCCTTAGTTCATTCGTTATATTTATATTAAAATTGGGAGACGTCGATTATATTGATTGAAATAGTGCAGATGATTCCAAGAAATGATTACAAAGCAGTTGAATATATGTGTTATTGATAATGTTCACAATTACATCTTGATTCGCAAGTACTTTACATGATTGCAGAGAATGTAATTTGGTTTGCGGCAACGGTCGTCTCACAATTGCTATAAATTAATCATTCGTAGTGAAGGCTTAACCCTTGTGTTGCCACCTGGGTACCCGGGTACCCATCGGCGTATGATTTGTTGAATATCTTTTTTTCCAAAAAAGATTGGCCAAAACCCCCTCGAAGGACCGATTATCTATCATAATTGCATTCTACAAAATTTTGCGTTTGAAAAAGACAACACGTATGAGCCACCCGGGTACCCCGATAGAAAAAGCATGATTTTCGTATAGTATATCATACAAAAAAGTTTGTTGTAAAAATATAAGTAACTATGGATTAATATATAAATAATAACAATGTTTGTTTATTTCAAATTGTTTATTTATTGAATATTTTGAAGTGTGATGGTTGTACAAAAATCATAGAGTTTTCGTTTTTTGCAATAATAATAGTAATATACAAATATTGTACGAAAAACTACAATAAAATAATTAAATTTCAAACTTTTACACAGATGTATTAGAAATCAATGATTACAATACCAATATTTTGTGACTTTTGCTATGTACTGATCACAAACGGGGTTATTACAGTCAACGCAAGACTTCCTTGTCTTTCTTCTCCTTCGAATAGGCTGCACATTGCAAATGTAGCATGATCGTAGTTATCAGTTACCACTTGCTCGTAACTGATCTATCATTGGCATGGCTAGTCAATCTACATAATTTAATTATTATTCTAGTTACAATGGCCTTTTATCAAGAATTTCCAGGGCGGGGTACCAGGATACCCGGGCAGATGCTGTGAGTTTTTTTGGGTGGCAACACAAGGGTTAAGGGAAATGTGAAAAACTATTGGATTCAACTTCATCCCCAAATTGAAAAATTCAAAAATTCGCATAGGGAATTGAACTTGGCCTGGATCCACTAACTAATGATCTAGACCAGTGCACTTTGCTACCAATAAGTTGTCGAAACGTCGACACGGTTTAATTGAAATGATTTCTCGATACTGAAACAATTCGAGAAAATACTCCAGACAATCAATTTCTTTTGTGGAAAACAGATTCTTGAAACTCGAAAAAACTAAATAATGGATCCAGCAGACAAAATCGATTAAATCACATAGCTTGCCCAATGATTTTTTTTTAAATAAAATTATTAGGTTAGGGTTAATTTTTTGAATGGGACGTATAAATAATATGGAGGTGGACGTATTCCAATTGTTTTATCATGCATCCGATAAAGCTTGCAATGGTTACGTTTAATTGAAATTATTTTCGTTGGAGACTGGAGGCAAAAATTATTGATTTTATCGTTGATTTGGTGCGGTTTTGGTTCCGCGACGCCGCAGTCGAGGTGGTAACCAATTGTTTGCGATAAAGCTCGAGGAGTTTCGTTCGGATGGAATCAAATGAAAGAAAGTATACCTTGAAACGGATATCCTGTAAATATCGGCCGTATATCCATTTTTTCACCAACTCGCTGTTAGACCGTAAACATTTCACTGTCCTCCTTGGCGGCACAATACCAGTTTTACGGAACCATATTTGGAAACACCTATATATTACACGAGCACAATGTAACTTTAATCCTTCGTCGTCCGATAACGGACAATGTCTAACGTAACGAAATGAACGGTACGAACACCATAAGAACACCATGTATACTAAATTATAGGTATAACAATAAGCGAGGCATGAAAACAACATATTAGCATCTGGTTATAAAATTAAAGTCACACCATTGGTTAAAAGATTCATACATGTCGCATTGTATTTAGGAAAGGAGGTATTGGTAGAGTCGGCGGGCGCCTTGGACCAAATTTTTCAAAGCGCTCCGTATCGAAACTTACTTCCATTTTGTGCACGTTCATGTGCGCGCGGGGAGGGACTTGTTGTAATATTACTTGGTAATGCAAGTAATAGTAGGTTAAAAATGGGAGGTCCCCGGTTTAAGTACGGCCCTTCCTAGAACGCGGCAGTTACGCACCAATTTCCAACGTTATTATTTCTGTTTTATGGTGCGCGCACCATCGGCGGCCCTATCGCGCTTACGCCTAACGCCAAGGTTGCGAAAAACTAGTTTCCAATTTGCATATTAGGATTCCACTCAAGTCGAAGTCGGATTCGTAAGTCGGGTCTTAGTGCGCACGCTCGTCGCGTTTTGGTACGGAAACGTGGAAAAAAATAACGGCCGGATATTTTAATAGCTGTAATGACGCCATAAAGTTTGCATTTGCCAAGGGTAATTATTGCACCGAGTTTCCAGCTTACTGCGTCCTTTTCGATGTAAAAACTAGAAGATTGATTCGACGCCCGCCATTTATTACTATTGCAGGTTTACCATGAATTGAAAATGTTGAACGTTACTCACAATAATCAATTAGCAATTACGTTTTATACCAAACAAAGCAAGTGCTATGACACTGGGCATTAGGCGTCCTTAAAACAATATACGAGAACCAACACCAACATTCACGTCACAATAAAAGTATGGAATCTCACGTCCACGTCCTCGTCCCACGTCCATTTCACAGAAAAACTCATACATACGTATGAGTTAGAAACTCTCAAAAACGAGCATTGTGACGAAATTTTACGAACACAAAACACTGAGTTTTCAAGAATTATCCTCGTCATAAAAATTTCACTAGTGGGATATTTTATCGACTTCATCTTCATACCGGTTTATATTTTAAATCGTTGCGATTTTTTAATATTTTTTAGATATATTTCGATAATTCATACACAATGCAAACTTATTCGATTGGATTTTAGGGCTTACGTGAACGTTCAGATTTCAGCACTTAATTAATTGGGAATATGCTTATAGTTTGCAGCACCTTTTCGGGTTAAAGAACTCGTGGAAATGCCAGGAAATGTACTGCAACTGTACGAACAACGTCGTAGGTATTACACAATAAAGATCACATCGCAGATACTGTGCTAATTTAATTTTTTTTTATATAATGCTATGTAATAAAAAATGGCCTTATTGCTTTCACAAACGTTTGGAATGGCTCGCAAACGTCGAATTAAAGCGGGACCCTTGTCTCTAAAATATTTAACAGGACGTGAAACGAGTGCGCGCTGAAAGGGAATGTAATAAATGGCAACGTTTGACCGCCGAGTGTGAAAACGTAAAAGATAATATGCATGAATTAACTTTTGGAAGAGAGTACACGCGTAGCTACATCAAAACAATCCGTTTGTGCGTCACATTTAATAAAACATTACCAATCTGCGAGGGTTCGTATGTACGAATGGATGCATTTGAAAATATAGCATCGCGCCGCTTGTCGCATCGCACAGCAACGAGTATTTTCAGAAAATCGCAAATCTAATCTTGCTAATACTTAAAAGATTTGTAATTAATGTATTTGTACTTTACATAACTCATTTATATTCATATAACAATGTTATGTTTTATGGTCGTATATCGTTACTAGAATGATTCAACAATGAGGTTTAAGTTAATTCTATGATCTTTGATGCAAGGGATGTAGTTTTGCTGAGATATAATACAAGCAGGAACAATATTCATTTACCATATCCATGTTTTACTCAATTATACATTTACTTCCTTTTTCTAGTATAGGATTATCTACTTCCGCCGCCGCTACACCTTTCTATTACTATCACATTGTGCTTTTTCCTTTTCCTTTTGGTCCTTTTTATCCATTTCTTTATCACTAGTAACCTCCTCAGTGTCACCAACCCAAACGAATGCAACGAAACCCAACTTAACCCAACCCAGCCCAACCCAACTCGAACAAAGCCAACCCAACCCAATCCAACCCAAACCAACCCAACCTATGAGCTTCTTGGTAGTGAGAAAATTGGAATACGCGACATCTGCGTAAGTTTGTTTTTCGTTTTTGATCGATAGGCTTCGGTCAACCAAAAACGATCTCAGGTAGAAAAATTCGCTTCAAACTTAAGCCGATTAAAATTTCTCTAGCTCACTCTATTTTTTTGTTCAACTCTCTAATTCTCCTTCATCCATGTCTATATATCTTCACACATCCAGTGCATAAATGAACAATTTGGAAATATGACAACATTGGTGTGTGGGTTGTATATTAAAATTGACCCTTTTATTTGGAAATATTTTCATTAACTAATTGGAAAGATTTTTGTGACTCTCGACTAAGTGAACGGATTCAAAGCCGTCGTTGTCCAAATATGTTCCACAAAATAGAAGAAGTGAAAGAAAAACTGACGGCGACTTCATTCAAAGCAGTTCGTAAAGTTTCGAAAAATAGAATCGTCCCGTTGATCACTCAACTCGTTTTATTACATTTTATTTACTTGCTGACAAACGACCAAATAAACGCCACATTGCTTTAGTTAGTACTTAAATTTATTAACCTATACGAAATAGCTTGTCTAAGACATAAAACAAGTTGATGGCCGGTTACATTATACTAAGAAACGGGCTAAATGATTTTTCCATATAATTGTGTTTGAATGAAATGCCACTAGATCGAATTAAGAAAGACTGATTTCAGCGATGTTTTGTCCCATCACAAAACCTTTCATGCAATAAACGATTATTTAAATAATAAATAAACTTCGAATAAAAGGTTCCTCACCAAGATCTGCGGGAAGTATTTCAGTTGGGAAAAGGAAGAACATAAATAAATTATTAGTGGGAAAAAGTTAAATGTAAATGAAAACATTGCTAATATATTAATTTTTAACAAATAATGTATAAAAATTTGGTCCACTTCATCGAGGACAAAATCACTTGCACACCTGCGTCTCGCGATAACACTTTATACGTCGGTATAGCAATGTTTTGATAAAATCGAGTAATTTGAAAATATTCGTCCGAGATTATGTGTCAGGTTTCCCCGTCTCATTCAGATCATCTCATCAAGCTTTTGACATCGATTCTTAATGGATAACATGGGATATTCGCGGTAGGTCACGTAAAGCTGCTAGGTTAAAATATATCTCGGTAAATGAGAAATACGTTCTTCGTAGGTGGCAACAGCAGCAGTAGATACAAGTAGATGGTACCACCATTAGATGACATGATAAACTATCACTATATGATAGAAGCCCCCAGTAGGCGACAAGAAAGCTGAGTAGGAGATGTCAGATCTCAGTTGATGACAACAAGTATAAGTAGATCATAGCAGGTCCTGGATAACTGGAGAGAGATCTCAGGTACCAGGGTGGCAAGATCACAAGGTGACAAGGACAGCTGCTCTCAATGGGTGACAAAAACTCTCAGTAAGTAACAGCAATCATCTACATATGTGTCGATCAAAGACTCATTGCCTCCTATCTTACCACGCAGAACAACTTCGAAAGTGACTAGTACATCACTTTTCCTCTGAGGCCGTAGAAGTAACCAGTACGTCAATTTCTAGTTTTCAAAAAACAACACTCGTCTTTTCGATGAGGCAATGTGATAAGGATATAGTAGCCCTTAATTAATTTAGAAGACCAGTCCAGAAATAAATAATATCATCAATCATTTCACTACCATCTATTCTCATTTGCAGCCACCTAGAATCTTTTAATTTCGTCGTAAGATGGTAACAAATTTCAGTATGTGTCGTCAATAGGTGACGGTAGGCAAAAGTGGATATTAGTAGAAGGCAGCAGCTGCAGGTATGTGAGAGAAGATTATATTCCATTACATTATATATTAGTTTGTGATATCCGGTTTCAGTAAATGACAGCAACAGCAATCTCTCAGTGAGTGTTACAAGGTCATAGTAGATGACGAGAGAACTCAGTTAAGAACAAAGTGCGCAGTAGGTAGTTGCAACTTTTTATTAGAGACATCAGCTTTCAGTAAGTGACATTAATTAGTGACAGTAACTGTTAATAAATGATAAAGGCTCTAACTATGCGACGAGAGTTATTCACTAAGATAGAACAGAAGCTACCACTAGTTGCGAGAGCACTAAGAGACTTGAGATCTAAAGTACGACCGTATACAACGTGCCCCTGGTTCCAAATATAAAGTGGTCGAGATTGGGTAGGAATAGGATACAGTTGAAAATACATTCCGAAAATTGCAAAAGAATGTTCAAGCCTATTGAGCTGGCCAAGAAGTCTAATAAGTAAAAGTAGTTAAAATAAACTTGTAAATATTTTTAATTGCGACATTTTGAACAAGCAGCCGATCGCATTGTTGAGTATTAACTTGTTTGTCCAAATTCTAAGCAATCGCCGCTGAGGGGTATAAAAGAGCATGTCAACACGTTCTTGGTCATAGTTCAAATTTTCACGTTCTGGTTGCTAATTGATATTTAGAATTAAATGCAATTAAGAATACAAGAGCATCGTGATCTGTCTGAATTTTATGCAAATGGAAGCTAGGCGAACACAGGAAGAGTTTGTCCAAGTGTTTGGAGTAAATCAATGCGTAATATCGCGACTTTGGAATCGTTTTTCTGAATCTACGGATGTTCGCCGTAAGATTCGTCGTCATCAACAACACCAAGGGAAGAAGAAGTAGAAAACGAGTTCTTAATGCAGCCCAACTTCGAAATTTTCTGCTATTGGAAGCCATGGTATCAATACAAATATTGGGACATGGCCTTCACGACAAGGATCGGTATGCTCGAATGCTTGCATTTCACTAACAGAAAATTGTCAGCAGAATGTAGGCAGCGGAGCATAGATATTGGGACCATAATGACTAGGCAAGAGAAATATTTAGTGACGAATTGAGATTCTGTTTGCAATCACATAATATACACAATTTGTCATACTGACCTTTATTTGATCCAAAATGATCCGAAGGTATCTAAGAGATTTTGCGACCCATTGTTGTTTCGTACGCAGCAGTGGTATGATTATGCTCGTCCACATTGAGCAAACATCGTAGACAACTAGTTTGATGAAATAGAATATACCACCATGTACAAGTTGCCCTCAGAGACGAATGGGATGGGGTTTTACAAGAATTGTTTGATAACCTTATTGAATCCATTCCAACCCGACGGCAAGCCTTTTTATCTGCCCATTGAGCTCATATGCAGTATTAGCTTTTGTTTTTTTGTTAAAATTAATGAATGAATGAACGAAAAATAATGTGAAAGTAATGTGCCGAATTTTAGCTGTACCCATTAGGTAACGGTAGCTCCAGCAGGTGACACAACATCTCAGTAGGTGACAACTGCTCTCAGCAGATGACGACAGCTGTCAACAGGTTTCAGCTTCTTTCAGCAGATGACATTAGCCATCATAACAAAAGTTCTGAACAAGACGAGCAGATTTCATTATGTGACAGCATATCTCAGTCAGTTAGTCGTTATCCTACTTTTTTGCTTACAAGTATAACTCTATTTTTTTTAATGCATTTATGCATCTATGCATCTATCTACACAATATTGCGTTCTCTTACCACAGGGTGCAGCTACAAACTATTCAGATGCTTGAGGGTGACAAAATCCACAGGACTATAATCTCAATAGTTTTCGCAGTTCTATTTTCATATTAAAATTTAATAATTTGATAGTTTCAATATTTCCAATTGTATTTGCGAGGTCAAAAAAACTATTTCACAAATTTAAAGGCTGAGCTTTTATTTAAAACTAGGCTTTATGTTTGTGCAGTAGATATGGAGCTGGATTTCTCTACCCATAATCAAATCTAAATCAAAGAATATTTACCTTCTTTGCTTTATCATGTTGCAACTATTGTTTTAGCACAAGATTATTATGAATAAAATTCTCCTGCAGCGTTAAGGATTGACTCAAGCGACATGAAACGTTAAAAAATGCATAGGATAACATAATTAAAAGTTCATATTAAATCTCATATTGCCCCGTTCAACAGCACTAAACAAATAGAGCTTTTCAGATTAATTTTTTTTCCTATCTATGATGGTGACAAATTAATAAATGTCAACGTTAAAAAAAAATATGGACTTGGACAAAATAAGGATTTATTTGTCATAGGACAAAACAGACAATTGAAATGAAAAATTGTAAAAATATTAACAGAGAACAAAACAACTAAACACAAAGAAACTAAAATTATATGTAATTGATGAATAAAACTGAAAATAAAAATAATTTACTACGCTACGGAGAACTGAAGACGAAAATTATAAAGAAACGATTAAAAACATAAAACGACGATAAAAAAATACAATAAAAAATATGAATAATTCAAAATCAAAAACCAGCAATTTTTCGCTTTCAATATATTAATTACAATCTCAATTATCTCATTTATAATTACGCGAAGCACTTATCAAGTTTTATATGCAGTTGCACGTCGTACTAAGAAACGCCGTCATAAAATTTCATAACGGCGCCGATTTAAATAATCGTAAAACTCCAACGACACATTTAACTTCTCCGAATGAGGTAATCGGACGTAATTTCCAATGCCCATGGACGCACATTAAACGAAATTCTTGTGATAATCGCCGCATTTCTGTGCGCCGCTTCTGCCGCTACCGGACAATGCGTGCGGCGAAAAAACTTTCAGAATTTTGTAGGAACGCTCGGAAACTTTGTAGGTAGTCCTGAAGCATGGCTAATCCAATAAACCAAGTCATCTGTTAGGGCCCTTTTTACGTGGTCTAAGTCAAATCGACCGACGAGACCACCTGGGCACTGGTGCAATGTTTACCTTAAAAACTGAAATTAGTTTTAGGAATTATTTCGCCTTTTTTGTGCGCCGTTCGGTCTAATTGTTGATATAAATGTTCGACGTTTTTTTTTCGATTTCGTCGCGGATGAGCTAAAAATTATTTTAGAACAGTAAGGTAACGCATAAATGGATACGAAAATGGAGAAATTCTAAAACGCAACGTTCGAAAAAGTTAAGTTATTAATAAGATAAAACTGAAAATGAACGAGAGTAAAAGCACCGAAAGTGAAAAAGCGTCGAATTGAATCGAACGAAACTCGAGCGGAACTAGGATTTTATTAAAATGAGCAGGTTTAACAAAAGCCGTGACTTTTTATTCGTCGTTAAATTAAATGCTGCTTTGTCTTTGCCTTTATGTTACTCATTTTTAATATCATTACGTATTTTCTGTTATTTCTTGCTACCTTTGATTTAATTTGTTTATTGTTTTTGGTGTTTTTTTTTTGATCTATTATCCCGGGTTAAAAAAATAATCTCTTCGATTATTTTAAATTAAGTCCTTTACTGTAATTTGTTACATTCATTGCTCATTGTCTTTACTTTGTATATTTTCATATTTTTGGTTGGTGTGCTCGATCAGTTTTCATTTTTGTTCAGCAAGTTTGATATATGATATTTTTGAATTTGTTTACTTTGTTTTTAATTTTGACATCTGATGGGTTCGCTGCATGTGGACTTTAAGATTAATTTATATTATTCGTCTCGTATTGCTTTTTTTGTAGCTTATTCTCAATTTGATTTTCAGTTCTATTTCTTCATTTAGTTTGTTCTACATTTTGCTTAATGTGCGACCGAATGGTATGGCAATAAAAATCACATAAAGGCCACTCCTAACATTTGGATGTAAAACTTAGACATTAAAAGGCAAAATATAAGCTTCCTATTGTTTGAAAAGTGAAAGGTGAAATTGATTACAGTAATTTCATCAAATTTCCCGGATTTGTCTACGATTTATAACTCTTTTGGCATAATTTGAAATTAATAAATAAATAAAATGGTTGAGAGAGGTTAAAGGCATTGTAGATTGGAGATTGTACTTAAGTCAAATCCGGAAGACTTGTTCGGATTTATTTATATTGCGATCTTGTGACATCCTTACGTTTAATTAGTTTATCGGAGACATTGTTTAGGATCGAAGAATATAGCTATATAAAAAACATTACAAGCATTTAAATATATTTGAATATGCAATTTCGGTGAAGACAAGTGCATTAAAAAGCAAACACAAGCGATGGAAATGAAATAGTTAATTTCAAGGAGAAACATGGTTAGAAATGAAAAACTAAGAGAAGAGCTGTGGGGTATCTCATATCCATTATTAATAAGTTTTCCAAAATTTCATTTATTTCTTTAATTAATTTGTCTTTTTATAACTTCATTTTGATTTGGTTTTCCTATTGTTTATTTAATTGTTCAATGTTCGTTCTTAACTTTAATTTGATTTCTTCATATGTGTGAGTACAAGACATATTTTTCGATGTTTGAATCCTGTTTATCAAATAGGTCCGGACACAATTTTATGGAACGTTTGCATCGACTCATGTTTAGGATGCTAATTGGCAATCGTGGAATATGAAACTATGAGCAGGGTTATATGACGAACGATGTCATTATATTGTTAATATTATTATTAAGCAAAAATACAAAAGCAAATCAATTAAAATAAATATTTAATAAGGAGCTTAATTTTATACAAAATGACAAAAATTTCCTTGCATATGAGATGACGTTCTAAATAACAAAATTTGGCCTTCACATCTTAAATTCTGTTATTATTAAACGAGAATAGTTTCGTATTTATGCTCAGGAATGTGTTTGAGTTAGGTGGCAACGGATGAACGTGTGCACCGCAGAGCGGGTCAAAGGAAGAACGAGCCAATTTCCAAAAATCAGCATCAAAAAATATTTCGTATAAGCTAATCTGTTTGTGTACGTCAGAATATAATCGTCAATAGTTCAGTTGGGGTCTTTTTGCGCTTGTCCACACAGTCTACCCTTGTGTTTTATTAGAATTTTTACGTGTGTTCATCAATATACGAGTACAATGGCCGAAATTGAGAAACAAACAAAAGTGAGGTCATCGAATTACGAGGGAAGTAATGGAAGTGGGAATAAGAATTAGAAGAGCATATTATGTATCCAGAACTGAAGTTACTGGGTTGGGTTGGGTTGAACTTGATAAAATGCGTAGCAAAAGCGGGCAAGGAGTAGTTCCTGAAAATATCTAGAGAAACGTGGAAAACCCATAATGTACCAAAACTTGTCTTGAACCGAATTTAAAATCATGTTCATGTAAGTATGCGAAATTAAAGCAAAGAAAAACTGATGTGATTGTTGGATAATTTTAGGTGCAGCTATATTCTTTGTTTGTAAAACTTTTTAAAATTATTCTCTTCAACTTCTTGTGTAACAAATGGACAATTTTCAGAATGTTAAAGACCTGCTCGGTTGAATGCCGTGTTTGAAACTTTCTAGGGAAGGGGCACTATTCACACTTCTACAAAATTTGTTAACATCCAACTTCTGGGGAGAGTTGTAGCCTACCATAAAATTATTCCAAAAATGGAGCGCCTACACTAATACTTAAAAGTCATGGGGGTTGTGTCTCAGTATATCAATTACCTACTATATTCAATTGGAATTGTTGGGTTATACATTTTGCAACCGTAGTGAGACCATTTTGGTCAATGTGTGTGGAATATAAAAAAATAAGTACAAGAAACGACCGTTTTTGAAATTAATGTAAGACAAGTGAAAAGTATTTTAGAATTTAGTTTTACAACTCAAAACACAACTCAAAGCATACCTAAACAGCACTATCGAAGGTCCAATGGGAGAGAAGAAGGTACAATATTATTGGAATAAAGAAATACGCGACAAGCATTGGAACTAATTACAACTGAGAGGATCCATTCCTCTAAGTTGTAATTAGTTTTTAGTCGAAAGTTTTAATGACAGTCGTTCGAAAAACCTTCAATACAGGCATGGAACTTAATTAATACTGGGAAAATTGCAGAAAAGGATAATATCTTCGTATCTTATCAATATCGTAGATGGTTACTTGAAAGAAAGATGTATCCAAGTAACGAAGAGATTTGCACAGGAAATTCAAGGAGGGATGCGCTAGGGCTCTGTTTAGGACCTACTTCGTATCTTATCAATATCGTAGATGATTACTTGAAAGAAATGTGTATCCAAGTAACAAACATAGGTACACTGGAAATTCAAGGAGGGGTGCGCCAGGGCTACCTACTTTATGGAATGTCTTATATGACGATGCGTTAGAAATTGTTCTGCAGGGTCGGGCTAAATATGTTGCATTTGCCTATAGCTAGCGACAGCAGATAGTAAATCACACCGCATCAGGAACACAAATGAAAATCATTGAAGGTATAGATAGATAGATGAAGGAAAACGAACTAATCCTTGCACCGGAAAATAGAGAAGCGCTTACTATAACATGTAATAGAAAAAAACAGGGCTTAAACTTCAAAATAAACAATGTAAATATAGTGACGAAAAATATTAGGGGATCAGTTTTAGAGAGCAACTGAGAAGGTAGAACAAGTTGGCAAAAATTACCAGGCTCTTACCAAATACCGGTGCACCAACAAGTTCAAAGAGAGCAGTGCTTGCTGTGGTCCATATTACTTCATGGAACGCCAATATGAGAGGGAGCTCTGAGAGTTAGACGAAATTGGCTATCACTGCAAAAGTTACAGCGTAAAGAGTTGCGGCTGCCTATAAGACCGCACCCACCGGTGATCTGCAGGTTATTACGGGAATCCCACTTATTGATCTTATGGCACAAGAAAGAAAACATATCTATTTACATAAATATGATGATATAATCGAAATAGCGAAATCCAGGACTCTTACCATGTGGCAGGAAAGATGGCATGATATTACAGTTACAGCACAATGGACGAAGCAACTAATACCTTATATGGGCTGTATGTCAACATAGGAGACTATTACCTGATTGTCCCGATTGGACATGGGGTTTTCAGATCATATGCTAAGAGGATAGGCAAAGCAGAGGGAGAAGAGCATACTGCGGGAGTATAGACATTGCAGCACATTGAGTATTTTATTGCGAATGGTGAGTAGCGCTAAGGAATACTTTGCATAATATGATGAACGTTATAATGAAAATAAAGGACGGAGAAGACCTAAACTGCAAAATACGCAGCAGTAAGTGACGAAAATAAATATATAGTAATATTGATATATACTGAAGTTAAAATGGAAATAACTAATAAAAATAAAAGAACAGAATATAATGATCCATATCCGTAAAATTAGGTCATGCACCAACTCGCCAATAAATTTTATTAAACGGTTAGTGAAATATATCAATCAGGAAAATGGTGCAAATTATAATGAAGGAAACTGTGTCCCCACACTTTAGCGTATAGTTCAACTAATGCGTATTCTTCAAAGTGATCAATTAAGTAGTGTAATTTTCTCACGGCGTAGCCCCATCCCAACGTGAAGAATTGAAGGTTTCAAGCCATATGATAAGAGATACCAAGCTGTGATTGAACCAAAACTTGTGGTGGAACAAATGCCATTAAGAAATGGGCGACCAACAAACGATAATATATTTACAATGAAATCTTAATTCGAAAAACCAACAAAAAACAACGAAGGCTGAAAGTAGTCTTCGATCTGATATACCGAGTTATACTATGGAGTAAATGAAAACGGAACCCGGAGATATGTATAATAAGTAGGGTAAAAAGGCAGAAAGAAATAATTATGGCAATAAATAAAACGGTATGTGGGTAGATTACAGAAATGGTGAAAACATGGATACTTTAACCAATAGCGTTAAAAATAAACTAAACTGGCAAAAACAAAGAAAAAGAAGAGAAAGTAAAGAATAAGGAAGGTTTTGGATAAACAAATGAAGGAAATAGAAGCAGAAAAGCGGAAGAGTATAGAGGAAATTAAACGTATGGCACGAGACAGGGAGGTTTGGAAAAAGTGGGTTAATCGATATGGCAGGAAAAGTGACTGCAACGCTCGTCCTCATGCGCGTTTGAAAATTGACTGCAACGCACATGAGGACATAAGGAGGAAATGAAAAAAAGAAAATTCTTTTTCTTTTTCGTTCATGTGTGTCATATTTTTTAACTTTAATGCTAACGATTGTTAGATCCTTTCGAGGTTTTTTTACTTGACACACTTAAGGCGTAAATATTTGAAGCAATTGTTGGTCAATACTTTTATCCCAAAATATACGTTCTATGGGTTAAATATTTATCTAATTTATCAACAATTGTGGTCATTAATTATTACCAACGACCATTGAACGAGATTTACGTCATCGATGTAGTGAGTACGTTAAGAGATGTCTGCTACCAAGGAAGGGGCGGCGGTGACAAAGTCGTCAATTTATTTGGGGTGGGAATTGAATCGCTCGGTTGGACGAAAACACCACCAAGTAAACTGTAAAATGTGCCTTCATTTATTTTAAAATTATTGTCAAAAAGTATTTTCAAAAATACTAATTCGATTAATTTCGTTTAATTTGACTTGAATTGTCACACATTGTCAAATATCAAAATTGTTTAAAATGTATTAAGAAAAAATGCCAATATCCACAAGTAAAATTTAAAAATATGAAATTTTTTTCATTTAGCTTAATGAATTTGCATAATTTCATAAAAAAAGTTAATTTGAAAAATGCAAAAATTAAACTTATAACTTGACTTAATTTACTATAAATTTTACAAAACTGTTAAAAAATAAAAAAACTGTTAATTTGCCAACAGCCAAAATTTACAAAAACTCTACCTGTAACTACCACTCGAACAGCAGAAACAAAATTCTGAAAGTGTTGTCAAGAAATATCAAAATGGCATTTTTTAAAGGAAGAAACGCGAAAATTATCAAAAATGCACAAAAAACGTAATTTATCAAATACCAACTTAAAAATATTAAAAAGGCAATATCGAACAAAACTGAACTAAAATCTGCAAAACATCTGGGTTATCCTTGGTTAACTGAAACTTCGAAATTTTATAATATATGTCATAAATCAAAAAAAAGGACGAATCGCAATCCGTTAAACTCGAACCGTAAAGCATAAATAGTTTTATTATGAAAATTGCTCGATAGAATCAAGTGCAGGGAAATTGAATACGTTACTTGTTGTATACCTTAAAGGAGATTAAAGTTTTTTCGGCTCAACCCAATCCAAACCAACCCGGCCCAACACAATCCAACCCAACCCAACATAACACAACATTTTAGAAACAATATTCATTTACAATCATATCTTGACGTTGAAAGAAAGTAAATTGCGTAATTATCCTTGTGTTCTCTTTACTTTATCGACGCAATTAATTTCAAATAAAACTCTAACTTTCCGAATTTCAATGTTATTTTAACGGGTTTTATAGGCTCGTTTGACGTTTCACAAAATTTTCCGAGTTAATACTTTCACCACTCAGAGTTTAATTTATTTTTTTTTTGAAATTGGTAATTTTTTTAACAAATTCCAAAGTATTCTGGTAAAAATGCAAATGTCCTACTCCGCTCCTAATGATGCAACACCAAAGTTTACACCGAAAACGATTTGTCTATGGCATATGAATCTCAATTTTCATTGATCAAAGCGATTGGCGAATGTTCTGGCGAATGTGACTTAATTGTACATTTCCTGGTCGTTTTACAATAACACGATTACTTTACATAGGTGATGTACAGCGAAGAAAATTCGCAGCTGTACAAAATTTATCGTTACGTTTACTGCCATATTAAAAAATATATATACATCTGATTAACCCCTTAACTTGGCAAAATACACAACCAAAAAAAAAGAAAAAACGTTAGAATTCCCAGAACATTCAAAAATGTAATCTTCAGGGTTGGTTTTTGTTTAACTTGTCATACTTTACTTTAGCTTCACAAAAGATGATGTGCAAAGATATACAGATATATCAAAATATCCGATGCATTTTATAAAATTTAGCTTAAAATTTTTTACATAGCATATTTTTACAGTATTTTTTGAAATTTCTATCTTTTTGCAAAAACAAATTACGTTAAATGAAAGAATAATTTGAGAAATATAGACATTTTTAAAATTTTTATTTTTGTTTGCATTTTAAACAATTTTGACTCTTTGACCGTGTTTGACAAAAAAAATGCTAGTCAACAATAATATCGTTGTAATATCGTTAATTTCGACACTTTTATTAAATCAAAGCAAGTTAAAATACAGCAAGTCAAATCATACTATGAAATTTGCATTTGCAAATCGTTCCGAAAAATATACAAACTGCACATTTAAATATGCATTCGTTATGAAACTATTACGTATACAAAATATTTTCCCTAATTTGAAATATTTATGTACGTCTATTTTCGACGCCAACTTTCCTGCAAGTTTACTCACGCAAGTGCGAAACGTTACAATTCGAGGCGAATTGCTTCCCACTACCGCCCGAAAAAATTAGTCAAACGTGAAAAATGCATCCACATCTAAACTTTAATTATCCCAAGTCGAAAATTTAATCTCCCTCGTAACTCGGGGCGTTTGTTTTAAATTGAAACATAGAGCATAATCTGCAACTGCTATAAAGTACCAAGTCGGGCGCGCTAAAGGAACCGCAGCCCCGGGGCCCGGCGGCGGTTAGTGTTTTGAAGCGATGGGGCACCACCGCCCAGCGGATCGGGATATCGAGGGAACGTGTCCGGCTCGCCCCAGTAAATCACCGGGTCGTAAAACCGAGGTTGAAATTTGGAGAATTACAATTAATGTTCGGTAGTGCTGGCAAATGGTGCAATATTGATTGGAATTTTGCTGCTGTTATTTCGGCCAGTTTTTGGAGATTCAGTTAATATAAGAACGAAATTCCTTTCAATCGCCAAGTGGGGTGAGGTTGTAAACCAATAATAATGAGATTTTTCGCCCTGTTGAACGTGAAATGTCGTGTTGTTACTTTAATTTCCGTTGAGACATATATCAATTATTTGAGTGGTTCAGGTGGGTCAGTATTATTGGGAAATGTATCTCGAGGCAAATGTTTAGTAAATATGTTATCGACTAACGAAAGGGATATATAAAAGAGATGGCATTTTGTGGGGTATTCTTAATTTATTAATTATCTTATATTCACTTAAATTATTTAATCGATCAATCTTTTTACTTTTCGATGCATGTCTTTTTTTTGAATTGATGGTTCATGCACTCTTTCTCAACAGCTATTGAAAGTTTCTCTTTTTTGGGTCTTAAACTTCTTCGCATTTTTTTATTCCAGATACTATAAAAAGGCACCAGATATGTTGCCATTAAAAAATTTCAATTTGTTTCAATTGGTTGATCATTTTTTCTATTAAAGTCAAATCAATCAATTTGGGCTGTTACGGTTTTATTTCCATTTCTTTAATTTTATATGCCTACGTGTGCCCAGTGTTACCAGTGGCATAAGGTAGTTCTACAATTCAACAAAACGAGTATTAAAACAGGCTAACTGACTTTGGGACTATGTAGAAATGACAAAGGCGAGATCCTGAACAGCATGAATCAAATCTTGAGCACTCCTTAACCACTCAAATATGAAATAAATGTACGACTTTTAAATAACAGCAGGAAATTGGACAAACTGGACATAGGCCCTCTAGCCGAATTGATAAAACAGGGTTGAGGACTTGTAGAGTATAAGACCGTTTAGTTTATAAAGGTTGATATGGAGGAAGGAACACATGCTGGAAGATTGGATACCAAGATATACTGCATCTGCAAAGGATATTTCCTAGAAAGCCATGTTTGTTTGTTAAGGGCAAGCATTTCTAAACCCGAAACTATTTTACCTATAAAAATATAATAACATGCAATATTTCGATTTGATTTATTGGCATTCGTGCTTCTTGATTGCATCGTATTGGCGTCAAATAATTTATTCAAATAAGAAGGAGAAGTGATGGGATGCAGGTGGAGAGGGAGATAGTAGAGATATGGGAGGAGGTAGTCCAATATTTTAAATAGTTAACTGGAAGTTTAAACTCGTCTGATGAAATTAACTCATATCATCATACTTACTATTCATCAACAAACAATGGGCATGTCAATGGTTCATATGTGATTGATTTATTGCAATTTATTGAATTTGGGTTAACTGGTTAACTTTGTCAATTTCAAGTTACATTTCTTTAAGAAACGTCGTAAATAACTTTCATGTTATTGTTCTTTCATTTTTATCAACATCATTTAAAGTAGCGAATGATGATACTATTTGGGGACAGTCACGTACAAAATTTGTCACCATCTACGATTCTATAATTACATCGACATATTCTTGGTGGTATAAGAAATATTTTTGATGGTCTAAATAAATCTGTTTTACGAAGATTAAACAAAAGTATTTAACATCGCTATAATCCTATCTCGCAACATGTCCAAATATTGGGAATATAAGCTACAGATATTGTTGAACAATATCGTTATTTTATGTACACATTTAGTACAGTTTATATTTTTGAATCTTTGGAAATTTTTTTTATTATAATTAAATATAGTCAACTCGTTCGAATCTAAATTGGATCGGCCACTCAAATATGGGCAGGGGAATTTAAATATTTGTAATGTACTTGCTAAATAACTCAAGATATTTAAAAAGAGGGAAATCGGGAGACGAAAAAAATGTCAGCGAGGTTCAGATGTGGAAGTGAGGAGAAGGTCAACAAATATTGGACAGAGGAGGAATATAAGATCACCTCTTATAATACGTTCTGTGGAAATGGTTGGGACGAATGGGAAGATTGAAAGAAGAAAGGAAAAGATTAGAGGAGAAGTTTGGCAGAGAAGGGAGAGGGGCTAGAAATCTTAGGGACGAAAGAGGAATGTAGGAAAAAGGGGGAAACGGAACAGCAGGGTGAAGAAAAAAATACTGAAAAGGGAAGGGGATGTAGGAAAGGAGAAGTGATGGAGATGGAAGAAGAAATGAGAAGACCCGAAGGAAGATGTTAGAAGGAAATGATATAAAGAACTATTAGTGAATATGCAAGTTTTTTATTTGTTCAAATATTAGTCATATAATGGTCGATTTCTGTGATTTTACACTGGAACATTTAATAATAATAATAATAATTCTTTTGTTTTTTTTTCTGTCGCTCAATTTTATTATTAGTAATATAATTTAGGAAACACTGGCCTATCTAATCCAACTAAGCCAAATGCAAATTAATTAAATTAATTGGATAGCGGTTTAAAGGAAAAAACGACTTGCAGATTAGAGCTTTAAAAGTAATGTTACTTACCATGGCCGTCATTATATTGGGCTCCGTTACATAGTTGTAGTGACAACCTTTATTAGTATATCACGTTAATTCCTCGTTTATTACCCCATCTATTGGTGGCGTCTTCCCCAGCTGTTATTTTACGTTTTTCTATATTCCTTCCTTTTCCGTCAGATCGTGATTAATGAATATTTGGTGCCTTCTTAACTTCATCACATACCCTTTGACATCATTTCACCAACTTCATTTCTAACCCTTTAGAGCCCAAATAATTACCTTACCAATTTCCATCTCGGCCACTATTTAGTTTCCTTTTCTTTCCCTTTTTTCCATTTTCCAATCCTAGTCGGCTAATTATTTTGTTATTTCTTTTCTCAATTCTCATATTTTCTAGTTTATCAACCAACTTCTTTCATCTGCCTCACCATTATCTCTTTCCATTTTTTAGCTCTGCTTACTTTACATCATTGGAGGCTGAAAATATTTTCATTCTGATCGAAGGCTATGACCGATTACTCAATAGCAACATTTCAATCAACGATTGTTGTTTAAATTGTAGTGGAAAACGAAGTCTTTTCAATCTTCCCAAGGTAATTGACTTGAACTTTTGAATCAAATAAATTAAGCTGTGCATATAGTTACGATTAATTAAGGAGTGTTGCAATTAATGCAAAGTTTAGAATCCCCAGTTTCCTATTTTCATACATGGGAACAATAAAACGAAAATAATATTTTATAATATTTTATTCGCTTATCTTGCAATTACTTTGATCGCATTGAGGAACATAGTTTACAAAATAGTGACCAACCAATAGATCTAAACTCAATTCTGATCAAATAGTGGCTAAGATAATTGTTGGATTAAACCCCACCATATATTTAATTCAGTACTGATTTATAATATAAAGCGTTACACGTATAAAAATAAAACAAGTCAAGTTCTTTTCTTAATTTATGTTCGAGTTTTTTGTTACTCTCTCTTTCACTGAATTTGATCGCATTATGTCATTAAATTTACATAAAGAGAGCCAAACCCAATGCAGTTAAGTATAATATTTAATTAGGAGACAGTTTCAAGTAAAAAAAGTCCATATGTAGCTTAAATATGGACAGCCTTAACCCTATACTCCTTACCCTTTAATACTAATGCTCGTTTGTGAGGCTATATTTCTAAAAAAAATACAACAAAATCTTACACTAATTAAAGATGGCCAGTACATACAAAATGTATTCAATTAGTATTTTTAATTAAAAAAAAAAACAATTCACATTACTAGAGAAGATATTTTCATCTTTTGATTCAGCGAGGTTATTATTCGCTAGTTAAAATATCAAAAAATTGGAAGTATATACAACGAATCAATCAGAAAGTTCAAGAGGAACGTAGTCAGGAAAATTTTCGTAGCAATAGAGAGACAGGTAGGGTGGGTAGGGTTGGAAAATTGGCGTGCGAAGACTAAGATATTGTTACCTTCTAAAAATTCAGAAGACTGAGACGGTTCAAATCGTCTTAGTCTTCTGAACTTTTAGTAGGTAACAATATCTTAGTATCGGTAGAATGGATCGTGATAGAAAAGAAGCAGTGAATGCATGCATAGCTGAGATTTAGCAGGAGATAAACGAGCAGACCCTGGGCAAGATAGAAAGATAGTGTCCATGAATATATAAAGGAATTGTTTGGCAAGGGAAATTTAGATCAATGACAAGGAGAAACTTAGACGCAAAAGTGTGTGATATATATGTAATACGTTGGTGCGTAAGTTCTCGCGGCTGAAATCTGTGCTTCTTGGTTCTCGGGTTGTGAACCGCATTGTGGAAATGTTTCCCGAAGGGTCACTTCTTCGCTTCGGCAGAGACTTACGAAAACTGTTCTTCAGTTCTTCTAAGTCAGTGAGAAGAGCGTCCTGAAGATGACAGGTGGGACTCTGCCGAAACGTCGAAGCGACCCTTCGTGGAACATTTCCACAACGCAGTTAACAACCCGTGAACCAAGAAGCACATAACATATAGTAATTTCAAAAATAGATTCAAATTATATTTCATTTCGATTCACTTTATTTTAGATTTATTTGACTTGGCATTTGACTTGACGTGACAAAAACTCAAAGTCAAACTTCTTGACTTTCTGGCCCAATGAGATTGGGTTAAGACAGATTGGGTTGGTTGGGTATGGCTTCGGTTTGGGTTGGTTATGTAATAAAGAGATCATAAAATTTTCCTACGGTTGTATTCGATATAACCAAAATTTGTTATAGAACGTTTCTGGGACAGATCTGTTCCTTTTTCAAACACTGTAATTATTAATTATTATCTACAGGCGTGACATAATAATTACATTTTTTGTTATTGTTTGTTACACCCTATAAGTTTACACAAACTATTGAAATTGTAGTATTCATTGAATTTGAATGCGATATTCAATTGTTAAATCAGTACATATTAGTTAAACTGCGAACTCATAGAGATATTATTATAGTTCAATTGTGAAACGTATTTTTTTCGTCTTAATGTAGTCTAAATGTAACTAATAAAAAAAATGGTGCTTCATAATCAATGGTACCTTAAAATCATTCATGTGGCGAAAAAGGTAATTCTCCTTGTTCAACAGAACTTGCACCCAATTTTATGTAAATAGATTTAATTATCTATGCACTAGTAGTGAGTTACAAATGATTTTTGTATCAGTCGATTTCCATTTGAAGAAACATGTTTTGTATTAGAAATAGACGAAATCTTGTGCGAAACTCGTTCGGCAAAATTTGTGTTGCTCGTGTTCTTTTGCGGAAATTCGCTTTGCTAGTCTCGCAATTATCCCACTCGTTGATGAAACGACACAAAATGATGAAGCGACAAAAGCCAACGAATTTATCGTTAAAGAAACTAAAACCTACAGTCAAACTATATCGAGTTGATTTTGAAATTAATATTTCTCCTAAGAATACCTTACAAGAGTTTTACATTTTTTAAATTATATAAATAAATCGTCTAAGATTGAGTAGTGGGTCCTTGTAGTCACATAGACCTCGAACGTTTGCCACCAACATTTAGATTGGGAGAGGGTGCGTTCGGTTGAGTTACTGAGCTGGAGAGAATGTATTACGTAATTTGGAAAATATTTGCAAACTTAAAGAAATAAAAGATAAGAATGAAAGCAAATTTTACATGATGGGGTATAAAATATTACATGGTCAATTAATATATAGCATTAAAACTATGCAAACGATGAGTTTTAGTTCAGAATAGTTCAGCAAAAAAATCTTCAACAAGTTAGGCATGCAAGTTTTGTGTATCTCGTAACAAGGAAGAAATACTCGCTCGTGAATCTAAACTATTTTTTGCGCATCCTATTTATTAAACCAATATTCATAGCATTTGAATGGGCGATTAGCGTCAATTTAGTTCTTATTGTGGTATCCCCACTGATAAAGATACAAATATAACCAAATTTAACCCACGTGGTGCCATCGATATTAAGTAGATGATGGAGGATTAATAACATCATCTTATTCAACCAACCCAACCCAACCTAACCTAACTGAACCTACCCTGGAAATTTATTGAAAGCATTAATATTCGGTTGGAGGGGGAGGGGGCTGATTTTCCAAGGCACTAGAGCAAATAAATAATTAGTTAAATTTATATCGCTTTTATTTTACTGTGTTTTACCTGCTTTCTTTATTGGTTTATTTTGGATTGTTAGTTACTATTACACTAATTATCCTAGTTTTCATTTTGAGTGAGTTTATTCCCCATTCATTTTTCATTTATGTCTCCACTAGTTAGTTTTTGTCTATTTTATTTGTTTTTATTTTTACAATTAACAAACGTTTAGGCCTTGCCTGTTTAACTTTACATTGTATGGTTTTTATTCATTCGTCCTATATTGTAATTGTCTTCCTTTTTTATTTAGATATTATAGATATTTTACTTGTATTTATTTCTTATTTTCATTTTTTGGATTGGCTGCATAAATGGGTTGGGTTGGGTTGGGTTGGGTTGGTATACTAATAATTTACCAATTATTCCACTTTTCATTTCGCGTATAATTTTACGTCGAAAAAAACATACGATATCAAAATTGCTAAAAAAATTACGACGTTTGCTGAACTCGAAATAATCAAATGTCAAAAGGATTGGCACAAATTTCATAATAGAAAATTGTAGGAAAGCAAAAAATTAAACTGTTACTATATATATATATATATATATATATATACTATAATTTCAGATAAAACAGAAAAATATCTAAATTTCAAAAAAATAAAATGTCAGCATATCCAGAATTGGTTCCAATAGTCAACATTGAAAAAATTCAAAATCAAGAAAACTGTTAATCTACTGTTTCTCCTTTCACACTTATTTTTCTCTTATTTTCATTTTTAGATTTCTTTGGTTGGGTTGAGTTTGCTACCATGCCAATTATATTAATTTTGCTTTCATTTTTTTCCAATCATTCATTCACCTTCTCTACTAGATTCGATTATTTGTTGGTAATTATTTTCAATTTATGTTGCATTCTTACCACAAATATTCTTCTGCCAATGAGCCTCATTCATTGATTCCACGCCACCCTTACCTGCAAATAAGAAAATCACAAATTAAATCTTGTTAAAAAATTGGTATTATTTCATTCCTAAATATGCGCTCATTTTATCTTTTATCGGCAACGCAATATAGGTTTCTATGTTTAATTAGTATATTTAACATTTCTTCTATTATTTCTGTCTTCTTTTCCATCGGAATTAAAAAGCTCTTCGAAATATCTTAGCTTATCCTTTATTACATCGTCTTTTATTAAAGATTTTTCTTTCTCGGATTTTCCATTTATGATATTGCTGCAGAGAATTAATTGTCTTAATGTGCGTAATTATGTTAATTTATTCTTGTACTTCATTGTCTGGATCGATTTTATTGTGTTGTTTTATCACTGACTACTTCTTATCCTTATTCATCTCCTTTATATTTTTCCCATCCATCTTATATAAGTTAGTACCTCTTACTTCATTCCAGAGATAATCGCGGGTGGATTCCCATGCATTTGATTCTGTCGTAACAAATTCCACCTGCCCGTTCCCAGTCCGCAAACCGTAAACGAATCGCAATTACGGCCGCTAAATGTCTTTTTTTCCGCAAACCGATCGTTCAATTACAAGCCGCGTTTCGTAGCACGAAAATGATCCTTCAAAACGACACTTATTATTATTTTTATTTCGCGGGCGAAGCCGTTCGAAATCGCAGCGCCATAAAAAAGCACCGCCCCATTGTTTACCGCGTCTTGCAGCACATCTGTTCCGAAACCCCAATTAAAAGTGCGCGCTTGACGCCAAATATAAAATAATACGGCTCTGAGCGAGCGGGCCGCGGTGCTCTTTGTCGTGCATTGTGCCGGGCGCAATCGACTTGATCTGTTAAATAACTCATACCGGTCAGTCCGCGCGACAATGGTCATAATGCGGCCCGTTTATATTTGTTGAAAATATATTGAATATCGTGTCCAGATATAAATGAGATAATGTTGTTTATTGTGCCGTTCGCTGCTGCCAGCGAACACGAAGGCAATGTTTAATTCCACTTTATAACCGGCCTGTTTTTACAATTAAAGAAAGTTTCATTCAAAATTATCGTACTATCAATTCGGACCGATTCCTCTATGAATCACGTTTTCACAATGGTGCTAATGACGTTTCAACACGTCGCCTTTCCCAGCGATCGTAGACGCCCGATAATGAAATTATTGTTTGCGTTGGGATATTTCATGTTTATGTGTCGACGATACGGGGCGGAACGTAAAAGTTACCTGAATGAGAAAATATTTTACATTGGTATACATCCATTCCGGTTTTGGTGGAAATGAAACATCTTATATTTCATATGATGTCAAATAAAAACGAAACTCCATTAAAGTACTAAGCGGTACTGCAATGATTTCAAGAAACGTGTGCAACGAAATTTTTGTTCCAAACACCTTCCACAACTGTACAAGAGGTACTAAAAGTTATAAAATACTTGAGAGGAAGGGTTGTTGCCAAAAGAAATTCATGAAGACATGGTAGGTGAGGGTGAACATGCGAAGGGTGCTGGACGACCAGTGAGTGTCACTAACCAAGAAAATGTTAAAATTTTTCTTATCGTACTACATACACATACATCTAGACAAAGCTCTGTTTGAATGGATGTGCCATGAATGCTGCACGTACTGATGACGTAGTGCTCACATTTTCGCCGAGCTTAAAAACGGGAATTGTGCATCAAATAAACTAAAAGATAATAAAAACACTAATGCCCGGTTTCACAAACGCTAATCGGCCGTTAACAGCTTGTTAACGAATCTTTAAAAGTTTGACGATTCATTAACGAGTCTTTAATCAATCGTCAAATATTTGACGATTGGTTACCTTGATGAACCGTTAAAAGAAAAATTACCGTTGTTTTGGATTTCACAAGTAATAACGAGTTGTTAAAGGCTTGTTAACTAATTCACCATTTGACAATCGTTTGTGAAACCGGGCATAAAAATACTAAACGACGAAATATTACATAAATCAAAATCGGGTCCTATTTAGACGGATGTGTTATGAAAGCTGACGTTCGACATGATCGCATACAAGAAATGTGGGTCAATGAGCTTGCAAGACAATTGCAAAGTGTTGAAATCGTCGAAAAATCTAGATAATTTTTTTTCCAACTGATGTGCACGAGCAGATATAATTCTTCTTATTCATTCGTGTAATAAGCAAATGCATGCAGACGATGAGGCACATTTGGGTGGCTAACTAACGTATTTCCTCTAAGCAGATCAGTTCCTACGACAAAGTAAATTGTGCTCCTAATTCATGTTTTCCAATCCAATCCAACCCCTCTCTCACCACTTCGTATCTTCCCACTCTCGTGCTAAATCTACTTGAAATTGTAGTTTGTAATAGAATATTCATTATTTTCTGAAACTGTCCCCCTTCACTTTGTATGTATATCTAGTAGTTGTTTTTACTTCTAGAGCAATATTGATATAGTAGTATAGTTTAATAAAACTCTGGCTCCTTATCGAGTTGCCTTAGTTTTCTTTCTATTTTCCTGTTCCGAAAAAGATATGGCTTGTCTTTTGGTATCACTATTTCCCATTACACACCAGAGACAAAGCACCATAATCTTGGTACTGAGGAGTTCCAAAAAAGGAGAAAACAGTTCCATCGGTTGGAAAGGTTGTCACTACTCCATTTTGCTCTGCAAATAGTTCTATTTTAGTGATCTATATTGGTTATTGTAAATAATGAATGGACAACTAATATGTTGTAGAACTTCTTTACACCCTACCCATCTGACCTGGCTTCGTCTAATTTTAATTTAGTTCCTGACTTGAAACATTCCGTGGTGGAAAAAGTATAATTCACAAACACTTATATTGAAGAGCTGGGTGAAACGGATTGCATGAATTGGATAAAAAGTCTGAAATATCGTTTGATTAAATGTATTGAGTTAGATGGTGATTATGTTCCAAAATAAAAATATTTTATGTCTTAGGTCAATAATTATTCATCCCACCCTTTTTTAAGTGCTGTGTATTTCTCTGTTGATTTTCCACATATTTTACATTTGCTCCTCACAAGATTATCTTCTTGTTCCCTCTTTCTATATCTTTTTCTATAAATAATTATTCTTCTCTCCAATTAATTATTTGTTTTCTCGCTCTATTCACCATTCTTATTTTTCTATAGTTCTTTGGCTAACAGTTCTTTTGAGTTTAATCAACGAGTTTTGCTGTTAATTGTATCTCTTGTAATTAGTAAATATTTCCCTCTATTTTTAATTTATTGTAGTGAATTATGTTATGTTTCATATGTATTTAACTTCCTTATGTATTTCATATATTCTTGAAATCCACACTCTTCTACTCATTTGGGTAATTTGTAGTCTATATATCTCTTTTTCACCAGTTTATCCTTCTTCATTATATTTCTTTCAATCTGTAATTTATAGTTCAATTTTCAATACTTTTTCTTTCCTTCCCATTCTCCGTGCGTCATGTATATCCATCGTTATTCGTTATTCGAGTCAATTCCGTTTCTTTTTACGTCCATGGTCCTATCGAATTCTGTTTTGTTATTCCATTTTTATTTCATTATTTGCCCAAATTTCCACTGTTGCTGAAACGTGGGTTCACCACTTCGATCCTGAGTCGAAGCAACCAAATATTCAGTGGCATCGGCGAGGTTCTCAGCCACCCCCCCACAAATTGCGTGTTTTGCCATCCGCTGGTAAAGTTATGGCCACAATTTTTGGAGCGCAGACGGAATTTTGATGATTACAAGATTGCGCCATTGCGTCAAGGATAAAAGACGGGGAGAATTGAACAAAGAAATTCCGTTTCATCAAGGCAACGCTCTTGTCCACAAAAACCATGTTGCCATGAGCGCTTCTGAACGCTGGATTAGAATTGTTTGAGCATATTTACTAGATCTGGCCCCTGGTGATTTCTTTTTATTTCCAAAATTAAAATAATATCTTCCGGGGACCAGGTATTACGACGATAATGAAGTGATTACGGCCGTAAAGGACTGGTTGGAAGAGCAACCGAAAGATATTTTTTCCACAAGAATCAAAGGTTTGGACCATCAATGGATCAAATGCATCGACGTTCAGGGAGATTATGTACAAAAATAAACGTTTGATATTTCTTCAATTTGTTTCCTTCTATGTCAGGGACCGTAAATACTGATCTCCCCTCGTATTTGTTGAAATAATTATTACAAAGAACGTAGAAATGTTTAGGATTTTTGTTAAGGAATTATAGTTGAATACATGCTATCGTGGAATTGCAAATTACAAATTATTGTATTACTACTACTATTTGATTATTAAGTAGCTTGATATTGCTTTTAAATTGTACGATTTTATTACAAAATTTCGCGGTCATTTATTTGAGTAATTATAATTAGAAGGTGAAGACGTGGAGGTTAATTTAACAGCAATTTCACAAATTATTGTTAAAGATGTGTTTTTGAATGTTTAATAAAACATTAATGAAGATACGGAATAATTATATGAAATATTATTATGCAAGGTATGCAAACGTTGAGGCTAATTGTCTTAGTACTTATTATTACATACGTAACAAGCGTTGAGGCTCATTTTTATGAAATTGCAGTTCAAATTTGGAGACTGATATTTTAATAAATTGTTCATGGCATGGACACGTCAAGGCCACGTTTTTAAGTAATTTGTGACAAAAATGTAGACACGCTGAAAAAAGCACCACATAAGAATAAAGAAATTATAGTGTAAGGTGCCGAAACGTAGGAGTCAATTGTTTAAGAAATATATTTAATATATAAAAGACGTGTAGTTTGATATAATAAACAGTTTCATTTCAATGCTTTATTCACACATGTCCTAATTTCGCTAAATTTGCTTCTCGCTCATTAAGTGAGAGCTTTCGAAATAAGAACTGTGACTATCAAAGAAACAAGAAATATTCTCATAAAATCATTTATAATTTTATGGGTTACTTAGGAATGCAAGAATATATAAAATTAAGGAAAAGGGGCAGGAATATAATAAAATAAAATAAAATTTGCAAGTAATTGTTTATGTGTGAAAATTTTACTGGCCAAATCGGGACTGGTATTCAGGTCCAATTAACCATCATTGTTTTAATGGAAAAAAATTTATTTTATTTTTTAGGCAGGATAATTTGCTTGTGCAACCCAGTTTCTTGGCCCCCAGTGACCAGTGACCAACGATTGAAGAATGAAAACAAACCATCTTATTTCTAATTTAATAAATTAAATAATTCTGGCATAGGATAGAAAATAATAATAAAATTATGTAATTAAACTAACTAACCAGATACGAGGAATTTATCTTGCACCTGTGTATATAAAGTTAATAAGGTGATTTGCGTTTAAATCGGAAAAGGTTATTGGTCCTGCACCGAACGAATAGAGACTTTATTAGTAAAAATAGGGTACAAAAGTAAAATGGAAGAGAGGCAGGATTAATGAACATCTGAAATGAAGAAACGAGGAGAAAATGAAAGCAGAGGCTAAGTGGAGAGGACTGAGGAAAGATAAAGAAAATAGAAGAGATGACAAGGATTATGAATAAGGCAATAAAGGGAAGGTGTAAAGGAAGGGTGAGCGGGGAGGGGAGAGGGGGGAGGACGTCTTGGAAAAGAAGGAAAGGAAGAGAAAAATCGAATAAAATAGGGATAGAGGAAACTATTTGGAAATGGGGGGAGGGAGGGTGAATAGCAGTGAGCTAGGAAGGGAGAATAAGGAATAGAGGAATTCACATGGGCATCGTTAATAAAAATCTAGGCCAAATAGAAAAAGGGGAAGGCTGGGAAGGCGCTGTAGACACGGAAGGATTGACAAGATGAGGTGTGGTGAGAAATGAGAATTCATCATATTCGGATAGGGGGGGAGAAAATTTGGAGAATCCCAGTCCAGATTTAGAAAAAAACGTGACAAAGAGCGGGTCGAGAACTATAGAGTGATTGCCCTGCTAAACGTAGTCTATAAAATATATGCAAGGTTGATATTCATAAGATTATAAAAGGAAACCGTAGATAGGGAGACAGGTTAAGAAGAAGAACCAGAGATAACCTATTCGTATTAAATTACTTAATTGGGAGAGAGGGAGAGGTGAAAAATAAATCAAGAAAACTATTCGTAATGTTTGTAGATTTGAAGGCAGGATTCGACAAAACAAATATCGGATTACTGATAAGAGCAATGGAAAAAAGGGGATAACGGAAAGGGTGGCCACAACGGTAAGGCAGATATATGAAGAGACGTGGTGCGGAGCGAGAGAGTGAGGGCAGGGAATGTGAAGACGGGAAGTTCAAGAGGATTAAGACAAGGGTGATCCTTCATTTGTTCCATATTCACATTACAAAATTGGAAGATGTGCTATGAAATGGACAAGATAGGCGTGCCGTTGGCGACGGATATGATTTTGTCCTTAGCTTTCGCAGACGTCAACGTCCTGGCGGAGAAAGTACTGGGAGTAATGTCGCGCAGACTCAAAGGATTACTCGAAAAAATAGGGTTAGAAGTAAACACGAGGAAGACGAAAGTGGTGGTGTTCAAGAAAGCAGGACGAAAACGAAGTAGGTAGAAATGCGTTGGAAGGGAGAAGCTATAGAACTGGTGAGAGAATGGACGTACTTGGGAGTGGTGTTGATGTTGAATGATAGTTGGGAAGGGCACGTGATTCACGTATTCAAAAAGTTGGGGAGTAGAGAAAGAAGAAACCCCCCTGTCCATGGAGTCGATGAAGATTTGGGACATCTGCGCAAGGAACATAATGATGGATAGAAGTATAGGGGGTAAAAGAGCAAAGAAAGTTAGACTGGACATATTTGAGACAGTTGAAGAAAGTTAGACTGGACATATTTGAGACAGTTGAAGAGAACACTATAGCTAGAAAAGTCTACACCAGATCAGACCGTTAGACAGAAATCAGGGGGGACAGATTGGAGGTAGATGCGGCAAGGGGGGTAGTAAACTATGATAGTCACTGGTGGAACTAAAGAAAAAGAGATAAGAGGGGATGAAAATGAAGATTTACAGCAGTGGTAATCTGTCAATAATAATATTTCTTCTAATTCCATTTCAACTAAATCCAACGTAATTTAAATTTATAGAGCATTAAATTTGGACATTGTCTATAAATATTATTAACTTCCACTTTCTGTTAACTTGTCCATTAGCCATTAGATTAAATTGTTCGCAATTGATTCACAAAATTTGTCTTTTGTTTATTTTTAAATTAATCTAATGAAATAAATAGAAATATGTAGTTTCAAACCCTTCTAAGGTTTAATCTAACACCAATTAAGTTTACTAGATAATGTAAACAAGGCGTCACTAGCTAATGGCTACACAAAACGAGGAATACATAAAGCTACAAAATTAATGCAGAAGGAAACATATGACTGAGACAGGGAGCCTATAGCCATAGTCTCATTGCAATATGTGGAGAAAACAATAGACATAGTTGATTCCAGGGTCTTACGCAAGGAGAATGTCGCCACAAAATTCAAACCACATAAAATAGACTCTGCTCAGAAACCCAAAAAACAAAAATCCCGAAACGAGAAACGGTGTACACTGGAGAGTCTAACAGACGAATAGACGTCCGCAAGAAGTTATTGAAATAAAAAGCAAAAAATATGAATCAAATGACACACAAAGACTTCCCAATACAAGGAGACCAGTAAATGCTTGCATACAATGTAAATTTACAACTAACTCGTAAATCAACATGTTCTATTGCATACACTGGACGTATTTCGCAAATTAGAGTATTTCATATGTTCGAATCAATAAAAGTTCCCAAGCTAATTGATATAAATCAGGCCACCTGCATGGCAAATATTTTTGATAACTAATTGATTAAAGCAATAATTGACTACAATATCACTATTACAACGTTTAGTTGGAATATTTTGTAGCTGTTAAATATTTTTTAAATATTTAAATAATTTATAAAAAAGTCGAAACAAATTTTCTTGAACTAAGAAAAGCTTAATAAAGAAAAGATATACAATAAGTTTGATTCGAGACAAAAGACATTCATTAAGATAAATAAAAATGAAAGAACACAAGGCAAACACATCCACCATTAAGTTCAAATTTCAAATTTTTATAATTAGTATATATGTCAAAGTCTTGTGATTATTTTCGAGATTAACACTTAGCTCGTCATTTCCTTCGGACTCGGATTCGGGCTTGATGTACCAGAGAAGTAAGTAAAGGACGATCAAATAGAGTGTATGAAGTATGCTGCACGGACAATACGATGTGTATCATGTCCCTGCTCATCGACACCAAAATTCGATTGTAATAAGTTGACTGCTTATTCTATGCTATCATACAAAACAGATACGTTACATTTAACATTCATTATTACCTCACATTTTGGTTTACTCATAAGTAGTAATTGTACATAAAATTTAACACAGTGGTCTCGAACACTAAAATAAATGTTCGGTCATTTATTCACCTCATACCAAGAAAAAATTGATTTAACCAAAGTTTTCATTCATTTTTGTTATATTAACCAAGCACTTTCAACAATTTCGGAACTTTGGAACATATTAATTAAGACAAACGCCCATTTGACTCGGAGCGGACGACGTGATGATAAGAAAAGAACAGAGTTGTCGAGGCGTCGCGGCTTAAAATTTTGTCGGGACGAAAACGAAAAACGTAGGTGTCGAAACGGCAGGCGCATGAAATAATTAACTGATTATAAATCTGACTGCGCCGCGCCGGGTTCGTATACTCGCAGTCCGACCACATCTCAAATCAATTAAGGAAACGCCGCAGCGTGTGCGGTCGTAGGACCGTACTCAATAATTTTACAACGTTTACCAAGCACGTAGTGTTACTTTGCGAGCGTAATTCCCACGTAACGTTAAAATAAGCCGCATTATCAACGTGCGATATAATTTTTGATGTATTTATTATTGTACTTTTTGCGACTATTCACAATATATTAATAACGAATAACGTAGGTAAGAAATACGTAGCTAAGTGAAATTAGTTGCATATTGTAAGCTTGTTTATATGGATAGTTTAGTTTAGATGTTGTTGTCGTCTCGTTGTGAATTATGTTGAAAGAGACCTCGATGGTATGTTTTTATTTGTATAACGCATGGTCAGCTCGTATGCTTCGCCGATGGACTCTATTGATTATCGAATTTGAGCTGCCTGTAATCGTTTTAATTAACGAGCATAAAGTTATCGCTGTCATGATTAACTTCTTAACCTAATTCCTACATAATTTTATATAGCAATCTATATGATGCTTAATAAATGGCAGCGACTACATTTAACTAAATCAAATGAAATAAAACAACAAGAGTTGAATAGATTCAATCAATAAAGTATAATGTTGCAGTCCTGCATAGATATAAGGATAACATCCACCTATTACCACTTACACTTTATTTTTGTATAATTTAATTACAAGTACATAGTTAATTAATATTAATACTTTATTACAAAAAGTAATATATATATATATATATATATATATATATATTGCATCTTAAGAAAATAAATACAAGCCAACATAAATATAATTTTCTATTCAAAATTAACACTTTATTCTATTAAATGTTCATTTTTAATATTCTATAACGTATTTAGGTAACCATCCAGGAACTACCTCACGAATCAGAATAGAAAACAATTCCTTTTACAAATAAAACAAATACATTCGTAATAACAATTTCGATCGCTCGGTCACACTTGTGCAAAAATTAGCTCCGCCGATTCCGAGAAACTCATTTCTGCCGTTTCCTGCCATAATTTGCCACGTGAAATAATTTGAATTATGGCGTAAATTAGAGCAACTCGAGTTCGTTTAAGTAGATCGATTGTCGACGATGTTAACTTATGTTTAGCTGAAAAATGTTGAGATTACCTGTGGTCGAAAACGCGTGTAGTACTACGACTAGAAGAATTCGAAAAAGAAAAAACTCGCTTACAACACCTCGTCGCACTTTGTAACCTAATGAAGTGTACCTTTTTAACACGTGATATCAATCTCTATCAATCATTTATTGATTCAGCGGGCGGCGGACCTCTTTATAATCTCGGACCTACCTCGAAGACTGGAACACTGATTGGCTTCGAAAATACACTGCGCCGAATACAATGACAACTTAAAAGTTCAGACTTACAGACGAAGCAAAATATGTTAGTTAATGCGAGTTGAAAGCATAGGATCTCGTGACTAATCCAACAACATCGACTCATATAATTAGCCCAATATAATATTATAACGAAATAAATGATTATTTTGGTTAACGACATTAACGACGTGTGGATATTATAAATGAAATTATTTACTTATTTAACGCACCGAACCTCTTATAGAGAGGTCTAAATTGTGCTCAGATCCAAGTCTATATCGTAATCATTGTAAACTTTATCTGTGAAATAAAATTCACGCTCTGAAATTTGAACCTGTAACCTTCAGATTACAAGATTTAAAAAACATTTCAAACAAATGCACAGAAAAAAAGTACGAATCACCATCTAAGCTAAATTCATATACATGACTCACATCTAAAAAATTTCAACGCAATCGTGCGCCATATAAATGCATCCCATCAACAAAGAGAACTGCTCGTCCTTGCGCAAACTTTAACCGAAGGTATACTGATAATCAAGACCGAACATGAACGAAGCATCTAACTGAATCTAATCGGAGCTAATTGGCCAAAGCTTTAAACTGTTAATTACTAACATATCATAAACCCAGCGTTTACGACCATGGGAATAATGACATAAAATCGCGCAAAATAAAATATTACGTCGTGGTATGAATACGGACCTCTTGTGCATTCTGCGAGAGTAGACGGCAGTTTCGGAAACGCCTTTGCGTGCAACCAACCTCATCAATTTTCTAGACTTAGTCGACCATTATGTTTATAATAAATATAACACGAAATGTAGATGTAATAATGATTTGAAAATACACATTTAATATGCATAACCCTGATATGATACCAAAACATTTCCAACCTCTTTAACGCTACCAGGTCCAAATTCTATATCGTCATCATTGTGAACTTTATCTGATTTATAGAAGAAATTCGGTGAAATACATTAACGAAAGGAAGATCCCAAAATGGGGTGAAAGCCTCTATGGAATGTACTGTATGGTCATCTAAAAAATAACGCTTAAATTTAGAACAGTCAATAATCTGAACAAAATTAGATACTGTGCGCCAGAATAGCGTCAGAATCATAAAATAATAATAATAATAATAATAATAATTTATTCAAAACCCAACACCAAACAGCCAATTACAGGGAAAGCATACTAAAAGCATAAAAAATATATAAAATATATATAATAATAGTGTAACATGGGAAAAACATTAAATAAACATATGTAATATACATATAAAATAATTTTAAACAAATCTAAAATATACAAACACGTATAAGAGAAACAATCGACATAAAATAATAAAAAATATAATAAAAAAAATACTGTACAATATGCAATAATCTTACAAGACTAACAGAAAAATGAATTACTCAATTAGTGTTCCAAGGTGCTTCAAAAGGCGTTTATAGAAATTACGAAAATATCGATTGTTCCATCAACATTTATAAGGTCGAATTGTCTGCACATGTTCATAATGGGTGAGTTGAAATAATTAATTGAATGTAGTTAAACGATCTAAGTAATCTAAAATTAAGACGCGGAACATGAAAGTTAATTAAACGTAGCAAATCATTGCAGGAAATAATGCTGTTAACTGTTCTAAATAAAAAGACACTATGTGCAATAACCTGTCGCATTTGCAAGGATTGAGTGAAATATTCTAATTGTAGAGCATTCCGGTCATAACCACGAGGAGGATAAAAGCCATGGGATTTAAAATATAAAAATTTCAAAAACTTTCTCTGAATGCTTTCCAGTCGATATGGACTGAATAAATGAGGGACCAAACCACAGAACAATATTCAAAAACACTGCGAACATATGCAATATACAAACTTTTGATTGCATCTATGTTTCTAAAGTCACGGCTAGTTCTAATGACAAATCCAAGCATTTTGCATGCTTTTTCGCAAATGGCATTAATATGAGCAATAAATGATCGTTTGATATCAAACATAACATAAGTCTTTAAATGTATTAATATTTTCAAGAGGGATCCCACAAATGTTATAATTGAAATCAATCCTGGAAAAATTACGGGAAAATGACATATGCTTACATGTTTGAATATTAAATGATAAACCATTGTTATAACACCAAATAGATAAAGCATCTAAATCATCTTGTAGACATATACAATCCTCAAAAGTTATGTTTTTTAAAAAAAGCTTCATATCGTCAGCATATAATAAAATGTTGCTTTTTATAAGCGAAACAATGTCATCAATGAACATAATGAAGAGTAGAGGACCTAAATTGGTACATTGAGGTACTCCAGAAGGTAAGTGGAAAGGCTCTGAAATATAACCTCCATGTTCAACGACATTAGTTCTATTAAATAAATAACTACCAAGTAATTGAATAACATTATTAGATAATTCAAATCTATCAAGTTTACGACGAATAGGAGAATGCGGAACCATATCAACCGCTTTGGAGAAATCGGTATAATAACATCAACTTGCTTCCGATCTGCCAACACCTCAGAAACATAATGTGTAAACAAACATAAGTTAGAAACTGTTGACCTACCTGAGAAAGATCCATGTTGAAATGGTGTAATATTTTTTTCAACGTGATTGAAAATACATTTTGCAATTATAATTTCAAAGATTTTAGCAAAATTAGAAATGAGAGGGATTGGACGATAGTTTTTAACATCGGTAGAAATGCCTTTCTTAAAAACATTATATTGAATGATACAATTAAAAATTATCAACAACGGTTGAACTAAAGCAGGCATGCAAACAGTGGCAAGAAAAGCAGGAATGTTATCTAGACCCATTGTAAAATTTGCTTTCAAGCGTTTGCATGCTTGAATTACATCATATTCCGAAATAGCTTTAATATATAAAGCTGTATTGTAATTATTGTTGTAGTAAGTGGAAGGAAGAGCAATATTTGGACGATCATCATGTACCGAAGCAATGTGTACTGCAAATGCATCAACAATGCCCTGTGGAGAAACGTAAGAAATGTTGTTGAAAGAAACTGTCCCAGGTATTCTTGTTTTACTGAGTTTATCATTAATGTGACTCCAAAATAATTTTGAATTTTTTCTAAGACTTTCTTCAGCATTATTTAAGAAACTGTCATAGACAGCTGAAATTTCTTATTTAATTAATTTTCTAACATGTTTGAGTTTTAGTCTGTAGAAATTCGAACTAATTCTTTTATTCATCCGCAAATAGTGATTTTTAATTTTAATGTTTCTAATAATGTTTTTATTAAACCATCGATGATATTTTGAGAAAGTTATAGTTTTTTAGGACCAGTCTCACTTATTATTTGATACAGTCTATCATAAAAAGCATTGCACATGTCATTCACGTGAGTATAATCTTTAAGACAATCCCAATTAGTATTACAAATTCAATTGTAAAGAATATTGAAATTCGCATGTTTGAAATTGTATCGAGATCATGCCACTGTAGTAAAAATTATTAAAAGCACAATGTCTAATTTTGAGACAAAGGGATGGTATCCATCATCATAAACCAAAGGCTCATTTTCATGATCTACACTGCAATCAATATTCTCAAGAGTCTAAGACAAGATCCAAAATCTTGTTATTACAATTCAAAATTCTATTTTACTGGGTCAAATTGCACAAATTTAAGAAACTGTTAAAGGCATTTAATTTAACATTAAGAAACTTATCAACATAATGATTCCATAATTCCGGTATATTAAAATCACCCAAAATAATTACATTACCCTTAATCTGTCTCTAAGTATTCAAAAAACAAATATATTTAAATAAAGTGGTCTGCGGTGGTATGTATATTACAATAACAATTAAATTAACATTGTTTAATTTAACACACAGAACATCAATATTGAACAAGCAATAGACTGGAAGTGCTTGTGCAATAAAATTATGACTTACTGCTAAGAGAACACCACCGCCTCTGCCAGAAATTCTGTCTTGACGAAAACCCTTAAAAGTATTTGTAGATGAAACGACGGAGCTCAACCATGTTTCACTCAAAGCTATGATATCATAGTCGGAGCACAATGAATTCTGGTAAATGAACGTATTTTAGTATTAAGCCATCTAACATTCTGATAATTAAGCATATATTCTTCCACATTGTTACCGCTTACTTGCTGTGCTTTAGGTTGTTTTTTTGAATAATTTTAAAGAAACCATCGAAATTTCTTATAAATAAATTCGTGTCACCATTTGCCAATCGTTCGTTCAATTCATCCTTTATTTTAGCTTTCTGTTCAAGTTGCATCGGCGTGAAATCTTGAGAAATGAACACTCTAGAAAATTCTGGGGTATTCTTTAATTTATAAGAATTGCGAATAACAGAAGTGGAATGATTAAGGTCTTCAAAAACAATTTTTATTGGTCGTGGCTTATTTGTCTTCGGTTCTTTCCCTAATCTGTACATGCCATACTTTCCTTGAGCAGCGCTTCCGATATGAGAGACAATATTGTCCGGGTAGATGTAGCATCTTTTTTGTTATCATTTACACACTGGCGTGGTGGATTCAAAATTTTATTTATTTATTTATTTTCACGTTTTTCCCTTTGGAAAATATCATGAATAGTATCATCGATAGTGTACCCACAAGAAACTGGATCATTATTTACAATGGCACTGTTCCGCAAAGACGTAAGTTCCATTTTAATTTCATTCAATTCAGTCTTCAATTGCAGAATGACATATTTTAATGAGTTTGTATCAGCAGCAATCTCAACACATACAGAGCAGGTCCATTTAATGTTCTTCTTAGAACGGAGAAATCTCGTTTTGGGACGCCCCAAGATCGACGCACGAAGCACTAAACACATTTATAATACTTAGTTACTTATTCACTTAAGCACATATGGGTTAGTTGTACGAATCCAAGCAATTAGTTGCTTCTTTATTCCATTAGCGGTAATTCAATTCACTGAATCACATCAAAGTATTATATCATAATAGAATGAAGCAAGAAATGTTACCTATGATTGGTTGTAAGCACGTAAGTGAGCTCGCGACTAAGGACGTCGATATTATAAACAAGTACTTCGTCAAGAATAGAAAAAATCAGTTTAATTTTTTCGCAGGAACTCAATGCAATATTTAGTGCAAGGAAAATGCAAAATTGTTCACTTTGATTTCCTTCTCGGAAAGTTACGTCATATCACTGTTCCCCTTTTAAATTCAATTAAAAACTATTGCCAACACAAAGAAGATCGTATGGAAAATTGAACTGCACACATCAATTTTTCTTCACTTAATTCACCCGATGGATTATCCTAAAGCCCTACGTCATCATTATTATCTTGATCATCACAGGTTTCAACTAATTTTCTTTTCACCGTTAATTGTCATGTTTTTCAGCTCTTTATGAGTTTCTAAATAGACTTTTTCAGTATAGCATTCATTTCAAGTGTATCAGTGGCTACTATACTGTTCCCCTTTCTAACTCTATTCGTGTATTGGATTTAGTTGAAAGTTGAAATGTTTGTATAAAATGTAAATGTGCAAACTGACGAATTACTCAATTGTTAGATATTTCAATAGATAATTAAACAAAGATAAACCACTGCTTTGTTGGGCAAAAACAAGATATATATTTTAAAAACAGAAGCCTTAATTAACGCAACTTAGGATTTACTTTGACAAAGCATTTTAAAAAATTGCTTTTATAAAATAAACAGTATTCCTGGAAAGAAAAGATATAATAACAAAATTTAATTAAAAATAAATTTCCGTTTTGATATAAGTGATACCAACTCAACCCAATAAAACCAAACCCAACCCAACCTAGTTTCTCAAACTTTACAAACCACAAAAAATTAAAAAAATGTAAAAACCATATATTCAAAATGTTTTTCGAAAATTTTGTTGCCAAAATTTTTGTTGTGGATATTTTTCGCATTTATATCCTCAGTTAGAAAGTCCTAAAATGCGAAACTCCTCATTTTTCAAAACTATATACATAATTAACAGAAAGCAAATCTGTAACTTTCTACAAACAAAAATTACCGTAAAAAATTTCAGTGCCCAAGAAAATATTGAGGTTTATTGATTTTTGCATTTTGCATTGGTGGTTTGTGAATTTGAGTTGGGTTGGTTGAGTTGGTTTTGGTTTGTAGGGTCGGTCCAACCCGACCCAACATAATCCAACCCACCCCAACCTATAATTTTCTAATATTCACAAACAACAAAAAATTAAAAATGTAAAAATCAAAAATATTAAAAATCTTTTTCGAAAATTTTATTGCCAAAAATCGTCATTTTTCGAAACTACTTAAACTATATATTTTAAAATATTTTGAAAATGTTTATGTTTTACATTGTTGTCATTTTTCCTAACTCCAAATCCAAATCCACAAATGCTACAATATTGTGGAGAAAAAACAAGTTAATGCCATAAAATTAAAAAAAATCGCACAAATTGTTAAATACCTAAATTCTAATGATTTTCTAAAATTTGGAATCTCTCTTTCGCCAATTGTCAATTTGTTTTATTATTCAAATTTTGAACCAAAAATAACCAGAAGAAACTTAGAAAATATAAAACAGCGAGAAGTAAAACCAAAATTAAAGTGCATTAATTTTCGTTTGTTCTGTGATAGTTTTATTATTCGATTTATTTCATTTAATTTCAATTATTGCATTTTTGTAGTTTCGTTTACTTACTTTTTGCTTCTTTTTACTTCTTCTGTCATACAATCGGATTAATATTGTTTTTTACTTCGTTTATTTTAATTGCAGTTGTTTGCGTTTATTTTATTTTGATTTCAATGGATTTATTTAATGTTTAATATTTTACTTTGTTTTCGTTTGTAGTGTTTGCATTTTTTGTTTAATGGATGTTCGTTCGTATAACATTTTTTAGTTGCCTTTTATTTGATTCATTTACAGTTCTTTTCAACACCTGATTTCGATCCTATGGAAGGAACTAAAAACTCAGATTCATTTTCAGGTGTGTAAAAAATGTTTCAGTTAGATCATTAATTGGGTTGAGTTCAGGTGTTGTAAAAATCGTACTGTAAAATTTAAACTGTCAAACCTGACAACATGATCAAAATATTTCCAAAACGCTGTGCTAAACTAGTGACAGAGCACACAACTGTTAAAATTGTAAATGAGTCGAGAGTTACAGAGTTAGAAAGTTTTGCATTTTTGCACCGAATGGTTATAGAGAAAATTTCAGCAAGTTTGAATGAGAGGAGGGATATGAGAAAATGAATAGTAAAACGGAAAAAAGGAAAAGTAAAGAAAAGTGGACGAAGAGTCAAATGGGGCAAGCTGTTAAATTGGTTTCTTGTACATTTTGAACGATGCAAAAGTGTTCGCGTTGCAATCTAAACTCGCGTAGACAACACGATCTCGTGCCTCATTTGGTTTTGAATTGTCCGAAATCCGAAACACAATTTTTGAATTTTGATGCAAAATCTGATCTACGAGTGTTGGGTTCAGTTAGGTTTGGTTGGTTTGTATGGTAAATATTTGTATTAAGTATAAATAAATATGATCTACTTTGAGTTGGATTGGGTTGGGTTCAGTTCGTTTGTATGGTAAATGTACACAACAAAATGTTTATTAAGTAATTAAATTAGAAAATTAAAAAAAATGACTAATGATCATTAAAAATTTGAACAATGCATAAATGACAATGTCGAGAAACTTGTTCTAATGTCCAGTTGCAAAAACTATACCAACATAATATAATAAAATTAAATTGTGTAAATTTCGAAGCTCTGAAATATGTGCAAATGGAAAAATAGCTACAAATTTAAAATTCAAGAGATTGTCACAATTGCAAAAAAGGTGAAAACATTTTAAGACTAATAATGTTAAAATAGTCAAACTTGCCAAAACACAAAAAACCATTAATTTCTCCAAATGTCAGTTGCTGAAAATGCAAAAAATGCTAATAAACTTGCCAGTTGCAAAAAAATAAAGTTGTAAAAATGTCAAAGTTTCAGAAATGTACAAAATGTAAAAATAGCAAATAGCCAATAATTCTAAAAGCTGTCAAAAATTGATGTTGTCAAGATTACTTAAATGCAGAATTTTCAACACCTGGAGCAAACTTTAACGATGCCGAAAATATTGAAGTTACCAAAACGTTAATGAATTTGTGTATTTAAAGGGCTTTAAAGATTTTTAAGGATTTTTATAGTTTCTAAGATTTTTATAATTGTTTGTTAGGATTTTTTATGACATAAATCTTTACAATTCTAATGACTTTTGACCTTAATGGCCAGTTTAATGATTGCTACATTTTTTGACGATTTTAGGAACTTTTTTGAATTTTTGCAATTTTAAACATTTCTTTTAAATATTTCTATTCAGTTTTTTGCGACTCTCAATGCGAGTTCTTGTAATTTTAACGACTCGTAAATTCTATGAATTATTTGATTGTCACCTTTTTTAATATCGACAAATGGTATTTTAATGATTTCTTACCATTTTGACTATTTTTAATACAAAAATTTGTTTCAGCGTTTCGCCCTCTAAGCGCTCATCAAAGTTTGTGTGTGGATAATAACGCAATCTAAACGTCATTACCCTCACCTTGTTGTTGATACTCAATTACAGGTGTCTGCTTAGATCGACAAACTTGGAACTTGTAATTACTTCGCACCTATCGATACGAAAGATTAATATGCTGAAGATAAATTTTAGCAAATATAACATATGATACCAGCTTATTCGCCCTCTGTGGGCTCATCAGATTACGACCCAGATAAAACTTTCCACTTGTGTAACAGTCCAAGTGTGGGGGTATTATCGTCTAGAAGTAATAATGGTTACTTCCACACATTTTTAATTGTAGTTAGGACTTTTAAACAGTCTATTTTTACGATATTAACGCGATTCCCATTTAAAACTTTTACAATTTTTTGAAGATTTATTATTGACGATTGTAACGACGTTTAACGAATTTTAGCCTGTCTGCTATTTTTGACAGTTTCTAGTGATAGTAATTTTTTACGAATTTTAACGACGTTTGTGGTGATTTTTTATTATATATTAAATATAATGACATATTAATCATTTGCAATGTTTTACGATTTTTAAGACTTTAATGATTTTTAAGACGACACAATTTTTAAAGACATTTATGGTTTATTCGATTTTTTATTATTTATTATTGTTAAGTGATTTTAACGACATTTATGACATTGACATTTAAAGAAATTTACAATAAGATATTTTAACGAATTTTAGACTTTTCGCAAAAATGCCATTATTATAGAGAAAACTTCAAAAATGAAACGTAGAATAATTCAAAATTAGCAAATGTGTGAAAATGACCATGAACTTGTTAAATGTAAAAAATAGCAAAATTGATAAAATTATCAAAATGCAAAAGTACCACCATAGTGCCCAAAAGTTGGTATTTAGTTAAAAATCAACTACGGAATTAATCAAATAATCCTAAATAATTCCAGCTTAAAAATGAAAAAAATATGAATGCTGGGATGGGGGGGGGGGGTATACATCAAAGAAACAAACTTTTAAAATGAAAATTGTCTAAAATTACAAAAAGTAAAGTAATTCAAAAATTGAAAAAATTAAAAGGAAACAATCATGGGGGAGCATCATTACCTCTTAACAAAAAAGATTCAAATTATGAAAATTTCAAATAAACCACATTTAAAGCAAAATTAATCCAAAAATCTTAACTGATTTCAGTTTAAAAATATTATATGTAGGGTGTCCTGTTTATCATAAATTTGTTAGATGCAAAAAATAAAATCGTCAAAAATGCAACACGACCAAGACGTCAAATGAACAAAATTAAAAATAGCAAAAATGTCTCAATATATAACTGTAATTAGATTTTAGTATGAGCAACGTAGTGTTGCAACCGATACGATGTTTCCAAAACAACCCAAACTAATTCGTCAAAAATGCACAAACACAACTCTATTCAGCCGAGGTAAGCTCGACGAAATTCGGCTGGAAAAATGAAATTCAACTACAGGAATTTCAAAATTTAATCGATCTATTTTCAAAACATAGATAGATACGTTTAAATCACTTAAGATTATTAAAAGACTTGAGATGCCTTTGGTCGAGGTTTACATTTCCTACTTTTATTGGGTACTGAGACATGGGTTGGTTTTCCCCACTCTAAAATTTTAACATGACAACGTAGTCATAGTGCACAAAATATGAATTCAAAATTGAACAAAAAATTTGAGGTAAATTTAAAACCAAAATATAAAAAACATTAGCCAGACTGTATAAATTTGAGAAAACTGGAGTAGGGTGATGGGGGTGATGTGTTGAAAACCAAAGTCACTTAAAATAATTCTTACCGAACTCGGTAAGAATTAAAATTAAATGGCAACGCCAAAAGCATTTAAAACATTTTTTGCCCAAGTTTGTCCAACTGGACAACCCAACCCAACCCAATCCAACTCAACCCAACCCAACTCGACGAATCCAGAGAAGTATGGACACGTCACCGGAAGAAAGAAAACAAAGGAAGAATCGAAAAATGCAATTTAGAAAGCTAGTTGCAAAATGAATTGTGTTTGCCACGAGACATTTATTATAAATCTCGAATAATTAAACAGATTTTTTTTACGTGATGTTCACAAGAGATTTTCATATTTGATATAAATAAATAGCAAACATTTCATTAAAATCCCCTGTCAAAATATTGTGGTTTCGTAAATTAGTTAAAAAATGTGAATGACAAATGCCATTTTTTAGCCCTTGAATAACTTTTCCCAAGAAAGTGCAATTGTCTTAAATGTAATCAATTCTTCGTTGGAATCTTTTGGATGTTTTGGTTTAATACATAGCTTCAAAAGTTGTCCCATTGTATTTTTATATGAACTATGGAGTAATGGAGAATTCGTTCTCCATTACTCCATGTGCGTCTTTCATTCTTCATTGAAAAATCATTTTGATAATAAAACAATCATATTTTCAAACAAACAGTGAAGAAAGCTCATTTTCTTTTCCCACTACTTTTAAATTTGAGTTTCTTGAATTACATCCTTTAACGTCAAGTTGGATTCCTTCCTTCCTTTGATCAAAAAGAAGTTCATGGGATTTCTGACTCCCTGATTAATTGTAAAATCAGCTAAGAGCTAAAAATTGACAAAAATACACGTTTCGGTCGGTTCTGTTTCTTATATTTGGTTTAAGTACAGATTTGCTTGGATTTGTAAGTTTGATCACATAGCAATTCGTTGCTTTCATTAATTTGATTTGCATTTGTTGATAACATTTTTATTTAATTTAAATTAAAAGCATTGCTTCGATCTCATGTTCGTGGTCATAGTTTCTTCTACTAATTTATTTTTTGTATTAAATGGCTTCGTGTACACGTAATGTTTGTTTCTTGTTTTATGTCTCATTGTTATTCATGCGCTTCCCATAAATAATTCCAGTCATTCGATTATGAGTTTCGTACTGACATGTTTTACTTTAACTCGACATGTTACGATGCATTTTTTCGTTGAATATTAGCAGAGGAGTTGTACGCATCGATCACGATCCACGAAACGAGTTAATCTATTTTTACATCCAGGGCCACGGTCGCGGGTCGGTTGTTCCACTTTTACCGAACCGAACGCCCGACCGAGCATTTCCCTAATGCAGCAAAAACCGCTCGAAGTTTACGCGCACGAACGCGGAACAGAAACCCGAAGTTCTCGCCGCCCGGTGACTTACGAAATTCGAGCGAGTTTTTGCCGCGCTCGCCACTCGAACGGCTATTCCCACGGGCGCCCGGACAAACGCCGGATCCCAGGGGCTTCGGCGCGCTCGAAGGAGACGTCTGAATTGTCCCGCGATCGGAAGAAGCGCCTCACAATTTCGCATTGGCGTCCGGGGACCGATCGATTTAAATCCACTACAATGCACGTCACACCTGTAAGACGTGCGCGGCTCTTATCGCAATGGAGATGTAAAACACGGAAACGTACGAGTATATTGGGAATAAGTTTCATGTCAGGCGCGCTTAGATTAATGCTTTCGCTGCGTTTGAGTGGCAATGATGGGATTTCAATGAGGAATGTCAGTGTATGTGACGTTCTATTAATCATGCAACTGGTGGGGAGTTTATGAAGCACAAAATATGTTAAAAAGAGAAAATTGACTTTTTATGAAGACGATTTTTTTTGCAATGTATTCAAACCTCATCTCAAATTATTAATAAAAAATATTTATTGTGGCGTCATATTAATTCATTACAATTTATTTAAATTGTTACAATGAATTACGAATTCCCAAAAATTAATATCATAAATAAAACTTTAAATGATACTCATATTGTGCAATGAGCCAATTAATTAATTGAAAATAATTGCTTGCCAACTATCTTGCACAATACAATTTATTGCAACAACTGATTTAACAATTGACAATTTATACAATAAATAAAATAACTAAGACTCCGATAAATAAGAGCTTAAGAATCATACGAGCTTTAATGTAATCTTGTGTGTGTACCAGGAAAGCATGGAGACGCATAGCATGTAAATCCAAGGAAAAATTAAGAAGACAAACTTCTATGCATCAACGTTGCTCTTAATTCTTCGAATTTGAAGTCAGATTATTGCTGAAAGCTTCCTAAAGCCTTCATATCTGTCAGTGAATGGCGTTTCAACAAAACCACCGAATTTTTTAAAACAAATTAAAAATCACTTAATCAATCAAAAAAAAAAATAAATAACAAATGTAATAAACATATTGGAAAAACTACTAAAAAGTAAAAAAGTGCAGCAAAACAAATCAGTATAAAGGACAACAAAATATGAAAATTTCTCAAAATAATTTATTGTTTAAAAAATTGTCAGCAGTTTATAATAATTATTGTTTCTGTTTCGTTTTTTTTCAGAAATGTATATAATTTAAAATTGGGATGATAGTAATTTGTAAAAGTTTCAAGAAAAGCAGGATAGACCCACCCCTAGTTTTTTAATTCGAAATAAATATTTAATATAGTTTGGTTCTTTCCATTAAGGGTTGGATTGGGTTAGTTTGGGTTGCCTCATGCACTAGTTGGCTTGTTTACTTTTTTATATAAAATCCTTGCATTTTTATTTTAAGTTCATCTAGGACAATTCACAAAATAATGAAAAACAAAAATTAATTTCTTATTAATATTTTATTCATTTTTAAATCACTCGACCACATTTTCTCCCAAAATTCGTTTTTAGATTACTGGAACTTTTATAGCAACATTTTTTTCGAAAAAAGAATGATAAACAACTAGTGCATTTTTATTGGAATAATTTTGGTCTAAGTGTCCAGATTTTGCTAAAGTTGCCAAACGATAATGGTTCAGATCTCACGGTGTCATTGCAAACAATGCCAAAGTGTGTAAAATTTTTCAGGTTTTTCTTTCCTCACACGTCCAACATTTGAGTGTAAATAAGATAAATTAAAGTAAATGAAATCTGAAATTCAGACGAGCAATCATGAACATGAAAAGAAAACATTCCATCATTATAACAATCACAATTCTTCTTTTTCTTCTTCTCCTGGGATTTCTTTCTTCCTAATCAACTAGTATCCAGTCTTCATCGTACTTTGACAATATTTTCATTCCCTCACTACCAACCTCTGTTATTCTATCTTCCCATATCTTCCGGTGTATCCCTTCTTCTCTTTCTTATTTTTCCTGACTCGATGAAACTTTAATTATTTAATTATATTTTCTTGCTTCATTCTGATGACTTATCCCTTATTTTATCTTCCTTTATGCTACTTTTTGTCTCCCACAATTTTTCTTAAAAATCTCATTTCCATGGGTGATCTTCGTTCGCGTTCTTTTCTGGATGACCCACGATGCACTGACAAAGATTATTATTGGCCCTACTACTGGACTTATAGACCTTTAGTTTATTTTTTTTTTAATTTTACTTAATATTTAATGCATAGTCGAAGTTATTTGGCTTTTTGTTATCATGTTTCCTTTGTACTTATACAATTTTTTTTCAATTCTTGTCCTTCTCTTCCATCTCTCATTCCCAAATTTCCACCGGTTCATTTTAATGTGTTTGTGAAGTTCTCTCCATTACAGGGGTTGGGTTGGGTTGCCACATGAGTTACTGGCAAGTTTCTTTTATTTTATGTGTAATGTTTTTGCATTCATGTTTTTAACGACCACACATTAAAATTTTATTAATTTTAATAATATTTAAAAATCACCTGTCTCTCAACAAATCGTGGTTTTCTTATTTTATTTTCGATATGTGAAAAATAGTAAATGACGAACTGAAAACTGCCTGCTGTAGAAAACTCTCTGCAGAAAACATCATTTAGATGAAATATTAGAAGAATGTGATAGTGGTCACGTGTCGGATAGTGGCGACGATGAATATTATCCAGAGAGTGAGGTGGCAGCTTCGGATAATGTTTCATATATCGTATATATTCTTAGGAGAAGTTGATGAGAATGCATTCGATGAAGGTGATGAAGATGAAGATGCAGAGAATGAAATAGAAACAGTAATTTGTGGGTGAGGAATAACAGCAAAAGATGGCACTGAGCTGAGACACCAACAAGTGAACATTAAGTTGGAAGGCATAATGTTGTGCGACAGAGATGTGGGCCTAATAGGAACACTAACGTGCTGTCAAATCTTGACACTTTCAAGTTATTTTTCATATCAGAAAGGGACGATATCATAATGCGACATACTAACAAAAAAGCAAACTCAGCATATAATGAAAAAAATCCAGGAAAAAAACAATTTTTTTTGAAAAATCTTGAGCTTCAAGAATTTTATACATTCCTGGCTATTTTGATAACATCTGCCGTTAACAACTCGAATACTGACAATACAAATCATATGTGGCAGTCGTAGTCATATCCGTTATATCGTGCAGCGGTGGGCATCTCTCTCTTCTGGAACATCATTCGTTTCATTCGATTCGATGATGCCAATACTCGTGCTTAGCGCATGGTGAACGATAAGGCTGCTCCAATACGAGATATTTGGACAATGCTCAATAGTAATTTGGCAAATAATTATCAGCCAACAGAGCACTTGACAATCGACGAGCAACTTTTCCCATACCGAGGTCGAACTAAGTTTACTCAGTATATTCCATCAAAGTCACCCAAGTATGGAATAAAAATATGGTAATATGTGAGTAAATTCGTATCCACTCACTGGCCAGCTTTACGCGGGAAAATCAAGCACCGGCCGTGAGAAGAATGTTGGCGAGAGAGTGTTCAAAGACTTGGTGGCACCGTACAGAGAATCCGGTAGGAACATCACAATGGACTACTTTACTAGTTTACCATTGGCAAAATTTTTAGTATTCTGGGATTTGACAATTGTTGGCACTTTGAAAAAAAAATATAACGTACATTCCACCAGCGATGGCTGGTGTGTGCCAAAAAACGGCGGTGATCATGCTATAATCAATGCATCAGGATGGAAATATTGGTGATGGCGCAAAGAAAAAAACGCAAATAATTGAATTTGGTAACTGGTCTAAAGCTGGAGTGGACTCATGGATAAAATGCTTGGTAGATACACTACGAAGAGATCAACTAAAAAATCTGAAATTTGAATTGTTGCCTATCTGTGCGATTTAATTCTCATTTTTTCCTCGGTCTACCTTTACCTCGAATTCTTCCTATCTCGATGAAACTTTTAACTATATTTTCATTCGGATGCCATACCCACAATAGCTACATTTTTTATTCTCTAATTTTAGCTGGCCTAATACTGTTTTTTTCTTATTTTATTCCACTTTGAATTTCGTACAATTTTTCTTAGAAATTTCATTTCTGTGACTGATAGTTTTCCTTCACGTTTTTCCTGGATTACCCACGACTTAGTGAGGCGCAGTTGATACATTTTAGTGCGTTTGTGTCCGTGTTTTTGTATATTACATTATTTACTTTTCTGGCATAACATTATTTTGCCTATAACTGTGTGAAGCCTTTTTTCTTGACCTTGTATCCTTTAGTATCCTGTCCATGATTATAATTGTTCAGTTCCTTTTCCATTTTGAACTTCTTCAATATTTTTCCATGAATCTGTACTCTTTCCCTTACTTCTTTATATATACTCTCGAACACTGCTTTTAAATCGATGAATGTTGAAAATACCTCTTTATTTTGTGATATTTGCCTTTCTATTTCCGCAATATGTGAATATTGTAATTTGTCTGTTTTCCTGATTTATGTGCCGGTTCTTCTTCCACATATTAAACATAAAATGTAATCGTCAAATATGTAAATTAAATCCGTAAAACAATTTAATAAAATATATTAATTGTAAACGAAAATAGCATGACACAGGGACAAACTAGAGTCAAATGTATTTCTCGGTCATGAAACTACTAACCTCAAGAGACATGGTTTAAATTTCAGCCAGTTGAAATTTTGTTTCAAGATTTCGATAATGACGTTGCATTAGCGATTGTTTTTTGCCTTCTTACACATCCAATTGTAACCCCACTGCATTTTCTTATCTGTTGAAATAATCGACTTAAAGACAAATGTGTCACGCAACCAATCGATGGAATAATGAAATTACTTGAAATCGTATAATCGCTACGCGGATCGGTGACTTAGTATGGAGGCAAGTTAAATAAGCAAGCAGCTTTCGTCAACATTTATTAAACACCTGATTTGATTATGCAGGAAATGTTGAGCCAACTCAAAAATAACTGGAAGACTTGAAAATGATCTTCCTCGTAAAGATTACATCAAAAGCAGATTTTAACCTGTATAGATTCGGTAATTTTTAGAAATGATTTGGTTGAGCTGGTTCTAAAAATAGCGAACTATTTGGGTCAAGAAATTATGTTTTATGTGAGTATGTTCTTTTTCTAAATAAATGGGGATCGTAAGTTAAAAATATGCCAGGGACGAACTCTTGGACGATGTCGTTAAGTAAAAAAACTGATGAAATTAGAAAGTACTTAAATAATCCAGGGAGCAAATGAATTGAATGATCATGTCAATTTTGATCAAAGACCATAACGACTATAAATAAATTTTAAAGAGAAAGTTGAATGAATAGAAAGCAAACGAATATTGTCCAATTAGAAATAACTAGTAGTGGAATTTAAAACAAAGGAAAATTGAGAAATTTTTCAAGAAAAATTAATAACATGGAAGAGAGTAGCACAACAAATTTCATAAAATGCGAATAAAAGATTTAATTTTTACTTCGATTGTTGCCTTTTCGTTATAGTCGTTTGTGAGTTCATGTAAAATCAAACTAAGCTGTAAAAGTAATACAAATAAAATCGAAGGCTAACCAAACTAAAATGGTTACTACGTTGTGGTACAGAAACACATATAGGTCTTCTAATTAATTTGTGAAATGTGGCCAAATTAATTATTGACAAGTTTAGTCAACATTCATATCTCAACCAGCTGGCTGAATCTTTCAAAGATAACTTTTATAATAAGTACGACTTTAAATGTTTTAATCATTATACTGAGCCCTGAGACTTGTGAAATAAGCGGATGGCTCCATTTGGTGTAGTGTGAAATAAATTTACTTAATTTTTATTTAAAACTAGTATAACTAGTTGATTTATGAGATTGTTGTTGGTTCAAAAAGTGTGGAGCTATATGCATCGATTCATATTTGTTTTGGATGATGATATCTTAAAGAAAAATAAATGTAAGTGATTCAGACGATTTTATTTAACAATCCAGTGAAGGAATCTTGGAAGATTTGTAACATCGTCCATTAGCCCAATCGATATGGACGACACCAAAGAATTCGATTTTTAATGCCACATTATAATAATGAAGAAAACAAACTTAAAAAATAATCAACAAAAATTTTACCAACTTAAATAAAATCAAAATGAATAGTGTAATGAAAAACTAGAAATAGCATAGCCACAATAAACAAACATTGAATTCAAACAAAATTAAAGAAAACAAATACAATAAACAAACTAATAAGAGCTAGAAACTGATATAGTAGTAAGGCAAGAAGACACAAAATAACAATGAAGCAATAACAAAATTAGTGAATAAACAAACAAACACTATTAGCAATAAACCTAGCATTAACATCAAGTTTAAAAAATATCAATAAATGTATTAATTTTTGTTCTGTTTTCGAATTAATTATTCCAACATTCGTTTTTCCATCGCTTTATTTTGCTTATATAAGAAGGTATCGACACACAGTAAAACGATATTGTCAAAAAGTGTATTAGATAATTAGCCCAAGTGTTTCTAATTCAAGTAGTAGTTAACTTGTACAGTGCCACCCACTCTAAACCAAGAAATTATAATGATGAAGGAACTTTATGCTACAAAATATCAATTTAAAAAAAAAGTTAATTACACAAATAAAAAAAATGAACATAATTATTGGAACAATAAATAAAATAAATGAATATCAACGAAACAAAGCTAAAAATTGATAAATGCTATACTTAGACCAGTATGGCCAGACTTATACAATACATAACATAAATAAGTTTTCTTTTATTTGCAATTTTTTTGAATTGATTGATTTTTATGTGAATCATTTCCTTGATTATTCTATTCTATTCCTAGAATGTGTTGGTTGTTCGTATGGAAGTTTTTCCTTAGTGTGTATTGACAGTGTCGTGATGTCTCCGGTTCGAAGATGTCATACTATATTTATGTGAGTGGATTCTTTAGTGCAAATATTGTCCTACATATATGCTATTGCAATCATTGCACTGTATTTTGTATACTACGTGTGTGATATTACTTTTGTTTGAGGTTTTCGTTTTTAATTTTGAGAAATATTTTTCGTTATTAAAATCTTATTTATGTTTTTGAAGTTTTTCAGTTGTTTTGTATTTTTTCCGATAATTTGGGGATGGTATATATTTTTTTTTCATTGAACCCAGTCAGTCTCGATGTCACTATCTACTGTGATATTAATTTCACTTTCTATAGTAAATTGCAATTCATTATGAAATTTATTGCATTTCTTAAGAATATTTGTTTTTTTTTTACATATTTATTAGATTTAGAAGCTAATCTCCATTACTAGGTTGGCTATACTCGTGGATATAGGTGAGCTGTTCTGTATTTTTGATGGTAAAATGTATCGTTGGATGAGAAATATGTAGAACCTAAACATACTAGTGCAGCTTCCTTGGTTAAGCGAGTGTCTGGTTTTAACGAATGGAGGACATTGAAATTATCATTTCTGTGCCACCAACACCCACACAATCAACTATTTGATAGACAGATCCTACACATATTCAAACAAATAATTTTTTACAACAATGTAAATACAATAAACGAATATTTAAAACAAAATTGTTACCTTGACCACTTTATCAACAAATACTCAATAAAAGATTCAAGGCTCTCAAATGAAAGTAAAAGTAATCAAAATACAGAAACTAAGAATAATTCTACAATAAAATAACAGACGCATCTCAATTACATCCCCAAAATTTCAGAAAAATACAAAACACACTTAACACGAACAATCGGAACAATATTTGCACAAAAGAATGTACTTACATAAATATATTATGGCCTCTCGAACCGAAGAAAACACTGTCAAAACACCATGAGGAAAAACAATACCTTCGATGCGAACAACACAAAAATCTAGAAATGGAAAAAATTATAGTAAATGAATAATCAAGGAAATGATCCATATAAAAAATAACACCACCTTCAACTATAAAATCAACACACATATGGAAATATGTTCAAAGAGTGAAAAATTTGTAGCAAATAATATTTATTGGAATCTAGAAGTTATACCTCTCACAGAAAAACAAAATTGAAATTGTCTACAAAATGCCTTTATAAGTACTATTGAGATGTAGATAATTAGACATTCAACATGGAGTATATAACCGTAAATTAAAAATAAATAAATAAATATTGGTTGCAAAAGTGCCGAAACATCGGCATATAATGATATTTATTTTAATCAGCGAAGTAGTGTGTTTTTTTCTCCAAATCTCAACAATAAACATTCCAACACTTTCATAATCCTTAAGTCGTTGTTGAAACGTTCTCTTGTGCGATCTCGGTTTCGTTTACACGCAGAATTAGAGATGATGCTTCTTTAAAAACCGTCGGCATTCCACTTGCGCACGAACAAATTGGTGTAAAGCTTTTGTCGCGAAGGCGCCGTCGTAAAATTCGCATCAGGGAGACGGACGTCATCGCAATTGCTGTCTATTAGTTTTAGCTTTATTATCGCAATATAATAACGCAATTAAGAGTTTTACGACGTCCGATAAAAATTCCGCTCTGTAGTTTGTAGCGTGCTGACGTTCTTGGACTGCATTCTCCTACCTAATGAACGGAATCCGTGGATTGGCCAGGAGTTGCAATGGGATGGGTTTGGGAAAAGAGCCGAAGTGGAATTTGATAAATTTGAATGTTTGCATGGTTCATTTTTGTTTCATCTATTTCCCAGGAATATATTTTGCCATTTGTTAATAATTGCTACAAATTGTGATTTTAAAAACAAAGAAAAAATAAAATGTAAATAGTAATAAAAATAGTTAAGTGAAATAAAAACCATAGTCACTAAAATCAACAAATTTTAAAACGTTGTGAAAACCAGGGACTGTGACAATTGACAATGACTAAAGCAAATCGTAAAATCGTCAAAACTAGATTTTTTTTAATTGGGTAAATTTCGTAAAATGACCATTGACTTCCTCACAATATTTTGAAAAAACCGTATTATATTACTGTGATATGAATCCGAGAATAATTTTAGATTGTCCTAAGTTGGAAACTGTTTCGTTACGTTGTATTTGAATGAAGTTGTTGATTTTAAATTTACTCGAAACTGTTTATCCAAAAATTTATTGTATTTATTGGCTTATATAAAAAATAGTGCTTCAATTTTTTCGTTTAAGAAATCACAACCATTGAAATGCAAGGACCGTTTTAGATTTAGATTAATTTAATTAATTTTGTGTCAAGGAAAAGACAAGATCTTAAATATTGTTAATTAAACTAAATTAAAGTAATGTGCCATATTATGTTTGTTTATGAACTGAATGTGTTAATTTGGTAAAAACTGTGGAATTAAAGTTTAATGCTGCTGGGTGTTGCTTAAGAACGATTTGGATGAAAAAATTTTGTTCCATATGTTATACACGAACGAACGAATTAAATTAACTTCAAGTAAAACCAAAAAAACAAAAGTCAATCCGATCCTAAATATTTCTAATTACATTTCAAATTAAACAGGAATTCTAAGCTGCTATTTCCTATTTTCATGTTTCGTTTGTCACATCGTCTTTAGTCATGTGTATAGAGGCCTTTTAAAACACCTGGAAAACTTTTAGAAATTGTCATTTAAACATAAACTTTGTCCTCCAGAACAAATAAATCTAGAATGTGTTTTGTGGAAAAAGCTCCCAAATTCATGAAAGAAATCGGTTCGATCCCATGACTTATAAGACGTTAGGTGTTTTCCTCATTATCATCCACAATTAATGTTCATAGCACATTGTAGATCATTATCGTCATTATCATCATGCTAGTAACTATGTTCTGTCATAATGCTGGTTGATAATTTAATTAAATATAAACTTAATTGTTTATATTTAATTATAAGTTTATATTTGGCTGCATTTTAACTCTAACAAGATTTCTCCTTTTATGTGTTAAGTGATTATTTAATGACAAGGAAATCGACTCCATTATTGAGATATATTTATTAATAAAATGTATATTTTTGATTTTCATCAGACATTTATTAGAAGAAGGTGTGACTATATTTTCAAAAACAGATTTTTATGAATTGAAATTCGTTTACTTAGATTACGTTGGATTCCTCAAAGGTTTGAAATGGATTTCGTTGGGTTCACCATACGATTAAATCAATTAGACTTAGAATTTTTCCTTATTTTCGTTGTGTTTGCTTGAACAGCAGAATTTCTTGATTGGCTAAATTTAAATTTGTGTCGAACCCAACCCAAAGAAACGCAATTCAATGGAACACGTTACAACATATCAAAGGTGTACATTTCGTTGGGTTGTTTCTTTCGTCCATCACAAAATTGCATTCCCATTAATTCAGTTTAATACAACTCAGCAAATATATGCAATGAGTTTTCCAGTTGGCCTTAAATTTCGAAATTTGATGCTTGGTTAAGCATAACAATGTTTAACACCTAACCGATTTAAATAAAAAAAATGTCGAGACTACCAAATCCATTTAAACCACCGCAATTGGGATGCACTGAAGTTGGGGTTGTGATAAATTTTGTTGAACTGTTTTCGTTCATGACTTGGGGTGGGTTCATCGTAAATTTTATTACATTTCGTTGAACACAATCTAGTTTGTTGCTTGGTTATAATTACAAAAGTTTACAATGAACCCAACACAATTATTTAAAAAATTGTTGAGGAATTTCACCTATTGCGTTGGGTTCATCTTTTTTCGACTCGTGATGAAGGAAAGCCAATAAAAAAATTTCAATTTGTATATTGTCGCACATAGAATTATATATCTTAGGCTGAATATTAGGTGTTTTTTCTCTGGCTCTGAACAATTATTTCAGATACAGATCTTATTAGAAAGAATTTTTTAAACGTTTTTTTCAACCCATTTTGGGACTTTGGAGAATTATGTTATTGTTAATTCAGTTTTCACAGGGCCATTCAGTCGATGAACACTTATTTGATTTTCGTGAAATATTTCATTGACGTCGATGTATCTCATTGGTTGAATTAATTCACAATGTCAGCTGTACTTTTACGTACGAACTGCATGAAGCAAAGCGTCGTAACCGATATTCGCAACCATTCAACTTGTGACGCAGGCAATAAAACAATTTTTTCCGCATTTACTACAACTTGATTCAATTTATTTGGGTTTATCAAAACAAGTATAATTTATAGTAGTTTTAAATTTCGTTACATATCAACAAAGTTTATTGTCTAGTTAAAATCTCCGAACTCTATAATGAAACAAACGTCATTAATTAAAATTTGTGAATTATTACAGTTGCAATGGACGAAATACAGTTACATTTCGAAACAAAAATCTGACTATTCAATGAGTGTTGGGTTGGTTGTAAAACCATACAGGCTTGCTGATGAGTTCAGAATAAATAAAATCCAACTGGACCCTACAGTTACCAATTTACAAATAAATACAACAAATACATTAAATGGTTTTATAAATCCGACATATGCAACAGAAAGCTGGGTTAAAAAAAATATGTTTCTCAAAGAAATTTCGTTTTATTTTACATTTGAAATAAAATGCAATACTCAGTTTAACTTAACTTAACCCACAACTAACGATAATGCATTTATAAGAATGCAAATCTACTGGAAATAAAACGATTTTGTTGGATTTATTTTTTGTGGTTTATTTTTCGAATAAATTCCTTTTATTTCAAATTAGTTTACAGATTTTTTTTCAAAATTGCAAGTGGTGCATTTTTATTTCTTGGGTTAGTTTGTGTTGTATTTGTGTTTAACCGTAGATTATATTGTTTGTTGATGAAGATTAAGAAGTAAAATAGTTATTTTTATTTATTATTGAAAATCCTTACAAATCTCTTGTTTTCTAAATAATTTTAACACAAAAATTCAAAAAAAAAATAAATTTAGAGGAATTAGCAAGGAATAAAATATAGTTGAGATCATTTACGACCACAATTAACATCGCAGGAAAGTATTTATGAAACATGTGCGTATTTTTTTGTCGTTGTGGAATTTAATTGTGATTGAAATTTTCCACACGTCAAAAAGTTGCTATACGTGTTCGGTGCATTAATCTATTTCAGTTTTAATGGATCTGCATTTAACTTAGAGCAGGTCAATGTAAGACAAGACAAGACCCCAAAAGTAACATAACACCGAAATTAAGGCGACAATTACAAAAAGCAATTACATGAAAGTAATGAACATATAAACAAATGCAAACAAACTATGGATAAGCAAATAAATATGAGAGGTTTTAAATTAAATCAAACAAATATAGAAGATTGGAAAATGTTAGAAAAAAATAATAAATCGAAAATGAAATAATAAAATTGAAACAATTTCGTAAAATTAATTAACGTTCACCAACGATTAAATGAGCTGCATAAGAGATCATTGATAAAGAAACATTTCTTTCAAAATTCAAAATTAATGCAATTTTCGAAAACGAGAATTAATCAATTATCCAGAAAGAAAGTATGCAACACGTAAATAAAGTGGTTTTGTAATTAAATTTAATATTTAAAGCGTTTTTTTGAAAATTGAAAATTAAATTAAATCGTAAAGTGTGCCTTGTGTTTAAAATTTAATTCCTACTTTTCATGCGCACAAAAAGTACTGTTTTATGTAACCGTTGCATAAATAACTAACTTTGGTTCGTTTAGCTTCATTGGCAATAGATTTCACAATATATTAATTACACACAATGAACATGTACAATAATCGTACAATCAAATTAAATTCGAAGAACATCAATTGGAATGATAGGAGCAATAAATTGTAATTTCTTGTACTTTTTGATTTTTAATTTAATAAAATCAAATCATCGAAGAACCCAACTCAACCCAACTCAACCCATCCCAACCTAACCGAACCCAACCCCACAACAGTTGCAATAAGCAAGGAGAATGGAAAATGGTGATATTAACAAAGGAAAATACTTGGAACGAAAACATGGAAATGAAAAATTAAAATAGAAGACTCAAAAGTTAAATAAAAATGAAACAAATATATACGAAACGAATTTATTTAAAAAAATCATATAGTATGAACAAACTTGATGTTTTACGAATTCAAACAAACAACAAAATAAGCAAATGAAATAATAACTAGATAAAAACGAGACTATCGACAACAACAAAATCAGACAAAAAAATAAGGTAAAACGAAATTGAAAAAATAAAATAGTTAAATAATGAAAGTTTAATAAAAATACAGATACCTGAAACAAAATTAAAATTTTCTTCAATACTCAGCTATTCAAATAAATATTAAACAAGCAGTTAAATAAAATAAGAAACTAAATTTTAAGCAAAATTAAATAAAATAAAAATAAATCAAATGAATTATGAAAATTATGAATTTACTTGTTGCCGTTTGTTAAGTAGTCGAAATTCTATGACTAACTGACCCCCTGCCCACATACACGAAACCCAACAACTTCAATTCCAAACCAAACATCGAACGCAAATCACCGAAAAAAACAAACGCCAGCCGAAAAATGCGAACCTCTAGACATCGTGTCGCCAAAGGAGTTCTCGCTCGGTGCATTTTAACACCAAAGGTACCTATGAGTGCGTACGGCCTACGCTGGTAGAACCCATGGCGCCTCCTCCAACCCGTCCCACCAATCGACGACCGTCTCTGAAAATAACAAAAGGGGCCCGGGCCCCCATGGGCGGAACCATAGCGCGGCAAAGAGGTGTCGTCGGGTTGGGTTGGTCATCCGAGGGGTCAGTTCCTTGCAGAAGTCGAAGAAGCACGTACAGAAAACACCTTGGACATTTTCGACGCCGCCGCGGTTTCTGGTTCGAGTTTCGAGTGAAAATCGGCGAGTTTCGAGTGACTTAGTGGCCGGGAACGGGGAAAATCCGAATCGGGAAAAGGGACGTCTTCGGTGCTTAAATGGCGGTTTCTGCGTTGAACATGCCGCCGTATTTTACAGGATATCCATTTCAAGGTACTTTTTTTTTCGAATTGTTGCTCGCCCATGAAAATTTATTTGATTATTAATTTGGTAACAAATTTAGGCAAAAATTGAAATTAACTTAAAGGAAATAATTCGACATGAAAAAGTTTATTAATTGATTTGTTCTTCATGGAAGTTTTCTAAAAAAGTCACCACGTCAAATCCCGAAGAAAAAAGGACGAAACACCGAGGGTTAAGAAGGCGAGCGCGTTGTTGTCAGCTTCGTTTTATGTCAAATTCTTGGCGATAAAGATCGCCTTGTAAGTGTCGGTGTCATGTAGATGACTATAATGCCCCTAATGCATGTAAAACTTAACTCAAATCTGTATTATTACCCTATCTCTCAATCTTAATATCAGATTGAATAAATTATTAAGCTCGGAAATAATATTCCTGGCCAAAAGGTGCCCGAGCGTTTTCATCATTAAGCCTGCGCTGCAGCGCATTGATTAGCATAAGATAAAACGCTCTTGACACTTGGAGGCAGATAAAACGAGACGGATAGATGCACTCGGCCTCCGGCGAAAATACGTTGATGGATTTTTCAGTCCGTGTCGTGCGTGGGTGTAAAACGCGTAGTTATAATCATAGAAATTACGAACGGGTCCGGTCTGGGAAAAAGTCGCGTCGCACCGACTCAACTTACCAATAGTTTGAAAACTTTGGAGCTCGAAGGGATTCCTAAAACTTCCAAATAAGTCCAAAGTAATACTAAGGTCGACAGGACAACTAGGTAATGATGAAAAGCTTGTACCAACTACGCAAATTGGAGTAGACGACGTCATGAAAATTTCCTTGCTTATCACTTCGAAAAAGAAATCGCATAAAAAATAATTACGTCGAACAAGCGGATTTCCATACAAGTTGGATGGGACCCATCACAAAATAAAAGATGAAAAGAACTGCTTTTTAAATCATCTTAGAATATTTATAAAGCGCATAAAGATTGGATAAAATGAATGGGAAAAAAGTTAGAATATACGCGAGTAATAATTTGAGATATGATAGGTGGCACGCTAATGATGAAAGAGGAAAGAGAAAAGTAAAGTGAAGAAGGCCTAGTGGAATGGAAGAAATGATAATTGTTTTTGAACCAAAATTGATGCGGAAGATTGAGTGGACATTTTGGATCAAGGGAAAGGTGAAACTGGAGAAATTGCTCCTTCATTAATTGATGAAGGGTTCCAACATCTCAGTGAAGGTGGCTAATGCAACGGGTGCCACGAAGTTGTTTCTAATGTATGAGACAGTCGAAATTGAATCAAATAAGTTGTGGTATATACTTATCTTAAAGGTTTAGATCCAGGGGGGGAAACGTGAACGCAATTGAGTGAATTTGAATTCGTCTTGTTTCTAAACTATAATAGATAAAACTTATTGCATGTATAGCAAATGTTTAATAATTTTTTATAATTGCATTACAATTATTATTTATATTAGGAATAAATATATTGTTTTGCAATGTCATCTTTATTTTTGTATTGTTTAGTACAGTTTACTTCTGTTATTCTTGAGTTGCTAGTGGTAGTTGGTAATAAATTATTACCCTCAAAAGCCAATAATACATTTTTCGCACAATCGTTTTGAAATATGCACTTACTGGCATTGTTGGCACATTCTGTAAGTTGAATTTACCGCACTAATGCAGTTATGAACTCGAACAACATTTTTTTTTATTTCTATGGAGACAATGTGTCAACAATGAGAGTAACTGCATATTTCAAAACGATTATGCGAAGAATAATTTAATATTTTTTATTTTTTCAGTTCGTATAAGCGATTGTGCGAAAAAGTTTATGGACTATACGGTTATTAAGTCTAAAAAATAAAGAGCGCAGGAGAAATTAAAACATTGAACCCAAACACAAATTTTTGACATTTATTTTTTTAAATTTTTTAAATTGTTAAATTTCGTTTAATTGAATATTTTTGACAATGGGGAATTTTTGGGGATTTGGGATGTAAGTTTTGCATTGAAGCAACTATTGTAACATTCTGGCTCTTATTTCATTCATTTTTTATGACGTCTTTTGCATTATTGATAATTTTCAATTTTTTAAATAATTTATCCCAATTTTGTAATTTTGTATGACAGATTGTATATTTTATTGGTAAACATTTTATTATTTTTTTTTAATTCTTGCAATTTTCAAAACTGTAATTTTTATAAATTTTTTTAATAACATTTACATTATCTATTACAATTTAAATTATGTAAACCATTACGATTGAAGAGATGAGGGATGAGGGAACCCCTACGGTGTTGCCTCGTTTTAATTCTTCAGGTTGAATCCTGGTAAATCTATGCTACTTTATTATTAGCAATGTGATGAATGAAAGACTTCATTTTGTAGTAGTAGAGGATTATAATAGATTCGCCAATTTTACGACTTTTCGCCGAAAGGCCACAAATCACTTGCATAGTATTGTTTTTAAAGCTTGCTTCAGAGAATTATTATGAAAATCCACATCGACAAATGTCACCAGAGATGTGTTAGTAGTATTAAAGCTTTTTAAACACATTGGTTGACTTACAGTTTTTTAAAAGCATTCAAAACATTGTCTACATTATCAATTGTTTATTCTTGGTTCGTAATTTTGTGCATTTATAAGACTAGGTCATTAAAATATATATATCAACGTTGACGAAACAAATGTTATATGTGTTACGTGTTGTTTCACTTTTCGTGTCCACCTAGAGCATCACTGAATTAATGATGGGATAATTTAATTGATGAATTCATTTATTCGTTAATTAAATTGACATCATGTTATTTGAGTTGGATTGGGTTCGGCTGTTTTTTTATTGTACTCAATTTTCAAGATTTTATTAACTGCTTTTGGAATTTATAATGTAGAAGGACTTTCCTCCAATGAAGTGGCCCGATTAACTTAATCATTAGTAATCACGGCGAAATTTAGATTTGGGTTGGATTGAGTTGAGTTGAGTTGGGTTGGATTGGGTTGAGTTGGGTTGGGTCGGGTTGGATTGGTTAAATTTGATTAAGTTGAGTTGGCTTGGGTTGGTTAATTGCTGTTTACCGTGTTTAAAAACATGTCTACTATTCTTCATTTGACGTTTCCAAAATTTCAACCTTACGTTTTCACGTTCAGTTCTTCAGATACACTATATAGAAGAGATCAAAGTTTCTTATTTACGCGGAACGAAACCAAATACGTCATTATATAACATTATATAATGTTACATATCCTAACAATTGAATATTACTGATAATAAGGGTATGGAAATTATGGAAAAGAGCTGAAAGCAGATTATGCTCAATAAATCCGAACGAAATGCGATAAGTTGGTATTTCCTGAATTTTAACCTCGAATACGGAAACGATACAACAACGGCAACACTAACTTAGACAGAATTATAGAACCAATTAAGAAAATTAAAAATTGGAAAGTCGATTAAAAACCAGGTAAAAATTGGAAAAATTGTGAAGATAGCAAACAAAAACAAGATCAGAAAGTGAATAAAAGGAACGAAGAGAAACCGAAAAATGTAAATTGATTATACGTAGTGTTTCAAATACAATAAAAATATATCTCTTGATTTGGACAACTAAATTGGTTTCAGGAACTACTATCGAGTAACTGTAACTGTATTTATAATATTACATAACAGAGGTAAAACAAATTTACAAGCAACCGAATTAAAATTAAACAAGTTGACCTCAATCCACAACCTCAACCCTACACAAATTTCATTGTGTTAATGTAAGAAAAACATTTACACATTTTGTGCACCAATGCGACGTAGAATAGCAACAATATCAACAATAACATAAAAAAAACAAAATAAAAAATATTAGAAGATATCAAATAGAAACAAACGAAGAAACAAAATTTGACACAAACACAAAAACAAAAAACAGCAAACCACTAAAATAAATCGGGAAAATGCAAAATAATAATGATATGTAGTTAAATTTTCACTTTAACTAATCCATTTGAAACGTTATTCCATCCTCGATAATTATAATTCAAAATGTCAACATATAAGCGAACATAAAATATTATAAAACATAAAAATAAAAATAAGGCAAACAGGAATATAAGGCAAGACCTAAGCAATAATAAAAAATAACGAATTCAGAACTAGTGCAATAAAAAATGTGCCAACGAAATGTAAATAAGTATTTTAAGGAGAATATTAAAAGAATGCAAATAAATAATAATATCAAAGTTTAGTACATAAACACATATTCTAAATAAAAACTAAAATAGTAAAAGCAGCAAATGATTAAAGAAAAAGGCGGCAAGTATCACAAAATAAAAGGACCTGCTGGTCGAGCTTAGGAAAAAACGTTAATGAAGATAAATTGCAGAAAAACGCGACAGCAGGGTCGAATAATAGAGTCACAATCACCGTTTAAATGAGCTCAACGCCACGACGATTTAGACATAATTGAATTTTGAAAACAAAAATTTTGGGATGAAAAATTAAAAGCGAGAAAAAAACCAGGATTTCAGATACAGCAATAAATTTCGTAATTATTGACGAAATATACAACATACGTCACATTACCTTATAGCGTAAAAAACATTAATTCAAAATCTGCTTTTAATAATGATAACAGGGAGATATATATATATTTGAACTCCTTCGTGAGTGGACTGAAAAAACTTTGTTATCTATAACAATAATTCCTCATTACAGTAGGACGAATAAGAATTTGTTGCTCGCAGTATGTAAAAAATGTCTCATTTCAAGGACCGAGGATGGTTAATTGCAAGAGCGATTTATAAGTTGATTTATTGCCACCCAAAGGTGCATTAGTAAGGCAACACGTTTCGACGGTGACGAAAAGACCGCGACTAGATAAAAAATTCTGAAAGGCCATCAACGAAGTTCGATTTGCTCTTAAATGTAATTACTGTTTTTTTTTCTTATGTGAGAAGCTATTTGTTTAATTTTTCTTTTTATTTCACTATTAGTTTTATTAAGTTATGTTTTGTTCAGCGTTTGCAGCCAGCTTTGCCTATATTTATATTAAGTTTTGTATATTTCATTAACGCTAATTTTTATTGTTTTTCATTTTGTATTTGACTTGATTTTAGTTTTAGATGTTTTTCTTTACTGGTTTTGTTTGACTTGGTTTTACGATTTATTTGTTTGTTGTAGTCTCTTAACGTTGGTCTATATTGTTCTATTTTTCGTTTTTTTATTAATTAAAAAAATAATATATCGATTTTAAACAGCTTTCTAAGTATAAGAAAGTTCAGTGCCATTGCAGATTTTTTTTATATTTAATTTTCGAATGTTTATTTCACCATATATTATTTTATTATCTTAGTTTATCATTTTTAGCTTTTTTTGTTATTTTGGTTTGTCTTACGTCTTCTATTTTTTATTTGATTTTTCTCTCATTCGTATTCATTTCATTTATTTTAATTTACTTAACGTGAATAATAATATGATTTTTATGTGTTTCTTTCTATATTTTTAATTTTAATTTATTTTGGGTTTGTGATTGGGTGTGCTTTCATTTCGAAGTTTGTTTCCTATTGAATTTTTTGTGGTTCTTTAAAATAATTTCCTTTTATTTTCGGTTATAATTTTCAATTATATTTCGAATATTTTCTAAACACAATCAAAATAAGACTCAAAATAAAAACAAACCAACCCAGGTCAAGAAAATGCAGCAGAAAATAAAAGAGAAAAGAAAATATGTTGAATTTAAGTGTTGTTTCCAAAATATTTTTTAAATTTTCTTTTATGTTTAATTTGGGTTAGGTTCGATTCGTGTTTCTTTTCTATTACGCTTTGTTATCGATGATATTTAGGAACAAACTAAAAATAAAAGGAACCCAACCCGGCCGAAGAAAATAAAGCAAAAAATTTCCTATTTCCTATTTCCTAAATCGTTCTTTTTTTATTTTCTTTTACATTTCATTTCTGTTGGGTTGGGTTGCTTTTATTTAGAGTTTTAATTTATTGCTTCTTTAATTGTTCTTTGGCCTTCATAATTCTTGTGTTCAAATTTGATGTTAGATTATATGTTTTTGACATATTTGTTTATGTTATTTTATTTTCCTTCTTTGTATTGACTTTTTTTTTCATTTTCTTATTACTTTTTCATTTTCTTACTACTTTTTCATTGGATTTTAATTGTTCTTTGGCCTTCATAATTCTTGTGTTCAAATTCGATGTTAGATTATATGTTTTTGACATATTTGTTTATGTTATTTTATTTTCCTTCTTTGTATTGACTTTTTTTTTCATTTTCTTATTACTTTTTCATTTTCTTACTACTTTTTCATTGGATTTTAATTGTTCTTTGGCCTTCATAATTCTTGTGTTCAAATTCGATGTTAGATTATATGTTTTTGACATATTTGTTTATGTTATTTTATTTTCCTTCTTTGTATTGACTTTTTCTTCATTTTCTTATTATTTTTTCATTGGATTTTGCATTTTTACTATAAGTTTCTTCATTGATTTTGTTTATTTCACTGTTCGTGATTGTCTTCTAACTTTTTTCGAGAACTTTCATCAATTTTAAATTCTTGTTATTATTATATTTTTTTATTATTTAACACTTTACCTCTTAGTAACTATTTTTATTTCATTTATATTATCAATTATCTTGACTAGGTTTCTATTAATTTTATTTACCCATTGGCATATTTTTTGAATATTTTTTATTTTTGTTAAAACATTCCGCTGTTCATTTAGCAAGTAAAAAATGTTTCATATATTCACAGCGTATACTATTTTTTATTACCCACATATCTAACAAGTCAACCTAACTGAAACTAACACCCACCCGAGTTCCGCGACCAACAAACTCCGGGACACTGTAAATCAAATTTTCGTACGGTTGCAATATTGTATTAAGCACAATCGTTAAAACATTATCGTAAAAATCATATAGATCTCACAACACGGTCCGCAGAGCGTCCGTGGTAACATCTGACGGTTATGTATATGATATGCGAGGTGGGCGTGTGGACATTTAACAAAATGAAAAGTCGGCCCTGGTCAGCGGCATCTTTGATCTCACTAATGCCTGTTTTCATCAGGAGACCGTACACCTCGTACCTGTTGCGGTCGCGACGGAGCGGCACATTTCAATTTCGCCTGCGAACGCCACGAAATACAATTCGTTTCGAATTGTTAATCAAAGAAATAGCATGCTACGATAGATAATTGTTTATCATCTGATAATTTTTTTGTTTGATCTATAATCAGTAATAAATGCAAAGCAATGGAAACGATATCTGCTTTTTTGTTAAATCGAATTAAAAATAAAAAGCAATGGTAATAAAATTAAATAAAAATTGAAACTGGGGAAATTAAAGCAAAAAACATAATAATTATGAAAGAACCCAAGTAAATAAAAAAATTTAAATAAACGAAACGATAAAGTTAACAAAACATTCAAATGAAACTGTAGTGAAAGCAATGGGAAAGAAATAAAAATAAATAAAAAAAATAAATAAAAAAAATTACCATCGAAAAATGTTGTGAGGTTATTTCATTGTTGTGCAAGTACCAATTTTGTTTAAATCAATTCGAAATTTATTTTAATTTGACTATATTTGTTTAGTGGAAATAAATAAATTGTAATATAAACATTTAGGGTTCCTTGTTGTGAAGAAGTCAATACTGACGTTTCGCAAATTTTTGATGTTTTATTTTAGTTGTCAAATAACATATCCCACATTTCACTAATTGTTCCGTTCCGAAATTTAATGAGCACGACACAAAGTAACGTTTGGTCTGAATGCTCGCAAAATATCGACCGATCACCCCAAACAGTACATTGTCTGCTGAAAAATTCTCCATTCCCATTGGTCATAATAATCATCTATCACTCATTACCCAAAATGAATAACAATTTAAACAAAGAAAGCCTCTTTATATTATTTGTATTATACATCAACAGATTCCCAGTTCATTTTGCAATAATTTGATTACTTGCAATGTCCATGAAATGACAGTTCTTAAGAAACGTAATAACTCTAGTAGCTAATTTTCAATAATGCAAATAATTAAAAATTATAATTAAACATATGAAGGCGTTTCTACTTCAATTTTTGAACTTAAAGGGACGAAAATAATCCCCTGTTTGGTACATGAAATGCTTTTCAAAAATTAAATTTTATATCATCAGCAGTAGCATCTAAGGTATAGTTTATCAAAAGAAAGCATGACGGGATTTGCCATTTTTAAGTATTTTCTGCGCTTCGTTAATAGAAACCGATTTCGTTCACTAACGCGTTACGCTTCGCTGATTGAAACTTAATCTTAAGCAAAGCTTGGTGGCGACGTCATGTTTTCGTGGGCAGACCCTAAATGGCTATAACGACCGGATGCCCTCAAATTAATTGAATTAAATTAGATAATCTCCACACCCCAATTAAAACTTAATTCACCCAGAAACATTTTATTGCTTTGATGATACTGCCAAACGAATTCGGTAAATTTGTAAGAACGACACCACGAACACTTTTACGAATAACTACAAACCGCGAACCGAACCATTTACAGTATTAATCGTGGATGTAAAATTATAAAACAACTTTCATGTCACCAGTTGCTTTATATTAATAAACCTTAGAAATAGCTGCGTATTGTGTAACTAAGTTTATTTTTAAACAAATGATAAAAATATTAATTCTTTGAGATACAAAGAAATTTACACCCAGTTGCATTCACATCAGTAATAATAATAATAATAATAATAATAATAATAATAATAATAATAATAATAATAATAATAATAATAATAATAATAATAATAATAATAATAATTCTAATTATATGACTTTTGTCAATATTATTTATGACCTGTGCATTAACGTTTTATTTATGACCATTCATCATTTTGTGTGTTTATAATCTAATTGTCTTTTTAAAATACTTTTATCGATTACAACAACTAATGAAGTTATAAATAAATAAATTCCATGTCTTGAATAGTTGTTGTTCCGTTGGTTATATAAAATACGTACGTTGAAAATTTTAGATTTTTGTTGTGACATTTGACTAAAGTTCGTATTAACATGAACTATTAAAAAAATGTCTTTCTCTTTGTCCCCTTCACGTCTTATGCATTTTTCATTTGTTGGTTAACACACCTTGCAACTATTTTGATTATGTGACGAGGATACGGTTAACGTTCTGTCATTAACACTAATATAATAAATTTTTTAATAAATAAAGTTAGATAATAGTACGATTTAGAATAAAGCATCACAATTTTAAAAGTTCAATCTGATGCTTATCACAATCGATTTAGCTTACGCTTTAAAGTCAAGTTAATGAAAAATATCTAATCTTGTTAATAATTGGTTTTAAAGCAATGTATAATAGATAATAATTTGAAATAACTTCCAAGAAAATATATATAATACTTCTAATAAAATGATATAAATTAGAATAGGGTTGGGTCGAAAGGGCTGGATTGATTTTAATTGATTTAAATTTTAAATTTAAGACCTATTAGAGTAACAGTTGGTCTAGTGGACTAGGTTTAATAGTTCGGAAATTGGTTTACTCCACAAATTGTATCGTTTAGTTCGCATAAAAAAGTTTTCGATTATATTACTTATGACATAAACAATAATTGGAACGAACGGAGAACTTCACTGCTCGTGACTTACACCGAGATTTGCCATTCAGACTTTGCGACGTTAGAAATTAGATAATAGGAAAAAGATAATTTTTTACCCAATTATTTTGTTTACCCTGTCTTTAAACTAAATGTCCCGGTACCATTTCAACCAAGGACATTAAGCGAACCAATTTATTTATTTGATAACCGCGGCGCTAAAACGTCACAACGCGCAAATAAATAATTTCCTGGTCCAATAATTCACAACAAAAATAAATCTTCCTATTGTCCGATAAATAATTCAAAGAAAACACTAAAATACACATCAAAACTGCATTATGTCCAGCAATTCGAGTGCATTTTTCTCCAGTTAACCCCGAACAATGCCGCAATAAAACTTCCCATTGATGCTCTCCTCACGCGATTGTGTTGAATTCGTAAGCCACGTCGAAAACGCTCTTCGGTTATTTTACAAAATCAATTGATCGTAACAATCGTCGGCCATCGGACTTCGAAAGACCCGCCCGACCACCCCGTGCTATTTACCGACATAATTGAGTCCAAACCGAACTCAAGCTGACCGTGAAAGCCTATCAACATACTGAATGCCGAATTTAATTTGCTCAAAAAGGCTTTCGTAAACAAAAGCTTCCACGAATAAATACATAGAAGACCGCACGTCGCGTTCGACTCCAAATTAGTCGATAATTTAATTAAACAAAAACGTTTCATGCGATTCAATTAAAAATATAAAATTATTTGAGCTAAAAACTACGCAACGAATGCATAAATAGCGTGCTTGCGAATAAAAATGTTACACGCAAACAACTATGGAAAATAAAACCGCGCGTGGCCAATCAACGACAATTACTTTGATTGGTGTGCGATCTAATTGTCATTGAGCGCGATTTTCTACTCCAAAAGCTTTAAATTAATTTGTCTTAATCGTTAACACTTAATTACTGGATCGAGATAAAACGCGATAAGTCACTGGGGGGCGATGCGAGGACTTAATTCGGTTTCGATTCGAATTTACATATCGTCGCCGTCGCCGGCCCTCGCCCGGCCGGCAAACAGGTTCCGAAACCGAAGTGGGCTTTTCACGCTAACGCGACCACGAATCTAACACATTTTCGTCTCCTTTGTACACCGGACGCAAATGCGTTATAAACGCAATTTTTATTGTGATTTTTTTAATGAATTATGGTGTTTCGGCCTCGAGCTTAATTTATTTTTTTTTTCGAGCATGTTCAACAAGTGACCGCGGACCAGGATGCGCGCGGAGCGGCACCGATCGTTCGCGCGCGCTCGTTATGCTTTATTGCCGTCTAATGCGCGGAGAAAATATGTTATTTAGCGTTTTTAACGTGCGCGCGCGAGATAAGATCGTAAACAGCGGGCCGGAGTAAATGGAAATTGCAAATAAGTAGAAATACGGTAAAAATTTAATTGATGGCATTAAGTTTTACTTTTAGCTTTATCTTCATTCGGCCCTTCGGGTTCAGTGCGTGCGTTTGTCGAAGAGTTCGTTTGAAATTCGGTGCGAGTGAGCATTTTTAATTTTGTTTCATTGGCCACGGTTGGACTTGTAAAGCTGGAACGAAACAACCGTCGATATTTTTTTAAATTATGGCTCGCGATCAATTGTACGAATTTGTATGCGTTGGACGACTCTTTGTTGACAAAATCGCTTTTAGATGTTCAATCACACTTTAGAATGTCGCCACCATGTGAGCTAAAAAATAACGACCTAAGTCCCCAAGATTCCGGTTATCCGTTCTGGTCAAATATGAACACGATGATGTCAAAAAATAAATTTTTTTAAATCCTTCCACAAAAGTTTGCAGGGTCAATATTTGCTAATTATTCAAATAATTTCAGGCTATTCAATATCTAGCTCAATAAATAGTTCAAAATATCAGAAAAAAGTTCACATCGAATTTGAAGTGGCGAAGCTTGGATGATATTACAGTAGGTGGTTGGGTTGGGTGGGGTTACAAATATATAACTTCGAGTCGCATTGGTCTGCTGGAAATTTCTTCAACGGTAACAGTAATAAATATTTGAAGTCCCCGATGTGTTCGAAAATATTTTTAAGCTGATATATTTTCAAGTATTCCAACCTAAGCTAGTGAACTAGTTTCAGACAAATTTCTTGCTAGAAATTTTAATTACTTTGTGGTGCTTTACAAATTACAACAACCCAACCCAACTGAATTTTTTTCTAAAAATCTATGCTAATTTCAAATTGCTTTTCGATTATGTTGGGATGGTTGCTTAAGTGCCACATCCCTACCCAACTCATCAGCAAATTTATTCAAATAACTGTTCCTCCACGAAAAATTTGAAGTAGTTTTTCAAATATTTAACTGGTTTTTGTATTAATAATAAATTCACTAAACATTTTCTCAATCCAGCCCCAACGTTACACTAGAGTTCGAGTGGGAAAATGGTCCAAATAACTTTGATAACAACTGCCATGAGAAATTTTGAAAGTTTTTGTCAATTTTGAAAATGTATTTATTTTCTTGTATTTTCAAATGTTCAATCTAAGCGGAACCACTAGATTTTGGACAAATTTTATTAATTTTTTTATTCATTACGATTACGTTTGGGTTGTAGCCTAAGTACCATTACCCATCCTAACTTGTGGTGGTTTGACGTTTGACAAATAACACAATCGAACAAATTTTCCCAAATAATTGTGACAAGAAAAATTCTAAGCAGTTTTTCAAATATTGAGTTGGTTTTAGTTTTATATAACTTCGAATTGTTTTTCGATTAGCTCGGGTTGATTCTCAAAAAAAAACACCCCAATCCACTTGATTTTTGACGTATCTCTTGCTGGAAATTTTAAGAATTCTTTATAAATTTTATGGTAATTTCAAATTGTTTTTCGATTACGTTAGGATGGCTGCTTAAGTACCACATACCTACACAACTCAGCACATTTTTCCAAATAACTGTGCCGACACGAAACAATTTAAACAGTTTTTCTAATATTTAGTCGGTTTTCATTTTAATTGCGCTGTACTTTAATAATAAAGTCACTCAACATTTTTTTCAATCCAATCCCAACGTTATACTATGTATATTATGAGCAGCCGAATTGTAGAAGCAATTTTGATAACAATTGTTTTGAGAAATTGCAACGCTATCGAAACCGTTAGATTTTGGACAATTTTTTTTATATATTTTGTACTAATTTCGAATTTCTGTTCGATTACGTTTGGGTGCTTACCTAAGCGCCGTAACCCAACCCAACACCATATTTGATCACCAAATTTCTCCAAATACGCTGCGAGAAATTTGAAGCACTTTTTGCAAATTTTGAGTTGATTTTAGTGTTAATTGCCCTGTAGTTTAATAATGAGCTCACTGAATATTTTTTCAATCCAATCACTACGTTACCACTGCATGAGAATTGTCATATTAACTTTGCTTTGAGAAATTTTCAGGTTTTGAAAATGATTTTCAGCTCTTATAATTAACATATTTTCAAATAATCCAACACAAGCCAATCCACAAAATTTCAGACACGTTTTTTGCAGAAGTTTCAATTACTTTGTTGTGGTTTCATCAATGCCACAACACACTTATTATTTCTTCAAATAACTTTGAACTTTGAACGAGAAAGTTGACAAACTTTTTCAAATTTTGAGTTGGTTGTAGTTTTAATTGTCCTGCAGTTTAATTATGAGCTCATTGAATAATTTTTCAATCCAACCTGAGGAGAATTGTCCAAACGACTTAACTGCTTTGAGGAATTTTCATACTTTTTGTCAAATATGAAAATGTTTTAAGCTCTCATATTTTCAAGTATTCAATTCAAATAAACCGATTTTTGACAAATTTTAACATTTTTTTATGTCAACTAAAATTTTCTCAAAATAACTTTGTTACAAGAAGATTTGAGAAGAATTTTTATTTATAAAAATTAATAATTTAACAAACCCTGCCACACTTGATTTTAACAAATTAGTTATTTTCATGTTTAAAAATAACAGTGTCCCTCAATTTATTAAATTGATTTTAGTTTTAATTGCCCTGTAGTTTAATAAAGAGCTCTCACTGAACATTTTTCTAATTCAACCCCTATGTTGCCACTGTAGGAGAATTTTCAGATTAACTTTACTATCACTTCGTTTTGAACAAATTTCTTGTCAGAAATGTTAACAATTTTGTTATAAATTTTGAATTGGTTTTCGACTACATTTGTGTGGTTGCCTAAGTACCACAACCCAACCCAATACCAAATTTGATCAACAAATATCTCCAAATAAATTTGCTACCAGAACTGTTATCAGTTTTTTTTTCAAATTTAGAGTTGGTTCCGTTCTAACTGCGCTGTACTTCAACAATAAGTTCACTAAATCATTTTTAAGCCAACCATAATTTCATGCATTTGCAGAAATTTTTAGAAAATATTTGGATGGCGTTGCTAAACTCATCAACAACTTTGCCTCATGAACATTTACCTAGTTCTTCCAACATTTCAATTGTCTTTGCGGTGGTTGGTTTAGAGTTTGGCAAATTGTTCTGTGTGAACACCCAACACAACTGAACCCAATCCAATAGTTTTATTTCAAGCCATGTAATGTAAGTTGCATTAAGATTGTAAATAAAAATACTGGTAACCTGTTACTACTCTACCCCTGAAACACTAGATCTGGAGTATTACAATTGAGGATAAAATTAAAAAAATCATTGCAGTTAAATTTGTTAATAAATACATATGGAACCAACATTGGATAGAAATGTTCATAAATTGACAGTTCTAACTGCACCCAGCAATAGTTTTTTGTAACTTGCACTAGATTTCATAGAAGCAAATATTGATGAACAGTAAATAGTTCAAACTGTCAAAAATGTTCTTCGTTATAATGATATTCGCTGCACAATTTGAATTGATGAAGCAATGATTTTATACCACAGATTTTGGTCAAGAAAATGTAAAGCGTTGTAAAGCAGATTAAATATTTTTTGTTCAAAGCAAGGGCCTTCTAAAAATCCTACATGTATCCTCCATAGACTTTGCATTTTGAAAGACTTACAAATACCAGTTGTGTACAGCTTCCAGTACCTTTTAATTGTTCAAAATGTACTCTTAAAATGAATGGGTCAAGATATTACCAAAAAAATATTACTTGAAAAAGCTGAACTGAAGTAGTTACAATTTTTATGACTAAATAAATTTTGGCAATTCATTTTTGGTGACTGAGCAAAAATCATGCCACATAAATAGACCACTTCTTGCAGCACTTCAAGATAAATTTTGTGTGGATATAAATAGCTTCAAAGTTAACAAATTCAGTATAAATATTATTCAAAAGTAATAATCTCCCTTTCAGTTTCACTGGTGATACTTACGTTTGGGCTATCGATTGGAAGTTACCAATACCAATTTGGAAGATCTGAATGATTGCAAAACTTCCTCAAGCGTCGGCCTACAGTTTGCCGAAAATTGCTCAATGCTTGCAGACATGAATTTGGTTTCAAATTGTTATCGACATATTGTTAGCAATCGAAATAAATGGCAAATAGAGAGGTAAAGAAGGAGGTATTTCTAATTGTTCATAAATGGAAATGAACGATAATGACGCGACTAAAACCCTACATTGATATTAATCACGGGTTCAAAAACCTATCATTAAGTTTGGAGGTTGGGCATCGAAATAAGCATGGTTTAGTTCCTTAGAAGAACGTTTTTCAAAATTTTGTGGACGTACGATACACACACGTTACCTTTCACAACCTAACCATAAAAAAGCTCTGCGTTGAGGAATTACTGAAACGTGTCTGTAAGTATTTGGTTAATTTTAGACGAAATAATTTTGTTGATTTATCGCTGTATGATTATTTACGTTGATGGATCATTTGCATTTCTATTAGAAATGTATGTAGGACTGGGTGGTGTTGGCTTAGGTTGGATTGCGTCAACGCAAATTTTGAACATCTTTTACCCATGTAAGGCACCCCTACAGTTATTTCGTCGTCACTATCGTCCGGGTTTTATATCCAATCGCTTTTGTTGAAAATATATTCAATTTAAAAGATGATAGAAAATATTCCTGCAGAATAATTTCAACACGAAGAAAACATTTGAACGAACGAAGAATCTATAAATAAATATTACTTTTGATTTTAACCATTTATTCTCCATAAAACCCTAAAAATATCTCGTTTGCTTTCCAGGACAGGGCCGCGTCAACCAGCTCGGCGGCGTCTTCATCAACGGTCGCCCTTTGCCCAACCATATCCGACTGAAAATTGTCGAAATGGCCGCCGCCGGCATCCGCCCCTGCGTCATTTCGCGACAACTGCGCGTCTCGCACGGCTGTGTCTCGAAAATCTTGAACCGCTACCAGGAGACCGGCAGCATACGACCGGGCGTCATCGGTGGTTCGAAGCCGCGCGTCGCGACGGTCGAAGTCGAAACGCGAATCGAGCAGCTCAAGAAGGAGCAGCCGGGGATCTTCTCGTGGGAAATCCGGGATAAACTGATCAAGGTAAGGATTCCCAATTGAATAGAATTTGAAGTCACTAACGTGTTGTGTGCAGGAGGGGATTTGTGATAAGAATTCGGCTCCGTCCGTCAGTTCGATCAGCAGGTTGCTGCGAGGCGGGAGGAAAGACGACGGAGACAGGAAAAATCACTCGATCGATGGGATTCTTGGTGAGTTTCATATTTTTATTCAAAAATCATTCTACGAACCATATCAAAAAATTAACTCGGATTAATTGCAAACACTTAATCTTCAAATTTTGTTGCACAAAACTTAAAAATACGTTTTCTCATCAGCCGTATTCGCTAATTATGCAAATTTCAACTCGTTCGCGAATGCATTAAAAACGCAGATACGATTCCCGATTGCGTCCGTTTGTAATTGCGCGTCCACGGTGCAGAAAATCAAAATGCAAATATTTCAGTGCCGAAACTCGTTAATATTCAAAACGGGTAGCCAGGTAAATTAAGATAATTAATTAATAATAGTTTATTAAGTTGATTGATTTATCTGCGCGGTTTTTAATTGCCCGAAAACTGGTTTAGTCGGCGAAGAGGTCGAGAAATGATTATTGTGTGTTAATATAATTAGGCGCATTTATAAAGGCGGCCGGGAACGACTGCGCGAACGTAGCGGAACGAAAAGTCGATTTTTTTACGATACGACTCGAATAACTCAAATGAAATGCTCAAGTGGACTTGGTTCTGTATGACAGCGACGTTTACATTTTTTCTCGTTATTTTAAATCAGTTGTAACTGAAGTCTGACGTCATTTTATCGCGTTTTACTTCCCCCAAAGCGTATAGAATTCACGAAAAGAGAACAATGCAACATAACTCAAAAATTAAATTAAAACTACCTACAACTAAAACGACGCGATATCAAAATAAAAATTATTGACTATTGATTATAATATTAGACAAAAGGATTTAGCAGAAACGCAAAAAGTGAGAAATGGGGCAAATCTAAAGAAACGGAGTACAATAGTCAATAAACTAATTCCACTAAAATATTAAATTTCTTTTCGTGTCATTTTTTTACATACTTATGTACTACGAATGTAAGAAATAGAAACTTCTTACATTCGTAGTTTCCCTTTTTTTGAACATTGTATTCAATTTGTTTTAACTATAATCGTTTTTTTTCCTATTTACATTTACTTTTTATATTTTTTATCAGTTTGGAGACTTCTTCCTGATTGCCTTTTCCATTTAGCCTATGTTTTCAACATTTTTATTTTTTCTGTTTAACTTTATTGTGTTAGATTCTTATAAATTTGGAAAATATCTATTTTATGATTTTTTTGCAATATAGGCATTTAATTCAATTGTTTTCTTATTCGCTTTTAGAGTTACTCTTCATATTACTTCCTCAATTTAAATTCGTTTTTATATTTGATTTTTCTTTTTTTATTTAATCGTGAAACAAATAGTTAAACAAAATGTCGTGAAACTGCTAACATTGGAATGTTTCAATTCATTCACGAAGAAGAACAAACTCCTACGAAATTATTAAGAACAGCTGATTATATTATTTATTTATTATTATTCAACAATTTACTCAACGATAACGTCATAATTAGACTTCGTATGTCATTCAAAAAATTAATTAATGTTCACTACACCATTGAGGTGTAAGATTAGACCATCTTTCGTGTAAATTCAAAAAATTAAAAATGAGGTCCAATATTTTAAGAAACCCGGGAAACGCGACGATTTGACCGAAGAAAATGATTCAGGTATTAAGTTTAGTGTAAATCAGTTAAATAATTTGCCAGCCACGTATTGAATTTTTTACTTGAAAATTACGGTTTTTTCCAGTCCCAAATTCTTTCTTTACATAAGCGACTGAGCTCTATTTATTATTTAAAATTTTCGGTGTGTTATTATTGATACAGGATTTCAGAATTTGAGACTTGAATAAAGATATCGCATTGCTCGATTTTAACCTAAATCTAATGATAGGTCTGATCATGTTAGGTAGTTAGTTAGATGGTCTAGGACAACTGAAGGATCAGGGGCTGGAGTGTTCTGCCGCAAACCAAGAACTGGATTAGAATTCAGCCTTGGCAAGCCATTTAAATGTGCGCAAGAGAGCTATTAAAAAGCCCTCGGCAGCACAAGACAATATTTTTTTTTGCTGACAGCAGAACAGCACTGCTACTCCTTGCTGACAATTAATGTACGTTAGTGTCGACCAGGGACTACCGCGCAGTGCTCTCTCAATTAGGGAGAGTCAACAAGGTCAGCGTGGTCTAGATACCCGGACACGCTGGAATAGAGGGAAACGAAGCCGCCGATTCCCTGGTAAAGAGTGGGGCTAACCGAGAATTTATTGGTCCAGAACCGGCTCTTGGGATTACAAGAGCCATGGCCAGAAGCTCGAATAATACTGTACGGTACTGGAATACTGAAGGGCCCATCTACTGCACGTACCAGAATACTGTTAGGCTTGGGTAGGAAAAACCTGCGCACTCTGACAGCCCTGGCTACTGGGCATAGCCGACTAAGGCATCATATGCATAGGCTGGGAATGGCTGATGCCACTGATGCAGACTATGCTGTGAAATTGAAGAAACAGCAGAGCACGTTATGTGGGCCTGCCCCTCCGGGGACAAAATCAGGTTCACAGTCTTTGGTAAAACAAAACTGGAGCTGGGTGACCTTGACAAAATCTCACCCGCTACAATGCTCCTTTATTTAAAGAGAATGGGAATGGAGGGTGAACTATAATTAGTTGTGAGCCACAATAGACCCTTGCGGTCGCAGTGGAGGGGCGATAAACGTCCCACTCATTATAACTAACTAACTAACTAACTAGTTTAATGCAGTGGATACTTCGAATGTAAAGTATCTGTATGTAATGTGTCTTTTTTTATTATCTTATCCTGACTTTCGTTCCATTTTGGTCGCTTCCATTTAGTCTACGGGTACCAGTTTAATTCTTATTGTTTTTGTTCTATTGTCTAGTTTATTTTTTTTATTTTACTTCTGAGCTTCTAATTTATTTATATCAAGTGATTTTCTTCAGTTTTTGTTTATTTCTTAAACAATAAATAAATCGTTCGATTTCCTTATCATATCATGATTCATTTATTTCTTGAATTTTATATAATTTTGTTTTCTTATATAGGGACTTTTAATTTAAACTCTTTTCCCGTTGGTTATTCATATTTATAGTACAGGTTACTGTTTTCTGTTCAAATTTTCTGATGAAGTATTTTACGACTTTCCTACGATTTTTCCTATTCTACATTTTCACAAATATTCCTTTAATTCGATTAGGAAAGTGCTTCTGTTTACATTTATTTTATTTTACGTTAGAAATTTATTAAATTTTTTGATTTAATTTTCAGATCCCTTCCTTTTTCATTTAAATGTTAAACAAATCGTTTGATTTCCTATATTGCAAGTTGTATTTGTCTTAATTGTATTCGCATCGTCAATTTCAATTTTTTGCTCTTCTACCGCCACTTTGAACCCCGTTCCCCTTACTCTTTTCAATTTCGTCTATTTTTGTGCAACTTTAAATTTCAGCTGTGTTTGTTTTATTTGTTTTGCCTGTTTTGTATGCACGTAGTTTCTATTATTTTGGTCATCCATTCTATTTCACTTGTTGGTTTATGTATTAAACATCAAACACTTTCTTTGATTTTATTTATTTTGTGGTCCGTTTGTATTAATGCCATTTGCTACCCCATTTTGATTTTTTCTCGCTCTCCGTCATAATTCTATTTGTCGTTTTCAATTGTTTTCCTGTTCTCTTTTTCTTCCACTGTATTTTTTTTTGATTCTATAGGTATAAATTAGTTTGATTCAATTATTACTACTAATTATTAATCTGTTTCATTTAAAATTTATTTAATTTTCATTTATGATTTCCATTCGATATTTGTAAGTGAAAACAACTAGAATTTCAATAAAAAAATTTTAAGGTAATGGCTTTTTTAACATTTTCGGAACATTTGTTATAAAGTGGCGATCAAATCAATAAAAGTATTTTATTTTAAATATTTCGTGAAATAACACAAAAAATGAAAAAATGCAAAAAAATGTATATTTGAGGATCTAAAAGATAATTATGCGAAAATGTCCAAGTCTCAAGATATGGTAATAGATTTTTGAGCAATTTTAATATTTGTTGTTTCATTTTTCCAAATTTTTTTCTATTGATTCGCTTCATTTATTTTATTTTGATTCATTTGCTTATAGTATCATTTTTAGATATTTTTGTTTGTATTTATAAAAACAGATTGACTATTTTGTTGCATTCCACTTGTTTTAACAGTATTTATTTCTTCAATTTACTTTTTCTGAATTTCGTCACCTACTTCGAGCCCTTATATTTGCTCTGATTATAAAATCATTGCGGCTGAATCCTTGAAATATATCGTTCCGTACTTTTTTGAGCTTGTCACCACGAAATACCATTTAAGTGCAACATTATAATATAATACCTTAATATTTATTTATGATATTAAGATTCTGCTATCCTGAAAAAGAACGCATATTTCTTAAAGCAATATCTTAACCGGAAGTGACAGTTTACTCTTGTCACTTTTTTCGTAACTTAAAAGAACACGTGCACGAATTATCGAAAGTGTGCTTCTTGTAAAATTTAAGTTGCAAAATCATTGACATTTTAAACAACTTTTATTTGAAAATTCCTACGAAAAATCTAGGATTTATTCTAAAATTGCGTTTGTAAAAAAATTTGTTGTCCCGGTAACCATACAGCGCACAATAAAAATTCCCTGTGTTGTTATTAACTTGAAAGAAACTGTAGGCAGGGTGAGTTTTGACAATCCTATAATATTGCATATAAATTTACAGCCACGGTTCTTGATAATTATTAAGTTGATAAGCTCAAAGGAACAAAAAACGATGTCCTCCAAGGATTCAACCGCGTTCTTTTTGCAGACCTGGTTAATTACTATTCATAGTATACACTACAGAATTTGTTTGCATATTGCAGTTATTATTAGCATGACGGATTTAAATGACTTAGTATGTTCTTTCAATTATTGCTTGGTTCTTTCAGTTATTGCTTGTTGTCTTCGATTGATCGATATTCTCTTGTCTTTTATGTTTGTTTATAATCGAATATTTAAATGCATTTGTTTGTTAACTTAAAATCATCGATGTGTTAGCACCTTGTTGTCGTAAACCGTGGTATTTTTACTTCATAACACATGATGGGTAATAATTATAACTTTAACCATCGCTAATAAAATTCATATACTACGAACATGTATACTTAAAGTTTAGAAAGCGAATGCATTACGACTATGGTTTAATAATACATGCAATGATGTTGAACGTGTTAATGTTAAACGTTTAGACAAAGAAGTGTAGAAAAATAAGTGGAGGACGATGACGATGTGTTATGTGACCAGTTGCAAGGAAACTATAACAAATAGTTAAACTAGCAATAATTGCAAATTGCTAGGTGCTAGGCACAAAAATTTAAATAAAATGGAGCAATGCTCGCCTCGTGTGTCGAATTAAATTGCAATTACAAAATGAATCTAAAAATTATTTGCGCTACTTTGTACGTTTACCAATTTTGTGGAGCAAAAATGCGTAACTAAAATCATAAGCTGCGGTGCTTAACTCCATTACGTGACAGACGCGGATTAGAAAATAGTTGGAATTGCACAAAGACGTTGGAAAAGAATTCCCGGAACCGCCGGCTGTCGGCTTAATAAATTTCGGCTCGTATCCGCGACAGAAAGCGCGCACGGTCACGGGGTCGAGGCGATTCCGAACACAAATGATACACTTTACGTTTCTCATTGTGCCCGATAATGACGGACGAAAACCGGCGAGTACGTAATTTCCCATATTAAAGCCAGGCCGGACAATGTCGACAATCGATTCTCCCCGATTTTTTCCCCGGTCGAGAGCGGCCGATACCGAAACGGGCGCGGACGCGGGGCAAAAACGCGTGCTCGAAAATCGACGTTAACTTTCGACGCGCGTTTCGCTCGGACCCCACAAGTCGAAAGAATGACGGAACAACTTCCATTCAAGAAGAAGGAGACGGCCAAGAAGAGGTATAATGACGGCTCATTTTATTATTACCCCAACATTATCCGCGTTGAACTCGATGATCGTCCGCGTGATTGATTTTTATCACCCGAAAATTAAGTTTATTTAACGGTGCGTTTACGTCCCGTTGTTGTAATTTAATTTAGGCTCGTAATTAACCCAAATATTTCCTTGGATTTATTCATTAGATCGAAATTTAAGGATTTATTTTCAATTATCGATGCGAAATAATCGTATCCGATCTTGGCGATATTTCCTGGCGCTCGAATAAAGACGCGAAATAATTCATTCGCGCAATTAAACCCAATTTGAATCATTCTGTCGTTTCTGCTGCGTCGTAATTGAAACCTCGTCTGCGTTCGGAGAAAATGCGTGTTACCTTTTCGTCTTGTAATAAAATTAAATAACAATCAAGAAAATAAAATGCCAATTACATATTCATTATTGTGCGAAGCCAAACATATGGTGATTTCTGTCGGTATCAATAAAATCTCTTTGATTGAAGCCGACAAATTACGTTTTCATTTTTATTTAAAATTAATGCGCTTTTGTTCAAGTGTACATGTGTGCATTGTGTTCGTCTGTGTGTGTGTATATGTTACAAGTTTGAATTGCGAAACGGCTCCAACTTTACATTTCATTTAATGTTCGCAGTCGCTATTGATTCCGCTCAGATTTAAACTTTCGTGCACATCAAAGCTGCGACTATTCGGAGTTTTAGTTGTGTTGGCGAACGATGTCAATAGAAAAACAGTCGAAATTTCGAATTGAAAATTAAACAAACTTCACAATTGATAATACACGCTGACTGTCCTCAACGCCTTGATACATTCAAAACAAAATGTGTATTCCATAAATAAGATTGTTTACAAGTAACATTTTATAAACAGTTAAAATAATTTCGAGAACAACATGAGCTTTATTCCAAACGTGAAGAACACGAAGGTTTCAGGATTAAAAAACATAACACAAATACTCTATACTAAACAGCTTGATATGTGAATAAAGTTTTAATTTTTATACCAAGCTAAATCCAGTTGTCATCGAAACACCAAGCAAATAAATACGACACGATTCAGTAATTGTTTTCATTACGCAATTGTAATGCAAATCACTTATCCTTAAATAAATAGTCAAATCAGCACATCGGTAGATAGTAAAATACCAAGAATCAATGCCAGTAAAATAGAAATTAAAAAACGAATTAAATAGTTATAGAGTTAAACAGCATAATAAAGAATATAGTAAATAAGAATAATTGTCCATAGAGTAACCAGAGATTGCTTCGCCAAAAATATGTTGATTTAACCTAAAACACTTCTACAAAAAAATCTCCCTAACCGAGATACCGGATGTTTTATTTAAACATAAAACGATTAAAAAGAAATAATTTGGTTTCATAAAAAAACAATTTGCTGTTTGTAATACGAACAAAATAATTAACAATATCATAATAAATGTTCAAAATGGACTCCACAGTTCAATACATTTTTGAATTATTTTGTTGAAATTTGTCTCAACACTTGAAAATATGTTTGGCTGATTTTTAATAAAATTTGTAGTTGGTAAAGGTGTAGCCTGAGTCATACATACATTTTGTTAAAGTGTACGATTAGTTACTGTTATAAAAACTTTCTTTGTGAAAATGCCATGTCATAATAATTTTTCAAAAGCAGAAATGCTGGGTATGGTATGTGTTTACGCACAAGAAAATTATCTAGGGCCTTCTGTTGCTCAAATTTTAACTTTTAATAATATCTAGAACCGTTTAGGGGAAACTGGTTAATTTCATCCAAAGTGAAATATAGTACTTCCAAAAATAGTTACAGGAGATCAGGAAGATGATATTTTAGAAAGAATTTCAGATGATCCCCAGTTATGTACCAGACGCTTACCAGCATTAATTGAAATACGCTACACTTCAGTTTTCAGAATATTAAAAAAAAAATTAAGAGTTGGGGCACATTTTAACAAATGAATTTATACAATTTATTGAAGTCAATGGAGTCCATTTTGAAAATTTATTGTAATATTGTTGATTATTTTTATTTGGTGTTACAAATAGTTCTAATGCTTTGGAAATCAGCTAAATAGGCACAATCGTTCTTAGAAAACACTAAGTAATAATAGGCATTTGTGCAGGTTAAACAGTGATAAAACAGAACATACACACAAATAAATACAAAATTTACCTATTATAAATTTCGTTAGTTAAACAAATGAAGAGTTATATAGTTAAATAGCTAAACAAATGAAGTAGGAAGTCTAGCATAGAATGACATGAGCCACAAGTATACAGTTGAATAGTTGTGAAAATTTCCTATCAAAAAAAAGGGAGAATTAAGTAGCTAAAAGTGGACACATTGGCAGACAGTTAAACAACAATAAATATAGATTACAATCGAAGGATAATAGAAAAATTTAAAGCTTAAATAGTTTTCGAACAATGAAATAAATGGTTGTTCTGGTAAAAATGGCTACCATGTTAGGGTTAAATAATTAAATAGCTATACAAATGGGGCACAGAACCAGATATTTAAACACCTAAAATTGAACAATTTGGCATATAGTTAAATAGTATCACACTTCTTAATAGTTATATAGAGTTGAATATGCAAATAAAAGAACCTTCTGAAACCATATGTACTTTTAGCTTAAAAATGAATACATTGGCAGGCCGTTAAATGACAACAGATGTAATCGACTACAATCGATCTAACACGAAAGAAACTATTTTAATTCTTAAATAGTTCAGACAATTAAATAAATGCGCGCCATGACAAAGTAAGTTAAGTAGCTAAATAAATGAGGTACAAATATAGATACTTAAACAGCTAAAATTGAACAATTGGACATATAATTAAATAGTATCAAACGTACTCGATTATAATCGACCGTACACGATAACAGTCATAGACTTCTTAATAGTTAAATAGTTTCAATCATTTCAATAATTATATAGTTCTATGGGTTTGTATAAAAAAAAAACAATTTACTAGCTAAAAATTAACACATTGGCAGATAGTTCAATTACAATAGATATACTCAACGGCAGTCGAACTGACATGAAAGATTTATAGGCAATTTTAATCATTAAGCATCGAACAAATAAATGAATGTGGACACATTGGCAGATAGTTAAATGCTAATTGATATACTCCACTACAATTGATCCAACATGAAAGAGTTATAGTCAAAGTTAATGTTCATATAATTATACAATTGAACAATCAAATAAATAAACGTTCTGGAATAGTTTTTATGCTATTTTTTTGTTGAATAAATAAACACACGTATCTCAATATGCAATTAAGCAAGTAAAATTGAACTCTGGGCGTTGGTTAAATAATAATAGACATACCCAACAATAATCGATCTAATACGATATTAAATAGTTATGGGGATTTTTAATGATTCAATAGCTATAGAGTTGAATAACAAAATAAATGTACATTCACGCAAATCAATATGGTATTGGCAAAATTGACAGTTACACTCAAAAGTATACCAATTGATAAACAGTTATTGGAAAAAACATTTAATTAGTTATATAGACGAGTTATACAGTTAAATAGCTAAACAAGCTAAGTAAAATTGAACACAGTTAGATAGCCAAATAAATAGATTTTGGCAAATATCCATTAAGTTAGTTACGACACGTTGGCAAATGGATTAATATCTAGATAGTTAATGTGAGCTAATTGCTGAAAGTTGCAGCTGTACGTTACTGTTAAAAAAGCTAAGATATTAATCTCAGAGTTTCGTATTTTCATACGAGTTTTCTGTTTCTTACTTTTTTTTTGTTAGTCTGTTATTATGCTTTCGTATTTTGTTAATTAGCGAGTTAATAAACCGTACGTGAAGTTTGGAGTCTCTAAGTAGATAATTACAAAGCTAGGAATAACATTAAATAATATCAGACGTACAACGGTCAAACTCGAAACAAATGTTATGTGCAATTGACAAAGTACAGAAATGTAAATTTTACAAAACTTCAAAAATACCAAAATTGTTCTTGTGCAAGATGGGCAAATAAAGAAGTGAAAGCAAAGAAATAAAAATGCAAAAATATGAAATTAAAAATTGAAAATAATGAAATAACAAAAATAACAAGGAAGTTATACCATCAAGCAAAGAAATAATGTAACTGTATTGAAAAAACAAGACGACAAGCAAAGAAATAATGTAACTGTGTTAAAAAAGACAAGAGTAAATTATTTACAATGCAAGGGCAGAAGAGTCGAAATAAAATGATTAAATGTAAGATTGCTACTGAACTCGAAACGTTTCCATTTGAAATCAAACCACTCTTTCCCTCTTCCAAACAATATATTATTTTTTTAAGATGTCATCTGAATCGAATTAATTATTTTTTTATTATTTGAAAATATATTTGTAGTTTTACTATTATTTTATTATATATTTCCTTATTTTTGTTTAGCATAAGTTATTCAACTTGATTATTAGAATTTGTTTGTTTTCAATAAACAATTTTTTTGGAAGTTCAAATCCGATGAATAAATCTAAAACGAAAATGTAATCGGTAATGTTACTGTCGATGATAAAAATTCATCGAGTCCTTATTTCTATATTTACAACAAATAAAATCCTGCAGCTATATTTACCTAGTTTATGAGTGGATTTTCTGAAAATTAATACTAAACCCTATTTATACACTGGGTGTTTGTATAAATATTGCATTAAAAGAAGTTATGAGTCACGTCACATGTTTAGGAATAAATCCCTGAATTATAATATAATGATATTCAAAATATAAAATTGTCCAAGTTGTCATATAAAATTGTTCTATTAAATAAGGAAAAACAAAATAAATTCCAATGATCAAATCACAATTTAAAATAAATGACAGAAAATATAATAAATAAAATGAAACTAATAAAATGTCGAGTTTGAAATATTGTGACCCACAGGTTCACACGTGTCATATCGCTAAATTAGCTTCCGAGCCAGCAAATTTAGATCAGTTTATTGTGCCCGGACCGGAATCAGAAAGCTCCAGTGTTAATAGGAAATGTACGACCCACGTGGCGAAGATAAGTGCAAGGAACTTGTAAAAAGGCCATGTATTTTGCGTCGCTGCGGTCATTTAAAACGGCCATCAATTGCAAGTTAAGTTTCTAATGAAAAGCCATTGAAAATATTTAGTGGTAATTTAACAAAGGCATCCATTAATGTAACCATTGAGTAAACAACATGGGATTTGCCAATTCAAAATTTTATATGTTTAAGGCAATTCAGCATCATCAAAGTCAATAAGATAAATCAATTTCAAAATTAACTTCGAAATTAATAATACTTAACTATAATATGACGTAATAAATTAAGTAAGTTGAATAACATTCAAATACATCTACATAAATAATCAAACTTATAAATGACTACCAATTCAAAAAATATAATTAATTTGATTTACTGACGACATCTCAAAAAGGCAGAATCACACATATTTGGGTATCTTTGTACGTAATAATGGTTAACATATAAATTTCGTAGTATTTAATGCAAAAACATCAATGTAGTACGAGCACTCATTTATTTCAACGAATATGTGTGATATAATTAACAATAAGCACTAAAAAACAAAATAATTTAATTTATCTGTCGAGGATTGTTTGGCTTGAAAACAAATCCGTTAGAATTACTTATTTCCTTAACATAGGCTGTTTTATAAATGTGGTTTTAAAATTTTATGATTTATATTTTTTATTCCAAAAGAAGTATTACATTGTAAAACCAAGTTCAACATATTTGCTGTATGAAATGAGTCAACCAAACCAGTAAATTATTCAGAAATAAAAAGAAATTAAAAAATATATATTCGAATTGCTCTCCCTTTTCCTTGATTATCAACATTGTCGACTGCAATAATCTGCTGATGTATTCCACTGCCTGAACATGGGTGAAATGCATTTTTTCGTACACATGTATTTTGCATTATACCTTGCTTCTATCCTTTACCTTTTACTATTTTACAGTTTTTGGGTTCTATTTGTTTTGGGTTGGTTGGTTAGTATCAATCTATGCAAATCGCAAGTTCACGACCATTTGTTGTACAAAAAACTGGATTTTATCTTGCGTGAAATGTCAATCAGTGCTTTTTGAAGAGTTCATAACACAGAAACGAACTTCCGAGAATCCAAGCGATGTCATTTATGTAGATCAACCTCATTATTTTAGTTTATTTTCATTCCTTACATCTTTCCATGTAATTGAATATTTTTCTCAGTGCAAATTATTACTGAAATGCATTTGGTGATATTTTGGACAATTGTGGTAGTTTCTATAGTTTGTATTTCAGACAAATACCGTTTCGACAATATCACCAATTCTGACGTAACTTAACTGAGATTTAGACAACTTTGCATTGTTTTTGAAATTCAGTCAGTTTCGACTATTTTGGAATTATTTGCTCACATTTTCGTATATATGATTCTGTTATTATTGAAATTAAAAAATTACAATTTAGTCTCTGAAATTGAATTGAAAACGGTTTTCGAACTAACAAATAAAGAGTTAAATATTTTATTGTACGGTTTTTCTGGAAACAATTTTGGTATAATCAAGAAATTTTTTTTGATAATTTGGGTGGGGTGGATTCACAGGTGCGAGTACGGGTTAAAGTGATTTTTTGGAACGATGTTAAGAACAAGTAGAACAATACCTGGAACAATAAAAAAAATAGAATGAGTTGCTGATGAAGAAAATCTTTTTTTGTAATTATTTGGAAAAGTACTTGAGTTATAGGATTATTGAAATTTAAAAATTTTAGAATAAACCTAGGTTCTAACTTCACATAACCCCCTGTTGGGTTAGGTTCGCTAAAGAACTAATGAAATGTATAACTATTTACTCATTCGTCACAAATTGAATCGATAAAAAAATAAACACTTTAACATTTGGGACTGAAGTGTGGTGAAAAATTAAAAACTAGGTGAATTAAGTTGTAACGAGTAGTTCTTTTCGTCGTAGTTTCTCTTGGTCATTTATTTTTTGAATCGTTAATATATTTTTGTAGAATGTAATAAAATCACACAAATTGGATTTCTTGAATACGGGCAGATTTACAGCAGTAGGGTAATAAATTATAATGGACTAGTTTCCATCCATTGCTGATCGTTTTGTGGGGTTTGTGTGTTACATTGAATCTCCGTAATTCACTTCGAGCACACTTTATTTCGTCGTTCCCCATGCTTAGTGCTTGTATCGACAAGCCTCTTACGCGCGGCCTGATTTGCACTTCTACTTTTCGCTTTCGCTATGTGTTGCTTATTTATACTAACGAATAACAAGAGTCAGCGATATAATTTCACTGTAAATATTATGAATTTCAGAAATATTTGCTCGTTTACAACAACAACTTATTTCTTAATAACGTCCTATATTCTATCGTAACAAAATAAAATTATAAAAATAAAAGAAATATCTTTAACTAATAACTTTCTTTCTGTTTAGGTCCCAATTCTTCTGGAGAAGAAAGCGACACCGAATCCGAACCAGGAATCCCCCTAAAACGCAAGCAACGACGTTCACGCACTACCTTCACCGGTGAACAACTAGAAGCTCTTGAAAGGGCCTTCGGTAGGACACAATACCCCGACGTGTACACCCGCGAAGAACTAGCCCAAAAAACAAAACTAACTGAAGCTCGCGTGCAGGTTTGGTTCTCGAACCGGCGAGCTCGGCTTCGCAAACAGCTAAACTCGCAACAGTTGAACGCCTTCAACACGATGTCGCTGCAATCCGCCTTCCCCATTCAGCACCAGTACGCCGACCCAGCCTTCAATCAAAACTCGTGGGCGCAGCAACCCTACGCGGGCTCCGCGCTGAGCAGCGCGCTCCCGAACCCCTCGCTGGCGCACTCGTCTCTGCCTTCGGCGACGATCGGGACGTCGTCTTCGTCGATAGGGGCTTCCCCGACGAACACGAGCACGAACTCGCCGACGCAGCCGTCGCTGTACAATTCTTACAACGCGTTGGAGCAGAGCAACGTTCTGAACGGCGCGAACCAGTTCGGTTACAACATGTCGCAGGCTTCGCCGGGTCAGCACGGGGTCACGCCGCAGCAGTCTTCCGTTTGGGCCCGACACGCGCAGAGCAACAAAATGGGCGAGAATTTATCCAGCTGGCACGAAAATTATAGGTATGTTTGAGTTTTAATTGCGTTCGGGTGATTAAATGGCACGTTCTCCGCCGCTGGTACGAACGAGGAAATTGTTTAATAGAAAACAATAAAACATTAATTAAACTGAATGGATAAGTTACATGACCAACCAGATCGTAAAATAACGAACGGTTAAGAGAGTATTATGTGTGAAAATTTAATTTAAATCCCATGTGAAAAGGTGTTTGTGGGATAAAATTAACTTTAACAGCATAAACACCCAAGGTCAAGCTACTGCAAGTCTTATTTCCGCAATTTCTATTTGGTGAACGTCAATTTTATTTAAGGTTCGAGTCATAAGGATACGACGTAGAGATTTTTTTATTGAATTAAAAATGTAAGTGCTACAAGTTTGCAAAGCAATCAAATTAAATTCAAGTTAATACTTGCGTTTTCTAGTTGTTTAATGGGTAATCTTTTTTCCGTTTTGACGTTGTGTATTTAATTTCTACCTTAAATTCATTTTAAAACCATGAACTAACACCTCGTTTTATCTCATTTTATAACCAAACCAATACCACTTTTTGTGTCCCCACAGTATTTACACTGTGTTCCTTATACAACCATCGATATCCTGTTCGCAGCAAATCATATGGTATTGGTATTTTATATAATTGATGCAACATATTTACACTAAAACCACGAAAAACAGGTTTGTGTGTTCGATAACGTACTACAAAATTTACTTATAATGTAAGAAAAACTATAAGAAAGTATTTGATAAGTTGGGTCTTTAAGTTTAATAATTTGTTTCTATAGCAGATGTTATCAACTTTTTTGAGTAGATAATGTAGCATGTATTAGTATTTCTTTCTTTTATTTGTTCCAGGGAAAGTATTTTTAATCGGTTTTAATGCTCGCAGTTCAATTTTGTGGATATATTTGCAAATAGCACAATTTTCATTCTCGTTTTTTTTTTAAACTGAATTAATTTATTTGATATTTGAAGATGTGCACAAAACGATGTGCGTTCTCTTTGCAAGTAAAATGCAGACTAATTCAAGTCGACAAAATGATCTCATTGCTCATTTTATTATAAATTAATAATCGAAAATGTCGCACGTTAAAGATGGTGCTATGAAACGATTTTGCTCGAAGGGAGAATATGTCGATTGACAAATATCACTAAAATCAAATCATTTTACACGAGGTATTAAAATTTGTTAATATTTAATTCGTATAGTTGTTATTAATAAAAAGTTCCTATAAACAAAACATTTAAATGTACAATTTCGTTTATTGGTGTGTTCATGTTTTTATAAAACCAGGAGTGTGCCTATTTGAACAGGGCCGCAACTAAATTCTTCTTTAATTCATTCTGGACACGCAATGCTGCGCACACCCTATAAAAGCTAAATACAGACTAACCATAAAAAATCTAAAAATTCGAGAAATTCAGTTTCCTGTTGATTCTCGACTGTAATTGTTCAAAATTTGTCATTATTTTTTGCCAATATCTCAAAAGCCGGCAACGGTGAATTACCACCTATGAACTTAATTATTTATTTCTGCATCTATTTATAGTGATTTATTAAAATGTTGACATGTAACGTTGAATATCTGGTTTCAGAGGTTATTTGTGGCTTGGTCATTATAACTAAATGATTTTTCTAGATACCTAGTTAAATTTACAATATATTTGCAATTTCAGAAGTATTTGCATTAAATGAATAGACAGAATCAAACTACATGAGAAAGTTGAATCATGGTTTTTAAACTATAAAATTTTATGACTAAACTTTATCGTTAATTCTATTTTAAATAGTACTTCGTTGATTCAAGTAAACATTTTTTAAAATTTTAAACACAAAATTAAATCAAATTTGATTCTATATAAATAAATTTCAATAAATATTCAGGTTTTCATGCATAGGGTAGGAACTACTGTTATTTGCACTACTACAGTTATTTGCACGTCGTTAGACAAAATTCCAGAATTAAGGTTTTGACATATCTTAAGAACATTTCATTTGTGGGCTTAAATATAGTTCCTTTTCAGTAGGTAATATAATGATCTTAAAGTAAACTGTGTGACACTTTTGTAGGCGACATATTTTATCGAATTCAATTACATAGCTAATTGCTTATCTACGAGGGCCAGATATTTGCACGATTGTGATGTCCGGACGCGATTCAATGACTATGCAACATTGGCGTGATTGACACTGACCATACACATTGTGCGAACCGACGTGAAATTCGAAGTAACTCGTTGCACTTTAATCGAATTCTAATCGAACTTTCCTTGCATCTATTGTATTCGATTTATATACGAATTGTCGTGCTCATGTAAGGATTTTGTATTGTATCACCTACCTTATGTGGTCTTGTTTAATTTAGTATAGTTACGTATTTGTAATATGTGGTAATACCTTATACATACAGTGAACTTTACAGTCACGATAGAACATCACATACTTTGTAGATTATTTTGATTTTGTTCGATTGGTGATAATAATTGTATTCCTAAGATGGGAAAAATATTTATTAAAATTTCATATTATATTAATATTTATTAAATATTCAGTGTTGCAAATAACTAATCTATCAATAAAAACTATATCTGTGTGATTATACATTACAGTTAATAAATATTCTTAAAAAATAATGCAATTGTACATTTAATGCAGGTTTATATTTGTTAATATAATTAAATTCGCTACCCTGAACAGGTTATAAATTTTAACAAATTTTGTAGGTATGGTATTGAATAAATTATGATAATGTCTTCGGATGAAGATGCTACATTTTTTTAATTAATAATAGAAAGTCAACAAAAATGATTTCCATGTAGAATAGAAGAAATACAAGGAAGGGCAAAGAAATTCTGTGATCAATCTAGAAGAGGTACTTTTAATAATGTTTTTATGCATCCTATTTTTTATTCCTAATAATTAATTTAATAATTAAGAATCACAGAAGCTATTACGTCAGATAGAAAATATTTCGCAAGAGAATATCAAAGGATAGTTCGAAATTGATTGAAAAGCATTTAAAAACTGTATGAAATATATGAGCGCATAAGAGCATACAATGGGGATGAAACCGACCATAATGTCATCCATATTACTACCCATAATACTTTTTTAGAGTGCCATACCATCCTCCTGTCAAGCAGTCTATATATATTTAGATGCTATAAGCTGCCAATGTATCAGCGTTGAAAGTTATCGAAAACTGTTAAAAAGGTCATTTTGAATTGAAGAACGCATTCATAATCATTTTAGTAGATATTCCTGCCACTATTAAAATTAGTAGTGGACAGTGTTAAAGGATAATCTATTGTAAATGGCTTCGCAACACGTTTCAGAAGAGTGGCATCTGCCATCTTTAGGTTGTTCTTCTTGGTCTCACAGATTTATAAGAACTGAGTCTAAGTCAGAATCTAATATTAACATGATTATGAATGCGTTCTTCAATTCATAATGACCTTTTTAACAATGTTTGATAACTTTCAACGCTGATACATCGGCTGCTTATATCATCTAAAGATGTATAGGCTGTTTAATTTTACGACAAGAGTATGGTATGGCACTCTAAAACAAGTATTATGGGGATTTTATGTCAAATTCGAATAGTTTGGAGAATTTTTGATGAATTTTAAATTGTTGTGAGTTTGCTTCAAATTTGGGGAGCAATCAAATTAAATTATAATCAATACTTGCATTTTCTATTGCCTTAACGGTACTCATTATTCTCCTTGACGTTTTATTATTATTAGTTATGTCAGAAACACCGTCTGTTTAATTATATTTTTGTCATGAAATTTATTCTTCAAAGTACAAAAATACCTTCATTTCTCTCAGTAGCACTTAGTCAGACTTTCGAATTCAACTCATACCGCTCTTATTGCTGGGAATAATCACAAGTAAAATTTCAGGCATAAATTTACTTTAAACTCTTTCGATACATATGTCAAAAAACTTCAATGTTTTTTTTATATTTTCATTACATATATGTCTAAGTGTAATGAAAATATTGTAAATAAAATGATGAGCATTTTAACATTTTAAGCTAATATATGGTTTAGAGGCTTGCATTCGTTAAAAATGTATTTTTGAAGAATTTTGATCATCGGAAGATACTCCTCACTATCGTCACTTGCATTGAATTTTTATCTTAATTCAATTTAAAACTTTGAACTCATTGGTTCAGCTCCTTGTATCGTTTTCTAACTGAACCATTAATGCTCGCCGCATCAAATTTACATAGTGAATTTCAAAAAAAAGAAAAACAAATTGGCGCCAAATTACTTGTGCTTGATATTTTTATAAATTCATTTACAATAAAACCATGAAAAGATACGTTATGATAACTTTATGTTGTAAATAATTTACTGTCGTCTATTCGTACAATTTAAGAAAAACTACGGGAAACATTTGTCGACGCCTTGCGTCGTTAAGTTGTTAAGTAATTTTTAAATTATTGAAAAAACTAATAATAACGCAGCACGTAGACAGTCGAACGATAAAGATTACACTAAGACCGGTTTTGTTGGCAGGAAGAATGTAATGATAGATAAATATGATTAAAATCATTGTACAAGAAATGTAAGCCTTTATTTTTATTTAATAGAACGAGCAGTTATTAAATTATATACAGGGGTGATCATGGCTCTAGTGCCCAAACTATTAGAACGTGCTTATCCCAAAGATGCACGAATCTCCCTATTGACTAAAAATATAAACACATAAATTATTAGTAAAAATATTTTAATACAGTTCACCAAAAGATAATTTACTCTAGTATTACCATAGAAAAAATATTAATGTACAAAATTAACAGTGACAATTAATGAATGTTACTAAATAAGCTTGTTCCTAGCCACTATCTGCTTGATTATTCGAAAATTCAGTTCAATGCGTTTGAAAAATAGTCCATAATTAAACAGAGTAACTAAAAATATTACATGCAGATTTATGGCAATCCAATTATAATTATACCAGTCTATTTATGGAATTTGTCATTGTATACAAATCGACATGAATTTATATTATTTTACATAATTTTTATGCCCTTGTGTCGATTTTAAAAACTTATCTAAATACATTTAAAATTAATTTAATTTTACTTGGCACATTTCAGGCTGTTTAACTAGTTTAGAATAAGTTTTTCATTCAGAATTTTTAGGCACAATTTTCTTGTATTAGTTGTGTATATGATTTGTTCGTTACGAAGAAGATACGACTTATTTCAAACAACAGAATTGAAAAATGTAGTATTGCACAACATATATTTAAATGGGGATATGTTATACGTTTACAATTTACAAGTTTAAAAAAATGCATCTTCAACGATCAGCGAAATTCATTTGGGAGGATTTTTATTTTTAGAAACAGGTTTAACTTAATTAATTTAATTTATGGATGGTTACAATTTGCAACTTGTTTGTGAAGTATTATTGAATATTTGTGTTTCTTTTCTACTACGAGGACATAGTCATCATAACGTGTAAATAAAGCTTTGAACAAAGACCGTCGTTGGGTTGGGTTGGGCTGGGTTGAAAGCTTTGCTTGTAATTTAGATTCAAAATTGTAAAAGACACCAACGATGATTTTCTGCTAAATTAGCATATTTTTCAATTTCAATCGACTAAAGAGCTAATAATTTAGATCAAAACCACTTAAGTTTAATTTATTGTATCCAATTAGGTACTTAGGAACTCATTATTTTTTAAAAATTTTGAAGCTTAAAGTTTATTTTCCATCGCTGCTTTCAAAGCCAATGTTCGAGTTGTTTTTAAAATTTATTGCCATATATATGTAAATATATATAAAAAAGTACGAAATTACGTTCTTATATATGTAGACAGATAAATAGATATTAGTCTTTAATAGCTTATAGTTAAGTAGTATTAAAATGGCTATCTAGGTAAATTATAATAAATTTGCCACTTCGAAAGAATTTTTATTAGTAACCAAACTGCATCGTTTTTAAGCTAATAATAATAATTTAATAATAAACTTTTATTGGCATACAAACTATCTTATTTACATCTTTATATATTACAAATTATATTTCTGTTATCTTCTTCTTTTACACCTCCTTTTATAGCATCTTTCCCGCCTTCCATTGCCTCCATCCGTCTCTGTCTCTCTTCCTCGATCCTGACTGCTCTTCCCTCTCTCCATCCCTCGCTGGGTCATCTTGCCTTTAACATATATACCTTCCTCCCTTTATATGTTCCCTCCTTTCCCTACCCTATTCTCTCCTAACTCTGCTCCCTTCCCAATCTCTCCCCATTTCCCCTTCTACCCTGCTCACATTCACTATCCTCCCACCAATGTTTCCAATAATCTCTTATTTTACCACACGCCTCGCACCTCTCTTCCCACATCCAATATTTACTTGCCACCTCTTCGTCACCGCATCTAAACCTTACTATGGCATTTTCTTCACCTCGTACCTAACATTGTACCTTGACCTTCTTATGTTCCCATCCCTTTCCTGTGTTTCCACTTGTCTCAAACTGTTCACTATGCCTCTCTCCACCATTTCCCCTCCACTCTCCTCTTTTCTCCTCCTTCGCCGACATCCCGCTTTCTCGAACATTTTATTCTCCCTTCACCCCATTCTGCTCTTCTCTAGTTCTTCCACCATTTTTTAAAACTATTATACTGAACACACATGCACTCACACATAACGGATGTTTTTTTTTTAATTTGGCGTCGAAATTGACCATGAATATTTAACTATGAACAAACCACAATTTTGTACATACACTCAAACGTCACTTAAGTAACAACTTTTGACAATTAAAAATGAGGTTAGACCAGTTAGACATAGGTTAAGATGTCAAATTAATAATGATGGTTCATTCACAGTAAAACATTCACGGCCAGCTCTGACGCCAAATTTTAAAAAACATCCGTTACAAACAGACACACTTCCTTTACAAGTATTATAACCAGATTTAAATCCATACCAATTTAAGAAGTGATAATTAAGCACGTTCCGAGTCATCCCAAGTAACCATTTTTAATTTCAAGGAAATGTGAGCAACTCGCAACTAAAACTTACATTACTTAGTTTTGAGTTAGTTCTAAGTTAGTTATAAACTCGCCTTGAAGTTGCGAAATATCGACTTTGACTTTAATTTAATTCAAGTAGCGATGACCCTTAATGTTTAATTAAAACCTTATTTCTCGAATCATAGTATGGGCATTAATTATCGCCCGAACGTATAACAACTAAATCAGCTCCGGATACTAACTTACCTTTAACGCACGTAACCTCCGAAACAATAAATTAATTACGTCCTCCTAATGAATAATCTGAACGCGCTTTTAAGTCAGGCAAAATACGCGGAGCATTCATTATCTCGAGAGAGTTAAATTAATTGTAGCACCACTATGTTATTTCAGTTGTTCGTACCCGTCAATTACACAGCCGTTCAGACAAGTCGGCCGCGTGCGGCCGGAGACCGCTCTCTCGGTCCCGGAGTCGAGCGATCCGGCCGACTGCTGGGAAGGCATGTCATTGAAGAATTTTGATTTCTTTCCCGTTAAAATACTGCGATGCAACTACCAGCATACGCAATCATAGCGAGATTATTCAGGAATCGTGCTCCTCTAAATTACACGGTGTTAGTTAATATATGGCAACGCCGCCTTGTAGTTAGTTATTTTAATATATTGTTCGCTACCGAAGCTCCGCCGAGGCCTTGCGAACGGGAGATGGCGAAAAAAAAAAACGACGGGAGAACCGACGTAATTTTGTTTGTGTTTGGGATTAAGCGGAGAAGTGACTGCGGTTCCGCGCTTTTAATTTGAGTTGTTTGTTAATTAACTCGCGTGGCTAATTTACGTTGCAAAAATTTAAGTAAAAATGTTTGCGAAAATACACGAACATATTTAACATGAAAAACGACGATTGCCATAAAGCAAATTACAGTACGAAAAAGTTATTAAAAATTAATATCTTTCGATTAAATTGAATCGATGTTTTATTGGCAGCTTACAGGGAATTAATTTGAAGCCAACGTAGTCAATTATTATTTTACTTTTAATTCACTTGTACATGTTGTACGGTGGATTCAAACGAGAGATTTCTTTTTTCATTTCATCGCTTTCATGTTTAACTTTCTTGTTTAATTACATTGAATGTTTTAAATTTTGTTTGGCATGTTTCGTTAATTGATTTTCTTTTTTAATTTATTTATTTTTTCTTTTTATTTTTAATTTGTGTTGTGTTGTTTGTTTGTGTGCTTAACGGTTTGTTGTTTTCACTTGCAATGTGTTTCAAACAATTATTTATTTAATTTGTAAAATGCAAAATTAATTTCATTTCGTTTTATTACTTTCGTACGTTTCACTGTAATTGTATTTTCGTTAGTTATCTTGCATTGTTGTTACTGTTGCTCTTTTAACTAATTTTTTGTTTCACAAGAACTACGGATATATTTCTTATCAAATAGTGTACGAGGAAGACTCACTTTAATTAAAATTTTAATTTAAATGTACAGGCATTTGACGAATTTAAAAATGCAATCGATTTAAATTAATAAAACTATTCTAGGTTATGTTTTAACAATTCACGATAATACACAATGTAAATTTATTTTATTTCAATATGCACTGATGTTTCCATGGCAATTATATAATTGTCTAAACATGAACTATCTGGTATTACGATTCTTCATTCTCATTGATTACAAGCGATCATCTGGTTTCAAACCCAAATCGTGGCTAGTCAAAAAACGTCAAATGTTTAAATGTATAAATAGTTTTAAGTATAAATATTGATTACGCTGTCTAACTGTCGATTCGTGTTCCTGGAAGAAGATTTTTTTTTCGTTGAAGCTAATGGAATTTCAAGAAACGTGCGCGTTTAAAACACAAATATGTGTCGTACACATAGCAACTAATTAAATTAAATACCAAGGTGACCAGTCTTTTTCCACCAATCGTTCTAACTTTCTTCCATCATCCAGATATTTCTTCTCCTAGCTCCTCTTATAACTCCCGAAGATTTCATTGATATGACGTCCGACGAATGCTTTGAGATCTTCGACTACTGAACGCTTTTTTACCCAAAACTACGCTATGGTTTATGCATTCTTCTTAAAAAAAAATCCTCCTCAACTTTATATTTTTCTCCTCCAAATTTCCGTTGTGTTGGATTGGGTAGGGATAATGTTCTTCAGGAAAATAACCATAACTGTTCATGGAGATGACGCTTTAATATGCTCATTGGTATTTTTTCAAATACTTTGAATACGTCGAGGGTAAGTTAATGAGATGGTATGACGTCACTTGTCAAAAACGTTTACCTGGTTTTGTTGTTACAATCAGCTGCGCAACCTTACACAAGACATAGATGTAGTCGGTTCTTGTTATTGAAATCTTCTTGTGATTAAGACGTTTTTCAATCATTTTCTTGATTCTTTTCTTTTTAAATTGTTTGATTAAATTGCGCTTGTAGAGGAAGCTGTAGTGTTCATCCTCCTCTTGATTAGATTAAAAGTGATGCGGTTGAGATACCATCTCAAGATGTTCGGTAACAACTTCGACCTTTGGTGTATCCCTTTTGGCCCACGTTTTAGCATTACCATACCAATTTTATGCTGATATCGACGCCGCAAAAATAGATCGTATTTCAGCATCGACGTGATATATTCCTGTCGAGTTACAGCTTTGGGCAAAAGTACCTATTTATCAGCCATTTCAATGAGTACAACCCGTATCTGATTTGTTGGACAGAGTTGTTTCCACGCTATTCTGGAGCTGGAGTTGTATTGCGACATATTGCTTAATGCAGATTTTCGGAATTTTTTTAAATGTGATTGATCGTTCGACTGGACTGAATTCAGGTCACTAGGTAAAAATATAACATTATCATTCGCCTATTCCGTTGCATTTAAGGCGGAACTATTTATTTCTAGGTTATGAGTATCGAACGTGCATGATTTGTTGGGAATAGTAGTTTCGGTAATATTTTTCACGAGCATTGGACCCCTTACTATATCGTGCTTAATACAGTAAAGTCGTAAAAATTCACGTAGATATGTATGAATAATTTACAGGTCCGTTTGTTTGATGTAAAATATTAGCCACTTATTACTAACTATCTAACCTATATATTTAACCGTTCTGTAACAACCCGAGCTAAGCCTGCTGACATTTAGAAAATCCGCAAGAATCTACTGAGGAATACATGTGGAATGCATTTTTTTATTACTACTTAAAATATGAAAATTCAATGAACAGCATTTTAACGACTCTTGCCACGTATCTAATTATCCGTGACTTTTTCGAAATCACCCCTTTCACTTCCTACTGTGGAAGCCAACTCAACTCAACCCAACCCAGCGCAGCGTATGTGTTTTGGTACACAAAGCCAAGGGAATCAAAAGTCAATTGGATTTTGCTCAATATGTGGGATTCTAGTTTATTTGTGTTTTTATTTTTTGCATGTTCTTCACAGGATATTGTTTCGTTGCAAATAAGTAAACTACTTTAAAACAAATATTATTACGTTACGCATGCTTGCATGACCACAACAGTCATAATTCTTTGAAATTTATAAAATTTATAAAATGTAATAAAGTTATTTTTTTGTGGATATTACTAATTGATTTTGATTTGAGAAATTTGCGTCATGATTTGGTACAGAGTAACAGAGTAACTAACAAACAACGTAAAAACGACTTTCACCAATGAACTTCTATTTTCGTTTAAAACCCTGGCGATTGTCAATGCAATTTTCGTCTAGTATACTGCCAGTCTAGCTTGTATGTATTTATGCCATGTATTTATGAAACATCAAAATTTATTTTCGATCGCATTTTGTTTTTTATACGTAACTTAATTTAATTTGAAATCGATTTTTTTCATGTTAATTGCTGTCTCGTTGATATTGTTGCATTGTCGTTGTTGTTTGAAGTTTTTGTTTGTTACATTAATTTATTTTTTAGGAAAGTAGTTTATTTTACTAATTTTTGTCATATTTGTTTTTTGTTTATCGCATGTTGTAAATTTTCATCAAACGTTTTTGTTCGTTTCTTATGCTTAGTTTCTTGTCATATTTATATCTGATTATAAATGATATTTAAATAAAAATCTGACAGCAAAATGTTAGAAAAACAATAGAACTTAATATGTGTGTAATTGTTACACAAGCTTTGGCTAAACTAAACACTAGTTAAAGGTACTTTTCGTACGCAAAATAAAGTTAAAGGAACTGTGACACGTCGTCAAAAAATCGCTTTAAAAATTCGTTCCATAAATAACTATTTTCGATATTCCCATTGCATATTCTAATAACTATTGTCTTTATTATTATCTCATTTCGTTTTACAAAAATAATCTATGTAAATTTTGTCTAAAAAAACAAGAGCTATTATCTCATAATGAATAACTAGTGCATTTGGTGCTTCCACGCACATAAAATAATAACCCTGACTCTTCGAATACATCGAATCGAAGTATAGTTTACTTATGATGAATGAATGATTATATATTCTTTTTGGAATTTGTGTTCATCAGTTCATACTCGTATTTTCTATTTTTGAAAATATTTATATTTTATACATTTTTTTCAACTATTAACTATTAATTTGACCTATTAGTAATTTTAACATTTAATAATATAGTATCGGTGTGGTTTTGACAATTGTGATTTTTTCATTTAAATGTAATGAATGTAGTTTGTGAATTTCACATTTTGCAAAATTTAACAATTTTCAATTTTTTCCTATGATTTGGGTAAGTGTGGCATTTTTCCGTTTTCAAGTACAAGCCATTTAGGTATTGTTAGCATTTTGTCAATTTTGTCAACATTGAATGATAACCTTGTTGTTACTTTTTTACATTTTATATATTTTTAATGCCAGTAACATTTATAGCGGTTTTCATAATTGTATCATTCTTGTATTTTAGAATATTGACATTTTTGTATACTTTACATTTTTGACAAGTTTGTCAATTTTGACTTATGAGAGTTTTGGTGTGCTTTACATTTCAACTATTTTAATTTACCACTATAATTTGATAATGTAAACAAATTTCTGATTTTTTTATTGTACGTTTTATAGTTTTTTTACTTTGTCGATTTTAACAATTTTACAATTTTTGGATTTTACCGTAAGTGGCATTGGGCATTGTAGGATTCTAAACTGTTTGGTGAAATGGGGTTTCTACCTAATAAGTAAAGTAGGGTTCGCAACTATTTTACATAATTTCGTTGGGTTGGGTTGGGAGTTCGAACCAATTCGTCATCGTGTAACTATTAAGATTTTATTCCTTTATAAATATATTTTTTTGAATTTTTTGAATCCAAATTTGACACGTTTGATATTTTCTGCACCTTTGACAATATTAAGCTGACAGTTGGTACCGCATAAAATCCATTCGGATCTATTTGGACAAATCAATTCAGTGAAGTAGGGCCCAGTCCAATTGAGTTAAAAAATGTGTTTTATCTACTTTGCGTTAATAATGGACTCATTATTACATCGGAAACAGTTTAATAATGAGTATTATTAAACTACTTTTGGTAACTTTTAGTTTGGTTATGTTCGTGTCACGCCATAATCTTTGTCATATGTCATCTTGAATTAAACCGGCAAAAATTCTCAACATCCTTTCAAGCTGCTTCGCCTATATGTGGCGGTGTATTACAGAAATTATGACGGCTATTAGGTTATTTTGAAATGTAATTAAATGTGTCAATATCAGTGAACCCAACCTACATAAAAGTTCATAGTCTAATGCGAAAAGTTGCACCGGCGAAATTTCAAGAATTAGTAAAGCAAAGTAGATAAAATAGTATATTACACTCGTTTAGTAAGGCAATATTGTCGCACTCGTTCTATTGAGGCGTCGTGCCCCAAACCACTCATACGACAATCTGTTGCCTTACTAAAGTTGTATAATAATATACTATTATTTTAATTAAATTGTATTGACATTTTTACAATAATATTTTTATATATATTCTTTAATTGTCATAGTTAACTATACGATAATTTCGACAGTTCTGAATTTTTCATATCCATCTTTGACAATTTTGTTTTTGGAAAAGTAATTTTTTGCTGCTATTGTTTCCTTTATGCCAAATTTCACATCGACTAGACTTTAACAGTTTTCAATTGCAGTATCAATGATAGGTGTGAGTTTGAACGAAATTAAAAACATCAGAGCAAAACTAATCTTAGGAAAACAAATTCAAAAATCGACACATATTATTTTTTCAATGATTTTTTTGGAAGTCAGTTTTCGTTTAAACAGTCGTTGTTTCCCCTTCTTTTTGCTCATGACAATATCTGCATTTTAATTAATTAACGTTTTTTTTCATTATTTTATTGGCTTTTTAAGCAATGTTCGATATATTGTGAATTTATAATAATAAATTGATAATAACAATTAGCAATAATTATTATATCGTGCTTGTATAGGTGATGTTTTAGAACCCCTATCCTTAATTCCTCATATTTTTCATTTGTTGCTACATGAACTGATTAAACCCAGTGATTAATTTTAATTAAATATATTCAATAAAGTTTCGTTTAAAAATACCAACCAGAATTTTAAGTTTAGCTCAATATTTTCGCATGTTTTGATTTTTTTAAATATTTACTGCCGATCTGAAGAAATAATAACAATTGTTACTTTAAACATAAAAATAATGTCGTTTTCTTCTTTTTTCAGTTTGTTCGCTGGTAGTCATTACGGTGCCCATTCACCGAGCGAGGCGAAGTCAGGATACCCATACTTTGGATCCATGGACATGTGTTCAAGTCGCGTCCACTAGTTCAACGGCATGCGACGGCAGACAGCGAACTGGACGCACACTATCAACTAAATTATTCTTAAAACATATTCTGTACATTTGTAAATAAATCCCCCATAACATTTCATAATTGTACATGTTTTTTTTTTATTATAACTTATATACGAACCAGTGCACTATTACTTACTATTTATTTGTAAAGTTAAGGGGATCGTTTCGAGGTTTGCGGGGGTCGATATAGCACGTAAGTCGTTCGTTTTAATTTGGACTTGTTCCGTTGTAAATTGCGCGAGCGAAATTTTCACCGACATGTGTAATATATTATTGTTTAGTGTTTAATAAAATTTATATATGGTTAACTTTGGTTTGTGTCATCCTACCATTTAAAAATAGAATGCGTTTCTAAAAATAAACGTCGGAAAAATTACGTTCTAAACCTCGCCGTTCGTCGAAATATGATTAAAAACCGTACGTAATTGCGTTAAATTTTATTGCCCACATGTATATGTGCACATACAGGCACAGATAAGTTTTATGGCCGTGAAGCAAAATATTTATTGGTGAGTTAAATGCTGATTAATTAAGCATAAAATTAATGAAATAAAATTGTTTTTGCGTTATCTCAGTATTACGTTTCGAGCACTAAAAAACATACGAAAACATTAATAGTGCGTACGATTGGTAGGCGCCGTCGTCGAGGCGTCTGAACAAAATACGTCGATCATTTAATTGATAAAAATAACAGTACGGCCACGTCCGACTTTTCATGATATGAAAAAACGTGCAAAAATGCATCCAATGTTTGTTCCTATAAGAAATAACGCAACCATTTTTTTAGAAATAAAATCCACAGTCAAGTTAAGACGACATCAGAAACAAAGGCCATTTTTTTCTATTACGACCAGATGCGTTATAACAAAAATATCTCATCACTAAAAAAGTCCAAACGAGGCGACTGAAATCACTGCCTAAGAAATATACGAACGGAATTAAAATTAATTCAAAAAAAAAACTTTGCAACCATATTAAGAGTGACATTGAAAATGAACTCTAACCAACATAATTACGGTAGTTAATATAATTGTTTTTTTACTCAAACTGTGCGTGCGAGAGGATATTTAAATTTCTACAAATCTCTGCCAACCGAACTACCAACTGTAACAAAAAACAGGCGAACGAAAAATATATTTAATGTTCTATGAATTTATAAAAATACCGTAACTAGTAATGTTTTTTTTTTAGTTTATACAGCAAATGGTGGGGCATAAAGAACCATGGGCCTGGAAACACGATAGGATTTATTTAATGACGTTTATTGTATTAATGTTTATCGTTTGATAGGGGTTTTTGAAATGCAATGAAAATTGTGTCGGAATAAATATTAATAATCCTAAAAGGTTTCATTCGCTGATTGACAGCTACTTGCAGTCAAGGTTTCCAGCGGAGCTGAGGGAAACAGAAAATAAAGCTAATTATCGAAATAATTATGAGAAAGATCTACAGGAAATGAATAGTGATGATGATACCTCATTGTAAAAAATTTCTGCAGGTCAATCAGATGGAAGTCTAAAGTATTATTTTTATCAATTAAAATTAAATTGTGGACGTCTGTCGTAAAAATAAATAAGAAAGCTGTCATGAAAATTTGCAATTGTGTCATAACTGTTAATCACAAATCAACAAAAGTCCAGTCAAACGAAAGCAGGAAATTTAAAGCTGAAAAAGATGGAAAATCTATCACGATTTTTACAATAATAAACTATTCGAACTTAAAATAAAAGCTAAATGCACCCTTTAATACTTCAATCAAAAATCAGTAGGGCTAAGAGAGATACGTCATTTTCAAATTCCACTATTGTCATACTCTTCCGTCCCATTCATGACATGTCCAAGCTATTCCAGCTGTGCCCTTATTATTTTTTCTTGCTACCGTCTCTCCATTATTCATATATTTTTCTTCATATTCATATGATAGTTACTTCAACTATTTTCGTTGGGATTTTGATCAGGATTCCTCTTATTTTCTTTTCACTTTCCACCATTAACTCCAGAGTCACAGCAGTAATACAGTTTCCATTGCACCATTGACTTCACAGGCTTTCTGGTTTGCTAAACATTTTTATTTGGCTGAAAATTATTCAATCCTCGTTGTTTCCATACCTGTTTGCCACTTCCCAAAACAGTTCCCTCATTTGTTATGGTATCCAAATATCACCGCATTTATCTCGTTGCAATAGTGGTTTCAAACAGCTCCTTTTTCCACCATTTGTTGTCACAATTATTTCCATTTACTCTGGATTTAATTCGCCCACGTGTCAGTTAGCAGTGTAAGGTACACACAGCTGAACTTCACTCACAGCTGTTTCACAATCATTCACATTTATTCCATCGGTTAATAGTAATGTAGATACTCGCCTGTGACTAAGGTATTTATTGGTACCGAAATAATGTAAAATATATAACAGTGGCTCAAAATGTATTTCTCAGTAAACTAATCTTAACATTTTAGTTAAGTGTTCTCTTCTAATGTAACTGATTTCTCGGGAAGATGCCCTTGTCATTTTGCTCCTTAACGCTGCCTGAGGAAACCGTTATCGGAAAGTAAAATGAAGCAACGCCGTCTATCCTGCCTTTTTTCTTTTCTTTATTCAAAATTCACAATAAAATTCTGTATTCATATTTTAGAGTTATTGAAATTATCCATAAAATTTACAATGAAACATTTATTGTGCCTACATATACGTGGTAAAGTCAAATGCCACGATTCCTGGCGAAGAATTTAGGTTTGACGACAATGTTAGTGTTTATGTTTATGTCTATATGTCTATGTTAAACAATTCCGACTTGAATTTCCAAACATGTTCGATCATCGCAGTCTTTACCTTTTCCCCCCTTCAACCCTTCCCCTCTTCTGAATCGGGATATTTTGCCCTATTTCATTTGCCATTGAGTCTTTCCCTTCCAATTCCCCTTCCACACACGCCTTTCCGACTGTAGATCATATTCTGGAACAGCATAATATTTGTTTTATTTTGGATGATTTTTAGAGTTGTTATTTGCTCAATAAATTCCTGCATTTTCTATGCAGCTACAATTCTTCATTGTTTCATCCATATATATTATGCATAGTAGATGGGTAAGGTGCTCCTTGTGATGGGTCACTTTCTCTTCAAAATTTCATTGATTTAAATGCATTCCGTCATTTTTTATATATGCTTCTATATATTTACTATTATACTCAAGATTTTCATATTTCGTCCTTTTTAATATTTAAAAAGTGGCACCGCACACTATTCGAGCTTCGCAGCTTCCTCAAGGGAGCTTCTTAACTCCATTTTGGTTGGTCCTCTATTTTCAGCGTTATGCCTCTTTCCACTTGTTTCTATCCTTCCCCGATGCTTCCGCTATTCCTGACGACCTCAAATCGTCCGTTAACTCATCCAACCATCTTGCCCTTGGTCTGTCCATCTTTCTTCTTTGTCGTATCTGCCACTCCATTGGTGATGTTATGTCACTTTCCAGCTTCCTCCTATAAATGTGCCCTAGCCATTTCACCATATGTGCCATAATATATCTTTATACATTTTCTTTCATTTGCTTGATTTTTTAATTTTATTATCAAAAAGTAATAATCTTTCTCCTTCCGTTTTTAATGCAAATGCTTCAGCGCTTGATCTTAAAATTAGTCCTGCTAACCTATTGCACATTTTTATTTTGCTTCTCTTTGAAATTTGCTGTATACACCCTTTTAACCATGTCAGATCCTCCATTTATAACTTTGAATGTCAGTCTTATATAAATCTTCCCATTTCTACTCTATTTGTCATTACATTCATTTTAGTTTCCCTTCCATTTCTGTCTCCACTTTCCTCTACATCTTTTGCTGTATATTATAAATGGAAACAAAGCACTTTATTCAGATCTACGACTCCAAAATTGAATAAGTTGATAAAATGCCACTGTCTCTCCTATTAAATAATCTTGGGTGGCACCTCATCTTCACTTTTCCATTTTATGTTTTCTTTTGTAGCTTCTTCTATCTTTGCTTTCATTACATCTTTTCATAATTGTTCTTTATCATCACTTTCTTCTTTTGAATTACTTATTTATCTTCGTTTTTCTCTTTGATGCATTTTTTGTAAAATATGTTTCCCATATGTACAAAACTCTTCTATATAATAGTTCACCGTATATGGGTCACATCATGCAATCAAAACTGTCACAAGACAACACAACAAGGCCACGAAATAAATAAGGACATAACAGCAAAACCTCTGCATCATCATTAAGATTTACTATTTATATCGCGTGTAATGGATGCAAGGGAGAGTGCCATTAGCCAGAAAGTTGAGTTCAAGCATCGGTTCGTGGAACAAAGTATGATTAGTGCCAATCGTGTCAACAATGGTTGGCCATTGAATCCTAGACTGATACCGTTCACGTAAATATCTACGGCCCTGCTGGACCAGCAAGTTAATTTACTTTTATGTCAACACAGCGACTATGTATTGAACCACAATAAAAGAATATCACGTTTTGACAGAAGTGGTTATTATCGGGCCTCACTAAACTATGACGCCTACACCATCCCTACGGCCTAGGCCTAGAGACACATTTTACTTCAACGTAATCATCCTTGGCGCTATTATCTTTTGCACTAATATTTCCGTTTTTAATTTTCTTCGCAGTTGCATGTATTTCGTTATGTCTTCCCATTATTTCCCCCCCCCCCCCTTCCCCGAATTCCCGTTCTTTTCTGTTCCTACATTAATCATGAAATTGCGAAAAGTACAAAAAATTTCAAATTGTGACATACAGTGCAGAAAAGTACATTTATATTGTACAAATTGTGAAAAATTCACGAAAATTGTCTTAAAATTGACAAAATTCTCCAAATAATGAAATTATAGAAATACCAAACATGTGACAAGGTGGTAAGAAACGTCAACATTGCGAAAGTGTTAGAAATGTTAAAATGGCCAAATTTGTCAAAATATAAGAAAAAAACAAATTTTCGAAAATGCCAAATCTGAAAAAGAATCGAACTGTCAACTTATGAAAATTACCTAAATGTAGACATTGAAAATTATGACGATTACTGAAAGTTGCTTTGATGTTCTGAAACAAAGCGAAATTTCCCACACGGTGGCATTAAAAAAGAATTTTTATTTCAAATCATAAATATATTTATTTAATGTAAAAAATATCGACTTGCATAATACTTCTTCTTATCAGGTATCGTAGATAATTGATTTCTGCACCCAATCTTGTACAATAACTTGTTACAAAAAATAGATTTTTATGATTCTGATTCACTTATAATATGAGCTACGTGACTATCTAATAAATATATTGGTAAAATTGACGAGGAATTTTATAAAATTCCAAGTTTCCATGCAATAATTTCGATATGTACAATAAAATCAAAAATGAAATTTGTCAAAATTCTATAACAAGTGTCAAATGTCAAAATTACTCAAAATTGACTAATTGGATAAATGTAGGAAATGCAACCAATTTAAAAAAATAGGCAACATAAAAAAAAGAAAAATTTCTAAATATAAAATATGATAGTTACCAAATTATTTGAAATGTAAAATTTTCAGCAATTCTATTACTGGCAATGAAAATCAATTACCGAGACTTTAAAAAATTAACAAATAGAACAAACATAAAAACTATTAAATTTGCAACAACATTAAAATTGCAAAACATTAAAATTCAAACGATGTCACAATTATCATTTCACAAAAATGTCTACAATGCAAAATATATCAATATACATAATATGTACATATATATATATATATATATATATATATATATATATATATATATATATATATATATATAATTCAATTATTGTACAAATTCTCGACTGTAAATCACTTAAAATGGTACTTATCTTGTATCATGAGCAGTCAGTCGTTGAATAAAACACTTTTAGCAATATTAAACTTTATTGCGACACCTTTTTTTGCAAGAAGGTGTTTCGAAAACCCTTGTCAAGCAATAAACATTACCGCGATAGGTTTTATTTAATGTCATTTGTCATATTAATGTTTATTGCTTGACAATGGTTTTCGAAACACCTTTTTGCAAAAAAAAGGTGTCGCAATAAACTTTAATATTGCTAAAAGTGTTTTATTCAACGACTGACTGCTCATGATACAAGATAAGTACCATTTATATATATATATATATATATATATATATATATATATATATATATACACCCAGATGCAAAAGCAAAAAACCGGGTCATTGGGTTATTTTTGCAAAAAACGGGTAATTTTTTGTTTTAGTACTTTGAATAAAACTTTTAGTTTTACAATCAAAGAGACCATCAGTAAAAAAACCAACATATGGTACTTACCAGTTTATTTAATGAACATTAATAAGCGAAAATAAAATTTGAAGGTATTCTTCACTACCTATTGCTCACACGACATTATGCACAGAGGATGAAGGTGGCTACTGGGTCTACTTGTTTGTTGCTCTTGTGGCAGATGGAAGAAGCCAGATTTATGTGTCCAGATTCCTTCATGTCAGTCCTTCTACCGTCCAAAAAGCACTTGAGCGGTTTAGGGAGACCGGCAGAAAAACTACTGCAATCGATGACCGACTTATCGTTCTTAATACTCTACGGAATCGCCATGTGACTTCAGTGGAGACAAAAAACTTTGAGTGTGTGGACAGTTCGTCGAGGAATACAAGAAGCTGGCTTAAAATCTTATAGAGCAGCAGCTGGACCAAAATTACTCCCACGTCACCGAGTAGCCAGACTCCAATTTTCTCGCGAACATTTAAATTGGACATTGGAACAATGGAGGACCGTACTGTTTATTGACGAATCTAGATTCTGCCTACATTCGCCAGATGGAAGAGCACAAATATGGAGACGACCGATAGAACGATTTGCGCACTAAGCCCCGGCTTAGCCATGGTGGAGGTTCCCTGATGGTATGGATAGGAATATCAATGGATGCCTGCACCGAATTGGTTATCGTTGGTGGCGGACCGCTGACTGCACAACGTTATATTGAGGAGGTTTTGGAAAATTACGTAGTACCATTTGCTATATTTATCGGCAACGGCTTTATTCTGACGCAGGATAACACAAGACCGCATTTTGCGAGGTGCTTCCCAGAATACTTGGATGCAGTTGGAATAAGAAAATTCAACTGGCATGCATGTACCCCAGATGGAAATCCTGTAGAACATGTTTGGGACATGCTGAGCAGGCGTGTTAGAGGACGTGCAGTTTCACCAACCACAATAAACGAGCTTCGTGTGGCACTTCGGGAAGAATGGCAGAATATTCCACAAACTGCTATTCGTCAGCTCATTACTGACATGAGTCGCCGCATGCAGGCAATAATTAGGGCTCGAGGAGGCAATACGAATACGTATTGAAATCTTATTTAAGTTTATTTTGCAGAAATGCATTTTCTTTCGTACATTATCGTTTTCGTATATTAACGTTCATTAAATAATCTGATAAGTACAATATATTGTTTTTTCTACATCCTGATGGTCTCTTTGATTGTAAAACACTAAAAGTTTTATTTAAAGTACTAAAACAAACATTACCCGTTCTTTTTGCAAAAATAACCCAAAAAATACCCCGTTTTTTTGCATCTGAGTCTTTATAGGTGTAGATGTACAAAAATCCTAAATTGCCAAAATTAATAAAAAACTGCAAAAGTATCAAAATTGCAAAAGATGCGATAATAAAATTGTGTTGATAATTTATATTCAAAAATCAACCAAAAGAAAATAGGGCAATTGGAAACGAACGACTGAAAATGCAAATCTATTAATAATTGTTTTAAAGTTAAAATATAACATTGTTAAACTTGTTGAAATATTAACATTTTGGAAAATATCAAAATCATATAAAATGTATCTAAAATTGGCCCAAGTTGGACAAAGTTTTTAAAATACTGTGAAATTATGAAAATAGTGTTCTACTCTGGGATCTCTAACTAATATCATCCATATTTAAGTATATTTCTCTTGCTACCATTATTTGTTTTTTTTATATCATTATTGTCTTCTACGGAGTTTCTTTAATTCCTGTTTATAGTTTCCTTCCCAGGTGGTACCATACAAACCTTAACTTATCTTCTCGTATCTTGAATTTTATTATGCAATGGACATACAATGTATACATACATGCTTGTAAAAAACGTGAAGAGCGAAAAACCTGACGACGACATGACAAAATTTTCGCAATATAATTTCATTGTTAAAGTAATGAAAAACAAAGAATCTGCTCCTCGAACAATGAGGGCGATGACAATCAATATTCGCATAATAATATCTGATTATAGGTCCTCCTTTTTAATTTTTTTTCGACTAATTATTTAAAAAATCGTCTTTCCTCGTTTTCATGGTACATTTCATCGGAAAAGGATCGTGAAATAAAATTTCAAATGGCGTTGTATACAACCCAACACAGCTCGACCCAACCCAAGACAAAGCTGCATATTGTATTAAAATCTGTACAAAATTTAACAAGCCATGTCAAAGCTGCACATTGTATTAGAAAATATTTAACGGACGGAGACCTGTATTTAAAGTGACTTATGAACTAATAAGATAAGATGCCAGTTTCTGGAAAATAATATCAGACAGTAGTTTCTAAATTTCCTAACAAACCAGTATAATGTTTGCTATCAGACAAGTGCGATCTTTGTTCAATAAATATGGAAAAAAATATTGAATCCTGGCAGGATCGCCATGTAATAAGGCTACACTACCTAAATAAGTGACCTCCAACTAATTATCTCACTTTAATTTGGTTTTTATTACAGACCATTTTCATCCAATTTGTAAAGGTGAGGGGGCGGGGGTCTTTACAATTGTTATCAATTATGGTTTAACTTATTCAAGGTGCTTATTTTTGTTGCTAGGCTACTCCTCAGGCTTCGTTATTTCTTCTTGTGTTTCACTTAATGAAATTGCTTCGAACTGCTGGACGATATAGAGATCTCTCGACTATTGACTTTATTTATTGACTTATTGGCAATTCAATTCGTGCCGTACACGTTTCGCAGAAATCACATCCTTCTTGTCAAAATACCGGAGGCGAACTCGCCGCTACTCAAGTTCTACGTGTACAATTTTATCAAACTAAAGCAAAATACTAGTATTATACGCTATCTATTTCCAGTCCAAAATTAAAAAAGAATCATTTGCCTGGGTAAAAAACCACCTACCACCGAAACTTTTTATTTTATTTTGGACTACACGTTGGTATCATGGATTCCAAACCTGACGTAACGAATTCTCCAATAAAGGAATCGCTTAAAATGATCATAATTTTCAAATTATTTTCGACTATTTTTACCAGAAACCGTCCCTGATAATTTCCATACTACATTTAGCTATAAAATCATTTTGTTTTAATACATAATCGGCAGAGGTGTTGAATTGAATAAAAATGCAACCATGTCATATGGAAATCTTTATAATGTTAAACTTGCGGTGATTTATTCAGTCAACAATTACAATAACAATTAACTTGTGTGCAGATAAACAGCTGCTTTGCGAACGTATCACTCGATCGCAAACTTGGATAAAATTACATCTCTCTCCTTATGTTTTTTTTTATAACACCGTAAACTTACTCCACTCCACTACACTGTCGTAAAGTTGGAATCTCTGGTAGTAATCTTTGACTACAGTTTCATTGAATTTTTCAAAAATTGTGTAGTTTTTCGTTTCCACGCGGTTACCAATTGAATTATTATTATAGATGGTGTGTTTTTTGCATCAGCGGGTTTTTAATTTTTACCACGAAATCGGTGGAAATGCCATTCATCATAATTCTCATACATTTTAATTAATTTACTATTTTTTTTTTAAATATTCGAATGCCTTCAATATTCATATGATATATGATATACAACCGCATTCAGTGCTGACTCAGTAATTAATTTAATCCTTGTATCCTTATAAGCTATATTTATAACCTGCTCTCTTCATGTCTATGTTTCATCCAAGTGGCAGAGCTTTCACTAATTGATTTTTTTAAACCAATAAGGATTGATTGATCAATAACAGACCGAACAAATTGATGATAGATTTTATTTATAGAAATAGATCTAATGCGTTCATTATTTTGTATAATCGAGCACTGTTATCGAGCTGCAGAAGACCGACGACATCCGAATTGGAATATTCAATCTGAAAATGAAACGATCGTACGACGACAAAGGCCAATAATAGACACCTGTGCCACATTCTTGACAATTATTCGCGCTCCAAAATTTGATACGCTTAAGAACACGTCGTGAAGTTACGGTTCGGAATCGACGACGGCGACGACTCTAAAACTTCTTCGCCTGAGATTCCTACACGGCTAATTCTGAATGAAATTCCTTATAAATTGTAACTTGCGGCAAAAAATCGCGTCGCAAAAGTCGTCGAATATTTAAAACACGACTGAAGCTTGTCATTTAACACCAAACCAATATCCGTCCTCTGGTGCGTTTGGATTTATTTATTTTTTTTTCAAATAAATGGTCCGGAATCGCAAAAGACATATTTTAAGTTGTCAACAACCCATACATTACAGCTAGACACTGGTTCAGTTGACAAACTCCACAATGGATTTTACACAAAAGGCACAATAAGGTAGCGACCTGCAAAGTGGTGTTTGGCATCGACAAAGGGCTTCCTTCTCGTGACTCCTGGGAGGGCGCCGCGGGGGTCGAAAACGCTATCTTATCTATTACGGATGCGATACGGACAGGTACGACTTACGGTGACTTTTTAAACCTTTCTTTTCATTGTGGAGCGGGCTGGGGCTCTCCGCGTCAAAAGTTAATCTTTTATTTTGCAAATAGTGTTAATTAAAATTTGAGCTTAGCAATGTGCCTATGATGAAACGACGCGGAAAGCGTGCAGTGCATGCTTGGAAAAAGGTGCACATTATTTCATTTTTTTTAATATCAGTGTAGATTACTTATTCATAGATTATTTATGTAATGTTTGATTTAAAAGCTTAAGTATATTTTAGTAAAATAAATTCAAGACCCATTTTCATGAATTTATTAGGAACTCAAAACAGTGAAGTTAATTATGTACAAATTTACTGTGAGCTAATTTATTTTTTATTTTTAACCTAAACGTAAATTAATATAATATAATAGATGAATTTATTAAATTAAACTATAATTTCAATTTACTAGACATCGAAGCTATTTTCCTCTTCGTTTTCGCGAGATACTCATGCCCTTGCATTATTGATGTCGCCGTAATGGAATGTAGATTTCATATTCCTAGTTTGCGAGTGGGAAAAAGAAACGACGAAAGGGGCGTCGTTGCAAAAGTGTCCGGTAAATGTGCTAAAGAAATGAGGTCGTGTTTTAAAAGTATAATTCGAATTACTACATAATTACAACATAAGCGAGCCGGTAATCATATATTTTTCGCGAAAACGCTTCGCATAATGATCGGCCTCAACAGTACTCGTACTTTTATTATTTTCATGGGTGTTACGGTGGCGAGCGTTTAGTGCGTTTATTTTTCGATTGGCGCGTTGGCGAGGTAAATCCGTCGATGCGGTCGCCGCGATCATCGGCGCTTTTCTATTATTGACCGGCTAAATGAAACGTTGAGAGGTTCGTTGTTGACGTTTAATTGTACTTTGCGGTGGACATTATAATTTATAGGCCTGCAGTAAAATGGCTCTCCGGTCAAGTGCACAAGTTAACCGATAGGGTCATGTCACGAAAAGTTGCGAAATGGTTAGTTAAATCACAAGCGGAGTGAAATATTATTTATGTAAGAACAATAAGTAATTTAAATTTATCAGGGGGTGCATAGAAAACTGAAAATTCCTCCGAAACTAGTATTTAGAAACTTTGTAATAATTTAACTATTTTGAAATAAAAATTACAAAATCGATATCAGGTTTCGTTTCTTCAGGGCTATCATGGAGATATTTGTTTCAGAAGTGCGACATCCTGTGCCTTCAGATAACGTCATTATCATGAAAAGAACAACATTTTCGTGCATTGACGTAATACAAAACTCTAACCTAATTGTCTAATTGTCACCAATTATTTACAACAATATATTTTACGAACAGTATGAAACGATAGTTGAAAAAAATTCTCCAATTATGTGGTAATTATACAGGCACACTGTGAAATAAAACTATACAAAAGGATGGACCTTGTAGATCGCCAACATTGGAGCCAACCCAATTCATCACAACCCAACCCAATATTAAATTGCAAAATGCTTTTTGCTATTTTAAATGATTTCTTAATTTTTTATTTACTCTTGTTTGACATTAAGTATCGTTTTTATTGGCTTCATTTCGTTTGTCGTGTTTCAATTTTGCTATATCACGTTTGTATCATTTTTGAGTATATTGGGTTGGGTACTTTTATTTTTCATTGGGTTATGTTTGGTTGGGTTGGGTTAAATTTTGTCACATTTCTTAAAGAAGTTTATTTTCTGGGATATTCTGGATATTCTTTCGTAAATTGGTTTTGATCAGCTTTTGTATTGATATAAATTTGCTTGTGCAGTTCCTTTCATTTTATTTAAAATTTATTTTAAACTGGCAGTTTAGCAACCCCTTCTGCTACAAGCATGGTCGACGTCTCCTCAATATTAATTTTGCCTGGAAAAAAATCATTTTTATTATATTTGTAGAAATGCTTGCAAGAAAATATAAACCCAAAAGAAACTAATTTAAGAAATTGTAAATAAAAGAAAATTAAATAAGACAACGAGAACAAAACAAAAAATAGAATAAACGAACTGCAGGTAACAAAAATTCATATAAATATTGTATATGATCATTAATGGTAATATATACGTATATTTAAATGCGACAATACATACATTCAATTTTTGATACAATTTTTAAAGACAATTAATCTGGCATCAATGTGTGACGATTTTAATGCGACATCGTCCTGCTGGCGGAGAAGACGAAAGTGATGGTATTCACAAATGGAGGAGGAAAAAGAAAGGAAATGCAAATCAGTTGGAAGGGAGAAACGATCGAAAATGGGAGGAACGTACTTGGTAGTAGTATTGAGGAACAACAATAGTTGGGAAGAGCATTTTATTCATATTTGTAAGAAGGTGACGAGGGCGGAAGAGGGGCTGAAAGAGAGTCTGTGGGGAAAGAGAAAAGGGGGTTTTGTGGAGTCGATGAAGGTCTGGCATTGTTGAGCTAGGAGAATTATTATGTACGGGATAGAAATATGAGGGTAAAAGAGCAGAGAAGACTGGAGAGGGCACAATTACGACAGATGAAGAGAACCCTACATCTTGAAAAGTCAACCCCAGACTATATCGTGAGACAGGAGGCAGGGAGGGACATAATTGAGGTAGAAGCAGCAAGGAGGGTGGTAAAATACGAAGAAGTATTGAAAGGAGAGATAATAGTTTGGGGAAAAGAGTATTGGAAGAGATAGAGGAGCGGAGAATACAGGCGAGGGCACCATGAAACTGGGAGGAAAATGGAAGAACATGTATGAAAAAACGAGACAGTCCATAGAGGAGATAGAAAGAGGAGGAGGGAGGGCAGTGGGGTAGAGAGGGTGGTGGTGGAAAGGATGAAACAGGT